>QJPP01000005.1:1464461-2041804 GCA_003996215.1 Jaltomata sinuosa
GGCTATTTGTGCCAAAACAGCCTCCAAAATACCCCCCTACCCCCCCAAACTTTTTTTAATACCCCAAAGTTTTTAAAAATATATTTTAATCCTAAATTTTAACTATAAAAACCTCCCACCCCTTCATATTTACTACACAAAATTTCTTCTTCTTCATCTACTCTCTCAACTCTAAATCTTCTACTCTTCTACTCTCTATTCTAATAGTCTCTATTAAATTGTTAAATTTTATTTGTTGGATTATTTTGGAGCATTTCAAGCTCAAGTTTCATCAATCAATTTCGGCTTTTGGTTATACACGTCTGTTTTTACGCAGACGTTTGGTACATTCGTTCCAACTTTCATCTCTTTACTTATTTATTTTTTTGCATTTAATTTTTATATTTATTTATTTGCTTACTTTTAATATTTTAATATGAAATTTGGTGATAAAAATGTCGGCCAAGGTGAAAAAAATACTTTTTGGTAGGTTGACTAATGCAGTAACCAAAAAAATTAAAGTCGGTAGTTCTTCTAAATCTAAATCTAAAACTAGACAACAACCTCAATTAAGAATAAATACGGATGATTTTACACATGTTGATGAAACTCCTTTTAATATTGATAGCAATACTCAATTAGATCATTAATCTTTACAGACAAGGTTTGGTAATTTTAATGAAGAACTAGATGAAGAAGTAGAATATGATAATGAATATGATGGTAATGATACTTATGATGATGATGAAACAGAGCCACCTACGGTTACTAGTCCTACTCCCGCTTCCGCTCCCACTCCCCCTGTACATCCTACTAGGGCTAAACCAAAGGCTGAACGTCCTAAAAAATCTGTTATGTGGTAATTTATGACTCAAAGTGAGGATAAAACTCAAGCTATTTGTAAAAAATATAAATATCTTTTGAATCATAAAACTACGGAAAAGTCGAGTGGGACGGGACATTTAAGAAATCATTTGATGGGATGTTGTAAAAATAAATTTTTGCAAGCTCAGGCTATAGCCGATACAATAAAATATGGTACTCCCCTTCCCGATGCATCTGTAGGAGTAGGGGCCTCTAACATGATCCAAACACAGTTAAACCCTTCTAATATTTCTGGCCCTAGTACACATCGCAATTATAGTAGAGAAAGAGATCTTGAAGAATTAGCTAAAATGATTGTTGTTTGTGCTTGCCTTTTAGTTTTGCTGAAAATCCCGATTTTGTTCATTATATTCAAATAGTGTATAATCCTTCTTTCACAGGTTTTTCAAGAAATACTACTAAAAAAGCTGTTTTTGATTATCAAGGACAATATGTACAATATCTTCGTTATTTATTTAACTATAATACTTGTAGAATGGCTATCACTTCTGATATGGGTCGTAGTCCTAATGGTAACGATTATTTCACTATTACTGGTCATTGGATTGATGAAAATTGAAACATGCAAAAAAGAATTTTAGGTTATAAATGTTGTGAAATGCTGAAAACCGGTAGTTACATAGCTCAAACTATTATAGATGTTTTACAATTTTATGGAATTTGTAATAAAGTAATTAGTGTCACCCTTGATAATGCTTCTAATAATATAAATGATGTTGATAAACTAAAACTGATAATTTGCCCTATTTATAATGACGGTTTTCATATTAGGTGTGCTGCACACATATATAATTTAATTGTTAGAGATGGTATATCAATGTATAATAATGGTTGTATAAAATGTGAAGCTCCATGTCATTTTATTTTTAGATGTCAAGTAAAGTCTAGACGTGTAGAGTTTGAAAATTGGTGTCGTGAATTAGAACTCTCCCCTAGAAAAATTCCAAAAACAGTGTCTACTAGATGGAATTCTTTATATGAAATGCTTAAAGTTGCTTATGAATATAGAAAGTCTTTACAAATGGTTTGGAATGCTCACAATTCAGATAATGATTATAGAATTATTGACACTGATTGGAATGAAGTATATGAACTTAAAGAATTTTTAAAAGTTTTTTATTTAGCTACAAAACAAATACCTGGACTTTATTATCCAACTATTTGTTCAGTTTTACCAAATATATGTGCTATTTCTGATAAATTTTTTCAATACAAAAAAATTTCACTGTTTAAAGATTCTATTAATGCAATGATTAAAAAATTTAGAAAATATTTTATTCCTATTCCTCAAATTTATTTAACTGCTTGTTTATTAAATCCAACTTACAAAGAAATAGGTGCAGCACGAATGGTTGAAAGAATATATTCAAATTTAGCTATTTTAGATATTATATATGAACAAAATAACCAAGGTGACGAAGCTGACAAAATACCTAGTTTGTCCGATGTTAAAGATAGCATAAGAATTGAAGCTAGAAAATTGTATGACTTGTATAATTCTAGTAGAATAAATGATGTAGTACGTAATGAAGAACCTACAAGTTCTAGGCGTAGATATTCAAATGAAGATGATATTGATGATATGATGGAAAATTATCTTGGTCTTA
This sequence comes from Jaltomata sinuosa, assembly GCA_003996215.1. Lineage (NCBI taxonomy): Eukaryota > Viridiplantae > Streptophyta > Magnoliopsida > Solanales > Solanaceae > Jaltomata > Jaltomata sinuosa. The sequence goes on from QJPP01000005.1 coordinate 1,466,933, forward strand.
CCTCTAATGAAAGGAATGATTTTGATGAATATCTTAATCAGGGAACGGAAAGCATTAAGGATGCACAAGACAAACCTCAACTTTTGGAATGGTGGAGGACTCGCGGCAAGTCATTTCCAAAACTTCAACCGGTGATTCGAGATTTGCTAGCTATTCAAGCATCTTCAGTAGCATCGGAGGGCGCTTTTAGTGCAGCAAGATATCAAATTGGGGAGCATAGATAGGTATTCATTAACATCAGATAGCTTGGAGATATCGGTATTGTTTAGAGATTGGATCAATGTTGAGCGAAGGAATTATGGGCGTCCTAGTTTACCTGCCCAATTTGAATATGATATTGATAATATTTTGGTAAATTCTAGTGAAGACGGCATGGATGCATTGGAGGATCAAGCACAACAACCACTTCCAGAAAATGTTACCAGAGAAATGTTAGAAGCTCTACATCAAGACTATTTTCAAAGCTACAAATATTAGTATGATAATTCGAGGCCTGATTCAAACAGAACTCTTCCTAGAAGGTGGCTGCGTAGATTAAGTCCTCTTCTAATATTTGTAATACAAATTGTATTATTTAATTTTTATGAATAAAATTATAGGCTATCCGCCTTAATTTTTTTAAATTATTGTGTTCAATTTAATACAAGTCTTTTTTTATATATTTTAATTTTTAAATGTTTCAAACTTAAGTTACAATTTAAATTTAAAAACTTTAAAAAATGAAAGTTTGATATAGTTTAAAAAGTTTCAAACTTAAGTAAGTAAGTTATTAAGTTAGTTATAGTTTGAAAATTTAAATTTAAACTTTTAAGACTTAAGACTTAAGAGTTTGAAAAGTTTTTAAGAATTTAAAATTTGAAATTTAAACTCTAAAAAAAGTCTAATTTATTAAGTTATACTTTTAAAAGAAATATAAAATAACTTATATATTTTGAAACTTTTTCAATTATCAATAATCAAATTTTAATTTAATTATTTTTTTTTAAAAAAAGGGGCGGGACCCGATTGTCCGGTTCGGTACCGGTCCGGTCCGGTCCCGGTAGGTACCGATCCGAGACGAAAAATGGATAATTTCTCGGTACTTCCGGTACCGGTACCGTCCCGATTCCCGGCCAACCGGCAGAAATTGACTCCGGTATCGATCCAATTCCGGTTAATACCGGTCTGGAAGTTCCGGTACCAGTTCCGCTGCCAGACATAAGATGCACTCAATAAATAAAAGACTGAACAAAGAAAGAATTATACATATGATGGCAGAGAAAAAGCATGCAAAAGAAAATTATTGATATGGATCGTGATGGGATGATTGAAATTCATCTGTTCTTAATTAGAGATTTTGAATTTAAGCGTTTGAGAGTGGAAAAAAAAAATTATATTGAAAGCGCCAGCTCCCAAAACAAGCACTGCAACGCACAAATTTAAATTAAATTAAATTTCAATACGAATATCCGACGTCCAAGTAAAAAAAAATGAGAATATTGATGAGGGCTAGAGAAGTCAGACAAGTCAATGTATAATGTTTAATGTTATGTGTTGTGAAAGGTTGTCCAACCAATTAGAACAATAACTTTTAAAGCTTCCAGGGTGTCTGCCATATGTATTTTTGCACCCATTGCCGTCTAATTACTTATTGTTTGTGGCCCCTTCTGGTTATCCGCGCAGTGTTCCGTATTTGTATCGAAACTTCAACCAATTCATATTCGAACGATGTAAGGCTTATTAAGGGAAAAACACTACTCAGTAGAATTCTTTTCATACTCGATGAAAATCTCTGATTAAATAATGAAGGGATTTTATCTGTCCTATCAAGGTGGGATCGAGTTGGAGCTAGGGGTTCATCCAAACCTTCTTCGACAGAATTATTTTTTTAATTATAATTTATATGTATAATAAATATTGAATCTCATTCAATTAATTTGGGTATTTACTTCTTCATATTTTAAAAACCCTCTTAATAAAAATTCTTAGCTCCGTCACTGCGGCCTACCATAACTTTTTTTGATGGTTCATTATACTCTTGGTTGGTTAGAAGAAGTTATTATAGTTGAGATTTTTCCACTTTTAGTTAAAAGTTCATCCATCAAATTGCAAATTTTATAGGTAGCTTTTAATTCAAATATAATGAATTAATTAATTCATGTCTCATAAATCATTTCATATAACAGATCAAGTAGTACTTGGTGTCTTTTCTAATCTTATACTCCCTCCGTTCCAAAATACTTGTCACAATTTTTTTGAGTCAAACGATAGAAACTTTAAATAATATTTTAAGATGTATTTTTTCATGATCTTGGTATGTGAAAAATAGTAATGTATAGTACTTTTTATATAATTTTTGAGTATCTAAAATTTTAATTTTAAAATATCAAATTAATTTAATTTAATTTAACTTTAAAAATTAGTCAAATTAACTCCAGAGAAGCAAAACGTGACAACTATTTTGAAACGAAGGGGTATAGTCACTCTTGTCTTTTTTAATCTTTTAGCACTCTTTTGTTTCTTGCAATAATAGACAATTATTGATCTATTAATTGCCTTCTAAAAATTAGGTATGCAATTGTTTGCACCCCGTTTACTAGGTCTCCCCTCCAATTTCATTTTTTTATTTGCAATCACTCTTGTGGCTATGAATATTGATTGCATATATATATAATATATATATATATATATATATATAGGTTATTTTGATTGTATTTGTATTTTAAGATCCGTTATTTATTACGAGATAGATATTTTATTTGAGTTGATTGAGTTTATCGAAATAGTTTTTCTATCTCTACAAGGTAAGAACAAAACTACAAACACTATATCCTCCTCAAACTTCACTGTGAAATTACACTTTATTGTTGTTGTTTATCTATTAGGAGATGTTAACAAATGATTGGGAAAATTAAACCAACAACACTTATAGTCAAGAAAAGATGTATTACTACTAGCTATATATAAATAATAATATGTCATTTTTTAAAAACGAATATAAGAAATGAAATAACTAATTTCATTCAGAACGTGTTGTATTTTTATATAGAATAAAATATATATGTATTTTTATACCATTTTCAGATTCTCTTTATTTTATCATGGTGTGCCACAAGGTTTTGGCATATAAATCTCACCAAGATTCATTTTTGGACTTCAATGACTTGCCACCTAACATCATGGGCAGACCTAGCTTTAGCTTATAAGATATGAATTCACGTGAATTTAATAATTTTTAGATCGTATTTTTATATTAACAAAATTTATAATTTTTTTATAAATGTTTGACTGTAAACACAATTATTGTTATATATATTAACTTGAGAATAATATAAAAAATCATAAATTTTAAATCTTAAATTCATCTCGATCTGACATTCATTATTCACCACCACTCTCCCACACCTAGCCTTTCCATTTTCAAGAAATTATGAACAAACTATTTTTAATTTTTTAAATTAATTATTTAATGAAAAGAATGGGAAAGTAAATGCATATTATATTTCAAGAACAAATTAACTTCTGCTTTCAATATTGTTTTTGTATGATTTTTTTTTCTTTTTACCTTTTGGAAAGAGGAGAAGTAAATGTTGCATATAAATTTTGAACCTTATGAGCTCACCTTTCATTTATTTTCAACTTACAAATATTGACTTACCACAGTACTGGTTATATTTTATTTCATTTTCCTAGTTTTTTCACACACAAGAAGCATACTTTTATGATAAGATATACATGCTAGTCGGGTTCGAGCTTTCAATATGAATCATGTTTATTAAGAAATATTTTATCTTTTAATGTAGGATTTCTCGATGTAAGATATAGAATTAATCAAACCTCAATAGAATATCGAACATCGAATGAAAAGTAAAAAAAAAAGTCATTACAAGGTAAAATATATACATTTCATCACTAGAGTTGTTAGTATGGGTCGATTCAACCCACACGGGTATTAGAATTTGGGTAAACTACATAAAGAGCCAAACATCCTTACCATATCTACTACTTCTATCACTACTTTATTTTAATTATTTAATATATCACAATAAACTCAGATACATGGATACATGCGTAACCACACAGATACATGTCACGTTGTAACCCTCAGATACATGCGGATACATGTTGTAACCCCTTAGATACATGCGAATACATGTTGTAACCCCTCAGATACATGCGGATACGAATACATGCGATATATGTGAGACTAAAACATGTATCCGGACAACGGATACATGCGACTAAACCTTGATACATGTGATGCATGCGATGTATCAGATACTAAATCATGTATCTGGATGCATTTTAAGTGGTAGAAAGTGTAATTCACTAAACTAGTGATCATAAGAGTAATTAGCTCCTGATACTAGGGGTTTTTATGTAGTTTACCCTTAGAATTTAGCGGCCGAGGGTGAGCCAGCCCGGCCCACCACAACGACGTGTCTTAAAATGGTTAGTCCAGCCCTATGTGGGTCATGGGCTGCGCCGGGCCGATCCATCTTTTCTAATATGTATATAAGTGTACTTGTTAATTATTGGTTGTTTTTAACTTCCTAATTAATCTTCTCCCCATTTGCTATTATTTGTATATAGTATAAGATTATTTGAGATTGCTGAAGCGTAGAAGTTTTGGTCCTACTAAAATTGGATTACTTAATTTGACCTTTTAATTAAAATGTTAAGCTAATCAATCAGTTGTGATAGGATGACTGAAATTCCTTCATTTTTAATCAAAAGTCTTGTGTTGGAGTCTTTGGAAGTGAAAAAAATCCTTGTTGGGAATTATTTGAGAAATGAGGCATTCACTGAGTGAATCTACAAATTTATTTGAATTCCAATGCGAATGCCAAACACCAGATGAGAATTAAACCAAAAATAAATAAATTAAGATATGTTAATTTTGTAGGAATTCATGCAAACTAATCTCGTCACGCAATGAATAACATCAAAATGATTGAGTGTTTATTTGTTTCAAGTTATGTACTATATATATACTTAGTAATTACATCTTGTTTAACTCTCGATCTTTTCTTTCTCTCTCAATATATATGGAAACACTCTTTGAAATTAGAATAATATCTAATTAAAACATATGTCTAAGTAAAACTATAATACCAAAAAAAAAAAACTATATTGTCTACGTCCCACAAAATTTCACACGGACGTTTGGGGTAAACTTCATGACAATGATTATTTTTTCAAAGGTAATGCTGAAGTTCTCCCCCATAGCGAATATCCGAAAGGAAAAGACATGTATACTTTCCTTTTTTATTTGTAGGAACATCGCAAAGGCTTTACGCTCTAATTAAAAAATAACCAATAAACACTATTTCTATCTTATTTTTAGGTTATTAATTTCACTCATTATAAATGATTACCTATAATTATCTTTCATCTGCGTTAGAAACAAGAACATTTGAAATCCAAAAATAACAATTTGGATTTCAATTTGACTAATTTCAAGCTAAACTAGATAAAATCTCTTCTTTGTTTTAAAATTAAAAATTACATACTCAAAAATTATACGAAAAGTATTATAAATTGTAATTTCTCTCATATCAATATGATGAAAAAATACATCTTAAAATGTTAGTCAAAGTGCATATTATTTAACATTCAAAAAGTAAATTATAACAAGTATTTAAAAATGGAGGAAGTATATATTTTTGGATTCTTCACTGAAATTTAACTGATTTTTTTTCCTCCTTAACATATCCGGTGGTCAATGTCTTTTTTCCCCAAATAAGAAAAAAAAACTACCTCTAATTATGTTTTTCAATTTCTTTTTCCAAGTATAGTTTGTCTTTGTATAGTTTTCTCAACTAATCCTCATTAATTTTTTCTTCTTTCTTCATTTAATGCTAGAATTTAAGGAAGGAAACTCTTTCCTATAAAATTAGGTGAGTGTTGCATTTTTTATTTCTCTTTACAAAGAAAAGAAAAGATTTGAAGTTTATGATGTATCGATTTGAATTACTAGTTCTAAATTACTAATAAATTATACACATTAAATCATTTAAAAAAAAAAAATACAGCCTAATTAGTCTAAAAATATGTATTTCAAATTGTATATCCACTTCTGTTTGTATGATACGTGTTATGAGTTTGAATCAAAATATTTTCTTAGTTGTCCTCTTTTGTTATTATGAATTCTATCCAAATATTTTTGATTGGTCACTTTAGTCAAAAGAATTTTATTCAAAGATTTAATTTATCATTTTAAAATTTAAGATGACATGAATTATCATTTTCCATTTTTACTTTGCTACTCTAGTTCAGTTATTAGTATTACTAATGTATTGGAAAAGATTTCAGTAATTTAGTCAAATAATTCCTCCATTCATTTTTACTTGTATAGAAAAGACAAAAAAAAATTCTCTATTTTATCTTTAATACCTAAAACTGTACATCAATTAATATGGAGTGCAAAATCTAAAATAAACGAGTAAAAATGAACGAAGGGAGTGTAAAAAAAGGTCTCTGATTTTTACTAAATAATTTTCTCGGTTGCGTCTCTTGTACCTCTATTACATCTTTTTCTGAATTGTTTTTTGTCTTGAGCCGAGGGTCTATCGGAAACAACCTCTCTGTTTCACCTCTAAGGTAATGGTACCGAATGTCTATCCTCTACCCTCCCAACTGTCACTTTGTGAGAATACACTGAATATGTTATTGTTGTTATCGTTAATTTTCTCAGTTGCAGTAAGTGTTAGAAAGGTATATTTATCAGTTTCCTATAATGGAGACTATTAATTGAAGGAAGTTTAAAAATTAGCCATTATAGAAATATTGCATCATTATTATATGTGCATGTGATTCTCAGTTAATGGTGTATAGCTGTTTTTAGTTAGTAAGTCCTTTTTAAAAAAAAAATATTTTTGTGCTATATATACTCACCAACGACCTCTGTTGGCATTTATTATTCTTTGCTTTTAAAGCTGTTTTTTCATACTCCATATCCATATGAAATTGTGAATAATGATCATCTATACAAATGTGTAGGATATTAGTATTGAGATTCGATTAAATCAGAATTTTCGTTGATCAAAAGTCTCACATTGAGTGTTAGTAAACCGCTTTTTAACAAAAATAATTTTATATTCATGACTCAAATACCAAATCTCTGATTAAGAATGAATGAATACTCCCTCTGGACCACTTTACTTGTCGTCATTTCTAAAAAATAGATGGTCATAATACTTGTTATTTTAAAAAATTAAGACATAATTAGTTGTTGTTTTCACGTTTACCCTTAGTCATAAATATATAGAGATATTAATATGGTGCAAAAGAAAAAAATATTAAATAAAGAGGAGTAATAAATAAGGATAATTTAATTAAATTACCCTCTAGTTAATATTTTTCTTGAAGGGTGTGCAAAACAAAACATGACAGGTAAAATAGAACAAGGGAGTAGAATTTAGATAAAATATATGTTCATACACACTGTACACACTACCTCTCTCACATTTTCACACTTTATTTTTAGTTTTTCATCTAGCGTTCGGTACACATATTGAGATTTGACTTAATCTGAATTCACATTGGTCGAAAGTCTCATATATTGGGAGGTAATAACGTTCTCTAACAAAGACGATTCGATATTCATGACTCAAACATAAGATATCTAATTAAGGATTAAGGAGTACTAATCACTCCATCACGACCCTTGTATTTAGGTTTGGGGAAGGACCGCACCCTAAGAGATGTGACGTAGATAACTTATCCTAATTGCAAGCATTAGTAACTATTTTCACGGCTCAAACCTTTAACTTATAGATCACACAGAAATAACTTTACCGTTGATCCATAACACCCCTTCTCATTAATCATGCATATGAAACTATATATTATATTCTTTTTTGTACTGTGATATGTTTATATTGTTACTCCTACTCTCTTGACTCTTAGTGATTATATTTTCCAACAAGAATTTGGCCCCTTCATTTATTACATCCTCTTCCTCTTAACTTCTTCTTCTTCTATAAATCACTTAATTATTTCCTTTCTTCTCTGTCACTCACAAGTCCTCTACTTTCTTCTTTTCTCTTCCTTCACAATTTTTTTTTCTTTAAAAAATTGTTTTTATCTTTTTATTGATCTTGTTGAATTTCCAAGTGTTCGGATCTCTCAAGTTCCATAGCCATTCTTGTAAGGTATGAAATTTTATTGTTTTATGCTTCTTTTTTTTAGTGACATTTAGTTTTAAAATGTTCTTGAAAATCAACTCATAGTATTTTCTTGGAAATTGAAATAAAAACCAAAGTCTGTTTTGTCCAAAAAAAGTAACACAAACATTGTCTAAGATCATTTGTGAAAAATGGTCTTTTTGAGGCTAAAAGGAATAACAACAAATTAGTGTAATTTCATAAATGAGGTCGAAAAATGATAGAATTTATGCAGATCTTATTTTTATTTTTGTCGGATGGAGAGATTGTTTCTGATAGACCCGACTCAAAAAAAATGTTATCGAAGCAAGTCTGTTTTTGAGGCTACTAGTTAAATTATGTGTTTGTTAGTTCAATGGGCTAAATTTATTTGAAAAATACTACTCCCTTTGTTTTAATTTAACTGTCTTACTTTTCGTTTTAGTCCGTTTCAAAAAATAATGTCTCTTTCTCTTTTTGATAACTCTTTAATTTTACTTTTTTCCACATGACATAAAACTTAGTGCGAAGTCATAATCAGACAAACAAATTGAAACGATGGGAGTACTTTTAAAGGCAAAATTTAGTTTATTGGGCTAATGGGGACAATAAATGCAAAAAAAAACAATTATTTTCACAAAAAAAAAATTGTGTTTTTTTTCTCTGTTTAATTAATTTATTTATTTTTGGACAGGGAGTTTGGTGTGAGTGAAAAATGGAGGTATCAACAGGTATGATGATTGTAGCAATTGTTATGGCCTATTTACTTTGGTTCAAGTCCATTACAAAATCCATGAAAGGGCCCAAAGGCCCAAAAATGTGGCCCATAGTTGGAAGTTTACCCGGCCTGCTTGAAAACGGTACCCGGATGCACGAATGGATCGCGGATAATCTTCGGGTCTGCACCGGTACGTACCAAACTTGCATATGTGCAATTCCATTTTTAGCCCGGAAGCAAGGTCTCGTGACAGTCACGTGCGATCCAAAGAATTTAGAACATATATTGAAGGTTAGGTTTGATAATTACCCCAAGGGTCCTACTTGGCAAGCTGTGTTTCATGATTTGCTTGGTGAGGGTATCTTCAATTCAGATGGTGACACGTGGCTATTCCAGCGCAAGACGGCCGCGCTGGAATTTACCACACGGACCCTTAGGCAAGCCATGGGTCGGTGGGTGAACCGAGCCATTAAGAATAGGTTCTGCCCGATTCTTGAAATGGCTCAGGTTCAGGGCAAGCCTATTGAACTTCAAGATCTTCTGCTCAGGCTCACTTTTGATAATATTTGTGGTTTGACATTTGGCAAAGATCCAGAGACGCTTGCTCCAGGGTTACCTGAAAATATTTTTGCCACATCATTTGATCGAGCCACGGAAGCTACGTTGCATCGGTTTATTATACCCGAGTTCATTTGGAAGTTGAAGAAAATGTTAGGACTTGGAATGGAGGTGAGCTTGAGCCGTAGCTTGAAACAATTGGATGATTACATGACCGACGTGATCAATACACGTAAGCTGGAGCTGCTGAATCATCAGAAAGGCGGGCCCCAGCACGACGACTTGCTCTCTAGGTTCATGAAGAAAAAAGAATCCTACTCTGACGAATTCCTCCAACACGTGGCGCTCAACTTCATCCTAGCTGGACGTGACACGTCATCCGTGGCACTGAGCTGGTTCTTCTGGCTAGTCAGCTTGAACCCAAGGGTGGAAGAAAAAATACTCATCGAGCTCTCCACGGTCCTCGTGGAGACACGTGGCAACGACACGTCAAAGTGGTTAGAAGAGCCCCTAGTGTTTGAAGAAGTTGACCAATTGACATACCTCAAGGCAGCATTATCTGAGACCCTAAGGCTTTACCCATCAGTCCCAGAGGACTCAAAACATGTCATTTCCGATGACTATTTGCCTGATGGCACATTCGTGCCAGCAGGTTCAAATATCACGTATTCCATATACTCAACCGGTCGAATGAAATTCATCTGGGGCGAAGATTGTTTAGAATTCAAGCCAGAACGTTGGATGTCACAAGACGGTAACAAGTTCCAAGTTCAAGACGCCTTCAGATTCGTGGCGTTCAACGCAGGGCCAAGAATTTGTCTAGGCAAAGACTTGGCATATCTGCAGATGAAATCAATAGCAGCAGCAGTGCTTCTCCGCCACCGGCTCGCGGTGGCACCGGGACACAAGGTGGAACAGAAAATGTCACTTACATTGTTCATGAAATATGGACTTGTTATGAATGTTTCCCCTAGGGACTTGACTCCAATTTTAGCCAAAATTGGGAAATTTGGCAAAATTGACCAATCTTGTGCTGGTGAGCATATGATCAATAATGGTATACATCAACCTGCAGGAGCCATTGCAGTTAATGGAATTGCAGCTTGAAGATTTATGAATCTTGCAAGTGAAAATTAAATTGTTTATGATACACTAGTAACAGTTAATCTATAGTCTTGATCATATGAAATGTGGCTTAATTATAAGACAAATAATGTCAATCAGGTATTTATTTCTACAGTATACCTGATGTATAACTTTTTGCTAAAGTTGGATGTTACAGCTTAACCTTTTTTTTGTTTTTCTTTATTACCCTTTCATTTTCCTTTGTCAATACATTATAGTATATGGTTATAACTTATGTATAGATATTGTACTTCAATTTTGTGAAATAAAATGCAGTACTTGCGATTTGATGATTCTGTACAATGGTATATCTTGGTATACTTGTCTCTGTTGTCCTATTAATACTGTGGAAAAAACTATTCATTGTCCACTTTTCAGTCCTGTCTTTAAACAATAGTCCCTCGCAGATAAAGTGGCTAATTGCGAATTTTACTCATTAATACATTTATGGTGGCTAGTAAGAAATTTGCAATGTCTTGCAGTACAAATTGAGGTGTCTGGTCATAGTGTGATCTATAGGTTATATATTCGAGTTGCAGAATCAATCACTGATACTTGTATTAGAATATGTTGCTTATATTATACCCTTGGAATACGGCCCTTCACTGAACTCTACGAGAATGCAAATACTTCGTGAATCTAGTTGTCCTCACATTCTTGAATCCAATAATGCATCTATTAATATTCCTGTATGGATACACTTTTTTTTTTAACAATTAGCCAGTACATTGGGAGGCTACATAATTAAAATAATTAATGTCCACAGACTATGAATATGATATACCCTACATTGCTTTCATGTTCACAACAACATTTACGGCTTTAAGTGCAACCATATTTAAGTACCACTTTGTCATATTGATTAGACTTCGTCACTATTTTTCTTTTTCGAGAATCGCCTAAAGTTCTAACTAAAAATATATATTATTTATTTTCATTATTTTAATTGAAATACTGAGTCTCTCGATATTGGGAGGCTCGTTCAATACTTTAACTAGTTCTTGTTGGTGAAAACATAATTATAATTGAAAAAAATTAAAAGAAAAAGAAGTAATTCTTTAGGTTAGCAATGAATTCGAACACAGGTCATCACGCTCAAACAAAGGAATCAAGACACATGTTGGACTAATGCACCAAATCAGCTTTTGTATTTCGGGATGTCTAACGAAATATATGATGTATATCTATCAGATCGTGGCTTCATGTACCAAATATTTCAATATTGTTGCATCCGGTATTTTTGTTTTGTTCCAACAGTGTGATGAAAAATAGATCCGAGAAAGAGACTTTCATTTCCAGTCTCCTATTTATTTTATTATTGAATTTTTGATTTTCTAAAAGGAAAAATAGTAGATTATCTCTTTTTCTAACAGATAAAAGAATCGAAAAATAAATATTCGATCGAACTGTCTTTTCTTTGACTGAGCGGCATGTATTTTCACGGTGCTCATTTTTCTAATTATGAAGCGTGGCTAAGTGATCCAACTCACACTGGGACTAGTGCTCAGGTGGTATGGCCAATAGTGGGCCAAGAAATATTAAATGGTGACGTAGGCGGAGGTTTCCGAGGAATACAAATAACCTCTGGTTTTTTTCAGATTTGGCGAGCATCTAGAATAACTAGTGAATTACAATTCTATTGTACAACAATTGGGGCATTGATCTTTGCAGATAAAATGAGTTGAAAAAAAAGAAAAAGAAAAAAGGAATACTTAAGCTGATTCCAAGATGAATGATTGAATCAAAGTGATTTGTACTTCATTCAAGCATTGGATCTCCTGTCTCATTTCAATTAAGAGGGGTCATGGAAAGAACCGGTTCAAAGTCTCATCATCCATACATAACGAATTGATGTGGTATATTCATATCATAATATATGAACAGTAAGAACTAGCATTCTTATTGAGACTATAACTGGTTCTTCAAGTATATATACATATATATACATAATTTTTTTTGAAATTAACAAGTGCATGTGCCTTCCATTCTTCCACGTGAATCTATCACTGATTGCAATAAAATCTTCACTGGTTCAGAAATGATACTTTAACTTGTTTTCTCTAATACAATAACTCGATAATATTGTACAACTCAAACAAACTTGGATAATGATAGAGGTAATTCTGACCTCAATTTTTAGCAAGAAACAAAAGTAAATCATTTTGCACAGAAAAAATTATACATGTAATATACATAATTAATGTAAAGATTTTATATATTCCGACCATATTGATAAATAAGTTTGACTGTTCGTATTTGCCTATTTGGTAAGTTTTTCAATTATTTTTCTTATTAAGAAAAGTCAAAGACATAATATGAAAGAAAAAAAACAAAGTCAACACATTTGACTTTTACACTGACAATAAGGGGTATATATGTCATTTACCACTCAGCATGTACTTTTGCTGCTATAGCCTTTTTTTTCTCCATGCACACTCTCTTGTGTTCCTCTTCAATCCTTTCATCTTCTCCGGCAACCGGCGTCACAAAAAGCCCATATGATAGCGGGTCGGGTCGGCCGGGTCGGTATGTTATTCGAGGTACTTTCTTCCTGACCCGTAATTTATTCGGGCTTTGACTTTTTGCAATAAGTCAACTTTGATTCTGCTTGTTTCACTGTAACCGTAATTGTGATTTATGAGCATAATTTGTGTTTTTATTTGCAATTAGGGGATATTTAAGGTTTCATTTGAGCTTATTTAGTTGAGTATTTATGGATAAAGAACGGATTTTGATTGCTCGCACTGCTCAAATTACAGGGAATTTTTTTTTGAAGTTTAAGAATTTAGGGTTTTGATTTATTGGGTAATTTAGATTAGGGTTTAGTTTAATTCACTGTAACGTGCTAATTACAGTGATTTATGTGACATAATTGTGTTTTTATTTACTGTTAGTGGGTATTTAAGGTTTCATTTGAGCTTTTCTTTAATGATCTGTGGATCAATTATGGATCTTTTATTGCTTCCAATGCTTAAATTCAGTGAAATTTGTGGTCTTTGCAAGTCTTAAAATTAGGGCTTTGACCCATTGGCGGATCCAGGATTCGCCCTTAGGGGGTTCGAAAAATAAAAATGTAAGGCTCCGCATAGCGGGAGCTTTAGTGCACCAGGCTGCCCTTTTAATGTTTGAGATTTGAACTTGGAACGTCAAGGTAAATTTTGAACCCCTTAACCACTAAGCCACCCTTTAATCTTATATCTAGGAGGTTCAAAATCCATATGTATACATAAAAAATTTAAAAAATACCTTTCATATGCAGTGTAATTTTTTGCCGCTGAACCCCCTGAGTAACCTTTGGATCCGACCCTGCTTTGACCTATTCCATCGTTCTTTACGTCCCAAGGTAGGGGTAAGGTACCCAGACCCCACTTGTGGAATCACACTGCGTATGTTGTTGTTGTTGTTGGCATATTCCATTGTTATGTATGGATTACAGTAATATATTCAAATGATTTGAGTTTTATTTGCAAGGAGTGGGTGTTGAATGTAGGGGTAAGGCTGCGTACACACTACACTACCCTCTTTAGACCCCACTTGTGGGATTACACTGCGTATGTTGTTGTTGACATATTCCATCGTTATGTACTAATTATAGTAATATATTCAAATGATTGAGTTTTATTCGCAAGGAGTGGGTGTTGAAGGTAGGGGGTAAGATTTGCGTACACTGTACCCTCCCTAGACTCTATTTGTGGGATTACACTGGGTATGTTGTGGTTGTTTTGATCAAGAATTGATTTTGATTACTTCCACAGGTGAAATTCAGGCAAGTTTGGTCTTCACAAGTCTAAGAATTTAGGGCTTTGACTCTTTTGTTTCCTTTTTCAGTGTGGCGTGCTGCTTGAGCACTTTCTTGCTAACCCGGTAAGTTTTGACTGTTGATAAATCAGCCATTTTAGATTTATCTCACTGTAATGTACGTATTACACTAATATATGCATGCAATTGTGTTTTATTTGCAATTAGTGGGTGGTTAAGGTTTTATTTGAGTTGATCCTTTCTTCTCACGCGATCAGAGTTAAACTTTGATTGCTTCCACAGCTAGCATTCGGGAAAATTATGATTGGTAAAATTTGGGAAATTATGTTCTTTGCAAGTCTAATAACTTCAGCTTCAGGTATTAAAAAAATCAGTTTCAGGTGAATTTTGATAAAAAAGTTATTATTTAGAGAAGTCTATTTCTGTGATTGTGTGCCTAATGGTGTGTACATATGCGCCTGCGCCCACACACAAACATATATATTGAGTTGTTGATTGTGCTTAGAAAATCTCTTCTGCATAACTACTTCAGTTAGCACATATATTCAGATTATCTATCATTACCACTGTTAGCATCATAATTCCTCCCCTTTTTTCTAAGTAAATCTGTTAGCACCATAAATCTAATACATGTAATACTTGTTTCTATGAGCAGCATATACATTCTAGGTAACAAAGAGTCTTGCCTTCTGATTTCTTTCTCGGGAAGCTTAGGAGAATGCATCTGCTATCTGAGTTGGCTGGTGTGATGGTAATTTTCTTTGAGCTGCTGCGCCATAAGGAGTCAAGACTGACTTTTAAGCCTTTGTAAGATTCTTCTTCTTGTTAAATTTTTGAAGCATTTGTAAGATATACTCTTTTTGAGAATTGGTAATTTGTATTCTTCAGCATTAAGGAAATGCTGGCCACCCTCAAAAAGGAATTACAGTCATATCAAAACAGACTACAAGCTTCCTATTAGCTCTATAATTTGATCTACATCTTCTATACAAAGCTGTTTACACCAGTAAAGTAAAGATACTAAACAATTCCATTTTACTTTATGAATGGAATTGGTTCTATCTTCACAACACCTCCCATTTCTTTCTCTCCATACAGACCACCAGATACATGAGGGTATCAATTTCCACCACCTTTTCTGAGTCTTGCTTCCTCCTCTCCTTATCCAACAACTCAATAGATCAGCTGTATTTCTGGCATTGTCCAACTGTAGCTGGTTATGTTCAGAAACAGCTCCCATAGTTGGATGGTGAACTTGCAGTGTAGGAACAAATGCTTGTTTGTTTCCCCTGTTAAGTTACATAGGAAGCACCTGGGAACCAATTGCATCCCTTTCCTCTGAAGAACTTCTTGGGTTAAACATGCCCTTCTAATTACCAACCAGGTGAAGCATTTCACTTTGGTTGGAATCAGACCTTTCCATATGCTATTCCAGTTGTATAGAGTGCCACCACCTCCACCTTGAGTCCCTCTCCTATAAGCATTATTTACTGTGAAGTTCCCATCTTTAGTATGTCTCCATATGGCCCTGTCAGGTGCATCTGTTATGATGTTGTATCTTCCCAGCATCTCCAGCATTAATGCCACCCTCTCCACCTCCCAATCATTTAGAAGCCTTCTGAATGAAAGGTCCCACCCCTGAGTAGTCCAACATTCACCTACTCTAGCATCAGGGTTGTTGCAAATTGAGAAAAGGTACTCCTGAACAATTATACCTTTAAAATTATACAAGATGATGATTGGAGGTGCTATCAGTTGAGTCTTCTGTTCAATTTGTATTTAGAGCTTACTAAAATTAAAAGGTTCCTGTGTTTCTTAAACCTTTGCCCTTTCGTGTGATGGATCACCAGTTTCCGTTGTCCCCTCTCTTTTTTGAATTTACTAGAACTGAAAAATTGGATGAAATTGTTGTGCTGAGTTCATTAGCTTGCTGAATATTTTATTTGATAATTATTAATATGCGGAGTATTTTTTTGTGGTTTCCTACCTGTTCATGCTTGCAAAGACATTAGTAGCTGAAGGGGGCTGCTGATTAGTCCATTATCAGATATAATGCATGTCATTCGAACTGATATAGTGCATCTATATCTCTGTCTAAATCGTAGAAGTTTTTAATCTCTAAAGTTTTGGTATACTACTTGTATACGGGTGTGTTTTTGGCCTTCATTAATACAATTTACTACTTTATCAAATATCTCTAAAGTTATTTAATGGTTGTAGGTGCACGCATTGGTTAGAAATGAACCTTGACGCTCTTTGACAGGCTGAACTAGCCAGTATGAACACTTCTATGAGAAAAATGAGCATTCAAAGGGACTCCTCACTGAGTTTAACTATTTAGCTGGTTGTATCCAGCTAAAAGTTTGGTATATGCAACAGCTTACTGTCCTTGCTCACGCTAATTTCATTAGCAATGCGTTCATGGTGGAGGAAGTCTTCATCTAAGGATGTAAGGACAAAATCTACCAAGGAGAGTTTCATTGACATAATAAATAGGAAACTAAAGATTTTCACCAAGGAAAAATCAAGTGGTAAATCTGGATCATCTCGAAGGCGACATAATGATACAAATTCAGTGAAGGTTTCTCAATCAAGGGTTTCAAGGTCACAATCACCATCTACGCCAGTTTCTCGCTGTCAGAACTTTGCTGATAGGACTTCTTCTCAACCACTTCCCCTTCCTGAGGGTCACTCTTCTTATGTACATCTTGTCCACTCCGATAACAGTGCATCCATAATATCAGTGACCGGTGAAGTCTCCAAGCCATCATTGACTTCGCCTCTTCCCACGGCGAGGCATCTTCCACATGGACCAGCTGCTGCAGGGGTTGACAGGGACTTACCAACTGCTTCTGTTTCGTGTGACAGCTCCAGTGACAGTGATGATCTTACTGAGTCACGGCTTCTAAGTCCCCAAACATCTGATTATGAAAATGGGAGCAGAACTGCCTTGAATAGTCCTTCCAGGTGAGCACAAACTGTAACAATGTGCTGTTCCAGCTCCAAGTTGATATAAAGCAGTGCTTAAAAGTATCTGTTTTGAGCATTTCTAACATATAAACTCAACATTTATGCAGTTTGAAGCAGAAGGTTCAATCTCCTATTGCATCCAAAGCAAGTTCAGGAGAGATGTTGAAGTCAGCTAATCCTTTGTCAAACAATCAGGCAATCCCTACATCTCCTAGACAGAGGCTTTTAAGCGCACATGTACCAGACTTGCAGATTCCTCATCATGGTGCTTTCTGTAGTGCTCCTGACAGCTCAATGTCAAGTCCTTCAAGAAGTCCCATGAGGGTATTTGGGCATGAACCGGCCATGAACTCTGGTTTCTGGCTAGGGAAGCCACATGGAGAGATAACCTTCTTAGGATCAGGGCACTGTTCTAGTCCGGGTTCAGGCCAGAATTCTGGGCACAATTCAATTGGCGGTGATATGTCAGCACAGCCCTTTTGGCCACACAGCAGGTGCAGTCCTGAGTGTTCACCTGTACCTAGCCCCAGAATGACTAGTCCTGGTCCTGGCTCTAGGATACATAGTGGTGCTGTAACTCCTTTGCATCCTCGAGCTGGAGGGACATCGGCTGAGTCTTCCACAGCTTCACTTGATAATGGAAAACAACAAAGTCACCGCCTGCCTCTTCCTCCCATATCAATCCCTCATTCTTCTGCTTTTTCCTTGTCATATTCAATGGCTCCTGCAATTCCACGAAGTCCTGGTAGGACAGGAAATCCTCCAAGCCCCGGGCCACGTTGGAAGAAAGGACGTCTAATTGGTAGAGGCACATTTGGACATGTGTACCTGGGTTTTAACAGGTCAGTAGCTGGGTATGGTGATCAATACGTTTCCATCATTTCTTGTAATGTTTGCTTCTATGGGCTTTAATATTCCTATCCATTTTTTTTTCTTTAGATTCATGTGCATGCTTTAATTTAGATTAATTTAATGAAGATTTGCTGGAGGTACAAGTACCAGGGTGATGGAATTCTTCTTGTAAATTTGTTCTCTTTTTCAAAACAGACACTAATTTTAATTCATATTTGACAATGATCTACAGTGAAAGTGGTGAGATGTGTGCAATGAAGGAAGTAACACTTTTTTCAGACGACGCAAAGTCAAGAGAGAGTGCACAGCAGCTTGGACAAGTGAGTTACTTTAGAGATATATCAAAATTTGCTTCTCAAATTAGGCGAAAGAGAAAAAGAAAAATGATTATTTATGCTGATATTGCTATTATTATATTTCGAAAATTATCATTATGTTTCTCTTGTTGACTTCTTTAACTTCACGAAACCTTAACTGGAGCAACATTGGCAGGAAATATCTCTGCTAAGTCGGTTGCGCCATCCAAATATTGTGCAATATTATGGATCTGAGACGGTAGGTTTTTTAAATTTATTACTGCTGATATCTCCTTGTCATAATTAATCATAAAAAACTTTCATTAAGTTCCGAGTTGATTAAGTCTACTGATCCAAAATTTTGTTTGAGCACCAAAGTATTCTCAGGATATCAAATCATGACTTTATCTTTTAATATGTTACAGTTTGCTTCCTTCTAAAAAAAGAATATGTTACAGTTTTCCCTTAATCCCCCTATTCCTGTAAATAATAGATTGCCTTTAATGCTTATTCCGGTTCCATCTACAGGTAGATGACAAATTATACATATACCTTGAGTATGTTTCTGGTGGTTCAATCTATAAAATTCTTCAAGAATACGGTCAGTTGGGTGAGCTAGCAATTCAAAGTTATACTCAACAAATTCTGTCTGGACTTGCATATTTGCATGCTAAAAACACAGTGCACAGGTAGGCGTATTGTTGAAAAAGTACTTTGAGCGATATACATGATGTTATTTTTCGGCATTGATTTTGTTAGAACCCCTATGTTAATATGTCTAATGACTGACATGTAAATTCAAATTTTGTTCAGAGATATTAAAGGAGCAAACATACTGGTTGACCCAAATGGCCGCGTTAAATTGGCAGATTTTGGGATGGCAAAACATGTATGATCTTTTCATGCAGCAGGCTCTTGACTGTCTACTTTCTGCATATGTGTTTTTTTTTCTTTCTGATATTGATCTTTGGGCGAAAAAACGGCCGTATACAAGAAGTATACCAAATAGTAGAAAACCTAAGAAAAGATCTATACCTACAGGGATCTCATGGGTGCACCAAAAGGAAATAAGGGATAAGAGGTTACCTCTCAACTGTAAAAAATTCGTCTCTACCCCTTTAAAAGCTCTCCTATTTCTCTCTCCAGAAAACCCACACAACCCATATGGGGTTTCTTGAGAACCCCTTTTCATCTATAAAGTTATTGTTACTTTTGTCAAGTCTTCTATGAAAAGCATGGGGCAAACCAAACGTGCTAGGCTTTGCTTTGCAGTTGTCTTGTTCCTGCTATCTGTAGGTTTCCGTTACAGTATCTCTTGTCCATCTGTAGACTGGAATCATTTATTATTTTTTTGAACCTTTTGGGAATGAATACCTTTTGCAAAAAGCTTCTCAATAATAGTTAAAGAAACTGCAGAAGGATTGAAGTATCATGTTTTGAGTTTTCAATTTAGAGAATCAAAATCGAACTCTGGGAATTGGGAGGCTGTGTTGTAACTTAATTGAGAAGTGACTATTCATGGCAATTTCCCTTTTTTGGCAACTCTTTAATTTCAACTTTCTACCTGGCATGTTTAAAACCACAAGATTAAAGGGTGTTTTGGTACATTCCACATATCTTTAATTTAAGACCATAAGATTCTTAAGTCTTCTTTACTTTCTTAAACTCCGTGCCAAACAAACAAATTGAAATTGTGGTGTGAGTCCTAAATCTATTGTTTGAATAGGAGGATCTAGGACTATAAATTTTCCGGCAAGTCTGAGTTTATAGAGTATCAACTGTGGTGTGAGGGAGAAAAATGTTTGTCTTTTCATAATTCTATGCAGGTCTTTTTTAGCTTACTCAGTTACAATTTGCAGATAACTGGTCAATACTGTCCTTTGTCTTTCAAGGGAAGTCCTTATTGGATGGCACCTGAGGTTTGAATTACTAGAAATCAAGCTCTTATCCTATTGATGTTGGCTCTGTGTTTCATCTAATTCATTATATATGTTTATTCATCAGGTTATTAAAAATTCAAATGGTTGCAATCTTGCGGTAGATATATGGAGCCTTGGATGCACAGTTTTGGAGATGGCAACGACAAAACCACCTTGGAGTCAGTATGAGGGGGTCAGTTAATATGTTTATGATGGTCCAAAAGTGTATGCAGTTTCTATATTTTGTCGTGCTTCTAATTCCTGTTTGTTTTCTCATAGGTTGCTGCTATTTTTAAGATTGGAAACAGCAAGGAAGTCCCTGCAATCCCCTATCACCTCTCAGATGATGGCAAGGATTTTGTGCAGCAATGTCTACAACGCAATCCACTCCACCGTCCAACAGCTTCTCAGCTCTTGGAACATCCCTTTGTCAAAAGTACTGCTCCAATGGAAAGATTCATTGTAAGTCCTGAACCTGTAGAAACAATACCTCCACTCATGCCTGCTGTGAGATCAGTAGTATGTTTTCCTTGTTTGCTCTGGAAATGTTGCCCGTTTTAGGCAACTAAAAGTATCACATGCATTGCCTGCTTCCCTGATTATGGTTTGTGAGCGTTGCTTACTTTTCCATAGGGATTCTGACCTTATCATTTCTTCTTGAACTTTCCCTAGTTTGATATTTATTTTTTCTAGAGTTTCTCTGCAGTTGACAAGCAAATTATAATACCTGTATTAGAAATTGCTGAAGTTATTACGACCAACTTCACTGCATTTGTATCCGAGAAAAATAGATAGCTTTTCGAATCAAGGACTTTAAAGGAACAGCGCATTCTGAGACAGTTCTCCATATCAGAATATTCTACTGAGTAAAGGTAGTAGCTATAATAACAAGAAATGTGCAAAAAGAAATTCAGATGGATGATTAACTTTTGAGGGTCCCGTTAAGCGCTTGCAAACAACATTTGTTGGTCGCCTGGTGAGTTGGTTTGTTAAGATCTTGTGAGGGAATAGTAAATTTTTGTTTCTCATTAATGCAGTTACGTAAAACCTCTCTGGTACCTCCCTCCTTTTGCATAACACATCTTTTTCCTCAAAATGTTTGCCTTTTCCATTTCTTGTAGGTACGTTAGTAACTCTTGTTAGTCTCTATCTGGAGATTCTTCGTAATATTGATGGACTAGTGACGTTATCTGCCATCTTTAGGACTCGTGAATGTTCTGCTGACTGGATGCCATGATTTAAATTGAGCATATGTTCTGCTGATCATTGCTTGAGTTTTTCACAGTTAACTTCATGTTTTGATATTTCAGAGCGTTGGACATTTAAAAGGTCCACAATGTGTGGACTCAGAAGGAGTTGCAGTTCGTCATCAGCCTAGAGATTCAATGATTCTTCCTGGATTTGGGTTAGTCCACTTCTCTCTCACAGACAATAGTTACCTGTAATCTGGTCTTGGTCCATCTTGCTATTATTGCAGAAGCTAGATTTTTTGCCATAATTATCAGTACCAAATATCTGAGTACAAAAACATGTTCTACACCTTATTTCTAGAAACTGTATAGATGACAATTCCTATTGTCAATAAAAGGAAAAGGCTGTCTCCTCTTCTTATCTTCTCCTTATTTAGTAGTATTATTTAATATTCCCATAGAATCTCATTCTTCACTTTTACTACTACCTGTTGCTTCATTTGCTTTGTTTGTCCATTTTGCTGTTGTTATTTTCCCTTCAATCTGGCTTTGTTTACACTTCTTTTGAGCCGAGGGTCTATCGGAAACCACTTCTCTACCCCACCAAGGTACGGATAAGGTCTGTGTACATCCTACCCTCCCCAGACCCCACTTGTGAGATTACACTGGGTATGTTGTTGTAATAAAAGGAAGAGGCTCCGGCGTTCCTTATATGTTAGTACACAATTACTTGTACAACTGGTACAAATTACTACTACTTTTTACTCTTTCCAGAAGGAACTATCATTTGTTATTTTTTGTTTTAAATCTTGGTGTTAAACTCTACATGGATTATTCTATTCAACTAGGAAAAGGACATGATCACAAGTCAGTCGGTTATGAGAACTAAAATAAAAACAATCTTCTGTTGTATATCCATTTTAAATACTTTAGACACCAAGAAAAATAGTAGTTCAGATTACTTTGTCACAAGAGAAAAAAGGGTGAAACTTGTCAATTCTAGTTTAACATTAGAGATCTGTACAAGAATTAAATTAATTGGTAAAAGTACTCCAGCCTATGAATGTGCTTTCTGCCTAAAAATATGCACTCCCTGCACTGTAATTTCCATACATTTGGCTTTTTAAAGCTGCAGTTAATCAAATGGTGTATAACTAAAAAAAAAATCATAAGGTAGTGAAATGGCGTAATTTATGGTGATGTTGGTTCAGCTCTGCGCATAAGCACTATATTCTTATTCCTTATCAGCAAAAAATAGCACTATGTTCTTATTCAATTTTGTTTTGCAGTGATGTACCTGTTCCAAGGAACATATCTTGCCCAGTTTCTCCAGTTGGGATGGAGAGCCCTCGTTACCATTCACAATCACCTAAACATGTGAGTGGAAGATTGTCCCCCTCTACCATATCAAGCCCCCATGCTGTATCTGGTTCATCAACACCTCTTAGTGGTGGTGGTGGTGCTGTTCCACTATTTAACCCAATGATGCCAACAAGTTATTCATCAGAAGGCGTGGGAACATCACCAAGGGCCCAAAGTTGTTTTTACCCTGATGGTTACACTAGTCATGATCTGAAGTCTGACATGTTTCGAGGGATTTCTCAATACCATTTGATCCAAGAAACACTTCCATCTGACAATGGTTTTGTTGGAGAAAATTTTGGGGGCCATGCTCAAAGTGGCGTGAATGGACAACCATATCAGGGACAGTCAGTATTAGCTAATAGGGTTGCCCAGCAACTTCTGAGGGATCAAGTAAAATTGAGCCCATCGTTTGACCTGAACCCAGGCTCTCCAGTTTTTGGTTGGGATAATGGGGTCTAACTTGTAAAAGCCATCTGAAAAAGGATGGGTGTGCTTGCAATATCTCACGGAACAGTTGTACAGTAACTAACTTTACCACAATGACACTAGTTCACTGAATAAAAGTTTTAGAGCTGATGAAAGGAGGTGGCTCCCTCAGTATCCCAGTCTATTCGTTCTCAGTTGCTGTCGTAAGTTACTTTTACCTGTAACAGTATTTGCGTATGGTTTCCACATCACTCCTGATATTTTTGACTATTAGTTTATTTTGGTTCTCCAGCGATCACCATGCCAGGAGCCTCATGCAGCAGCGCTAGGAACTCCATTGTTTTCGGGATCCTGGATGCCAAACTCTTGGCATATAGATCTTTTCTTCTTCGGGTTGAAATACAAGGGAGACGAGAAAATGGTCATACTGCTGCACAAGGCGAACTTCATAGAACTGACAGATTCAAAGACTAGTCGGTGAATCTCAGGCTTGGTTGAGAACTTTTTTGGTAATTGTTCAGTAAAGCTCTCTCATATACTCATTTGACCTTTTCGGCAAAAGCCTGTTGTATCTATCTTGTATTATGGATCCTTGAAGGCCAGCTTTAATCCAATTTAAAACCATGTTGCAAATTTTGAAGTTGATAGTGGGTTCAACTTTTATCCTGTGTAAGTTGGAGAAGCATTGTTTGACTAATGATGGCTATTTACATCTATCAACTAAACTGCTAAAAAGCATCATAACACATGTATATACAACCTGTGTTCATCCTACATCCCTTTCGTTTTATGAAGGTTACACAAATAGTTGTTTTGAACTTGAGCCATATCGGATGTTCAAACAGGGGAACGTGTCATTTATTCAATCAAATGATATTGAGCTTGTTTTCCATCCCTTCTAGAGAAACAAGTAGGTTGTTTCTTTGCAAAAAATGTGCTCCATTTCATGTGGCAACTCTGTCAAGACCTTTTTGTTAATACAAGAATCCCACCTGAATCGTTTTTCTCGAGGAACGTATTGATAGAATTGGATTTGGTTAAATAATGTGTGATTGGTAAACAAGCTACAAAATGTATGTCGAATATCCAATATGAATTCACAAGATTTAGATGGAATCAGAATTGAAGTTACAATAGTTGCAGACACATTCAAGCATACTGATGAGCTTTTGATGAAAAGAAACAGTGAGGATAGACCAAGAACGTCAAGAATACATGCCACTATCATCAAGAAGTTCAAGTTTCTACAGGTGCCACTGCTTTTCACCCAAGTATCTGAGCACAAACCTCAAGTTTTGGGGTATTTCTATCTGACCCCAGTGAATTCTTAAAACTCTCTGACCTGCAAGAATATGCTCCATTTCTTGGCATAGTTGTACAAAAACAAGATAAGTGATTAGGCAAAGTAGTCAATTACACGAGTATATGATAGGATAGTCGAGCCCATAAGCAGCAAACTTTGAACCCTGTACCCCAGCCAAAACCAGTCGAGGTGTGCTTTACAAGAACAGTATTTGAAAAGAAAAAGGCAAAAAGGAAAAAACAAGAGAATTTATGAAGAGTATTCCGCGATGATCACATACTGAGATAAGGCAACATTGACATTGTTTTTACTGAGGTTTTGTCAAATTCAAGCTGAAATCCCAGAGTTTCTTTGCCAATTCTGCATCTCTACCCTGAGAAGTTGATGCAGCAATATTGCTGTCCGAAAAGTATTCACCGGTTATTCCCTTCACCTGAGGATGCAAAGCTACATAGCATGTTGTTGCTGCTCCCTAGAATCAAGAAAGAAGCATATATATGAGGAAACAAACACAAAATCTTGTGGCAAAGAGTTATGTATCTTATATTTGCTAGAAGCTACTCACCTGCGGAATGTTTTTAATAAAGTACTTGCCAATCCAGTTAACTATGCCTGCAAGAGGTCGAAAATAAAGTTAACTAATATGAAATTTACCAAGATTAAAGGACTTCAAAAACTACATTTATACATCTTGTTGAGGTTCTAAACTTTGTATATGCCCTGCATGGTGTAACTCCTCACGGTTATAGTGTATGACATCCTAGAAGGATTTTAATATCTAAAACAAAGATGTTAATACAACGAACTTTCAATGAAAGAAATTACTTTCCTTCAGTTCTTGTTCCATTTCATATACCTACAAGGGATAGTTTACTTTGAGAGATAATGAAATTCAATAAGACGACAACAACAACATACCCAGTGTAGTCCCACAAAGTGGGGTCTGGAGAGGGTAGAGTGTACACGGACCTTAGTCACCTTACCCCTACCTCAAAGGTAGAGAGGCTGTTTCCGATAAAGATAAGGAAATTTAATCTCGGTATAAAATTTTTGTAACTCATTGATGGATACAATTTCATGAGATATGTCATTAAAACAATAAGAACCACTGTGGAAGATTTTAAGAATTTACCTTCAACCAAATTCTGGTGACGGAGAAGATTGGTAGGAATTGCCCCCGGGTGAAGTGAATTAGCAGTTATCTCCAATCCTTCTTCCTGCGTAGGCAAGGCAAGCATTATTAGAGCTTCTGCTTAGAATGTCCTGAGATCCACTTGATCATACTGCATCTCTTATAGGATAAGTAGCCTAAACGTTACGCTTAAGGAATTAGCAGAAACTTGCTTTTAGGGAATTAACAGTGTCATAAGTTCCAAGGCATCTTGAATATCAACTCATAATTTCATTTTAGCTCCCTTGAGTGAGAAAGGGAATTAAAGGGAAAGAGAAAGCAATTGAATAGATGCAACGCTTCTTCGAAGAAAATTCCTTTGGTTCCTACACTTCATTACCGGGATGATGATCAATGAAAAACAAGAACTTGAATATAATGGTGGAAACTGTAGAGACGTACATTCCTCTTAAATTAAACAGTAATTCCACTTCGAAACTGTCACTGGGTGAGAAGAACACTGGACAGGGACATAAAATACAAATTGATGCAACTAAAATGTTCCTGCAGATACTAAAATATTCAATAAGTTACCAGTGGCAGAAATTAAGAGAAGTTTCAATACTAAGAAGACAATAGTTTACCTTGAAATGCCTTGCAAGTTCATTCGCGTGTAAGATATTAGCAAGCTTTGACTGTCCATAAGCAAGTATAGCAGAGTAACTGGCCAATAGACAAATAAACGTTACTGTCAATCTCTTGCGCAAAAAAACATCTACTGTCTGATCTTGAACGTGATTTTCATTCTGTTTTCCTGTTATAATTTTCAGTTTTATACTGCCCTACTGTCAAGACAAGTTATGAAGTAAAACTGATAGCTATATATTTGTGAGCCAACAAATATTATGTTGTTTCTTAAGTACAAAAACTTGAGGCGTTAGTGATAAACTTACAATATTGCAAAACCTAGTATAGCAAGAAAGTAGATGATAGAATAAGGAACTGATAATGTTTCTATTTTGGAGTTCGCCAAAAAATCATAGAACTTGCCACATCTTTTTCTTTTTGATAAAGAAGAGAGTAAGTATATGAAGATGGCAACCATGAAGTACCTATCTTTGTCATTGATTTTGTCAAAACGAATTCCTTCACGGTATGTAAATCGATGTCCCATTGATGAAACGTTAACAATCCTTCCTTCTTTATGGCTTGTTTGAGCTGTATCTTTCAGGTTCTGTAGCAAAAGATTTGTCAAAAGAAAATGACCTGCAAAAACATACTAATCTTATATTGGTGAAAGCAAGTGATACTTCAACCTGAAACCATCCTATTAGAGCAGAACAATCCCAAGAGAAGAAAACACACACAGGTGTCGACATTAGACTAGAGGACTAGGTACTGTAGTTGTACTTCAGTTTTGACATCAAATGAAAAACATAATGGGATTTAAGATTCAACCATCTATTTCAACCTATGTTGCTCAGACTCTTCAACAAAAAAAAACCTGGTGAGTGTCGGATCCTCCAAAAGTGGTGTATTTTTGGAGACTCCGAGTAACATAGATATCAACACAACATCTCCATCACACAGTTTGCGGTCCTACTTTTGGATTCTTGAAAACCAATGAGGAAGTTACAGTAGATAAAAGGAAAAACATGTTTTATTTTAAAGAAGGAAAGAAAAAGTAAGAAAACAAGTGAAATCTAATACAAAAGAAAGTAAAGATTGATGTAAAGATCTTCTACAAGCAAATATACATAGGTAGGACCATTATGCCACTTTCATAAAATAACAGCAAAACAAAAGGATAAAATGTCAAATCCCGAGAAAGGGGTTCCCTTGTATTCGACAATGTCAAGGAACGGCAAAGTGTGGTGAAAAATATTGATGAAGAATGTGGATACTCTCCCTATAACTAAGATATCTTAAACAAACACCAAAAATAAACTCATTTACCTAGATGATTAGTAGCAAACTGTAACTCAATGTTGTCTTGAGAAAGCATGAACTGTGGACCCATAACCCCTGCATTGTTGCTTCAAAAATAAAAGAGGCGTTTAATATCTAAATATTCACGCATTAAGGTGGAGGGCAGACTGGACAGGACATTCATCCCAAGCAATACCAATGGACCAAAGATGAATGCGAAAATCTAATTATGACTGTGTGTTGAACCCCTGAAACAGTTAAAACGAATGTTTGCTTACATTAGGATGTTCAGAGGATAGCCAGTAGAGTTATATTCTGATGCAAACTTCCTAACAGATGCCATAGAACCGAGATCCAACTCCATTACATCAATTTTGGCCTGAGGGATCTCTTTAAGGATACTTTCTTTAACTTCTGCGCCACTTTTTACATTGCGAACCGCCATTACTACATGTACGCCACGCATTGCAAGGACACGCGTTGTTTCTGCACCAATACCACTTGATGCTCCTGAAATTAATGATCCGGACAAAAGTGAGCCTTCTTTCAGCACATCAGATTGCATTGCACGTTTAGTAAGTAATTGAGTGGCAATTGCCTCATCATCCAATTTCAAAATGACCTTAAATTCCAGAAAAACAACACGAAACTCTACCTAAAATTAACTTATTCTTGAAACCAATAGATTTTTTAACAACAAAAACATACCCAGTGTAACCCACAAGTGGGGTCTGAGGAGGGTAGTGTTTACGCAGACCTTACCCCTACCTTGGGAGGTAGAGAGGTTGTTTCGGATAGACCCTCGGCTTGAGGAAAAACATAACAAAGCAGTTCGGGAAAAGAAATAGCAGAAGTGATAGGAGGTCTTCCGTTCCAGAAAGATAGTGATTTCACCCTCTTTACGATGCATAACATGGAACTTTATGGGAGATGAGATGAAATAAGTTGCCACTTTCTCTCTTCGAATGGGCGATATAAGTTGTTAATTTCAAATAACTCTTTCTGATTTCTTCGACATAAATCAACATAAATATCATGGACTAAAACAACAACAACAAACCCAGTGTAGTCCCAAAAGCGGGGTCTGGGGTGGGTAGAGTGTACGCAGACCTTACCTCTACCTCGAGGAGGTAGAAAGGTTGTTTGAGGAAGACCCTCGGCTCGAGTTGCGAACATCAGAGCAACTAAGAAGATATAGAAGTAATTTACTACCATCATGGAATCCCAAGTACAGAACATCCCATGTCAACGACAATTTACTACCATCCATTTGCACTCTTGAAAAAACAAATGTCAACAAGAAAAGTTTCATCTTGAAACTCAGTTAGTTAGTTGTCAAATGAACATTTCTTGCCATGGATATCCACATTTAAGTTCTACTCAGGGGCGGAAGGGGTTCATCCAAATCCAAACCTCCTTTGTCGGAAAATTGCACTGTATATACAAGGTCAAATTTTTACATAATAGTGAATGTTGAATCCCTTTACTAAAAATCCTGCCTCCGACCCTGGCTCTACTAGTTATATCAAG
This sequence comes from Jaltomata sinuosa, assembly GCA_003996215.1. Lineage (NCBI taxonomy): Eukaryota > Viridiplantae > Streptophyta > Magnoliopsida > Solanales > Solanaceae > Jaltomata > Jaltomata sinuosa. The sequence goes on from QJPP01000005.1 coordinate 1,496,110, forward strand.
AAATACAGTCAATCACTACATACCAATCCCGAGCTAATTAGATGCAGCTATATGAATGCAGAGCTAGTTGGACTATTTTACGTCAACCTAACACAACCCTTCTCCTTCACCCGGGCTAGGAAATAAACTCAGGCCGAGTTTATATCAACAAACATAATGCATGCAACAATACAAACTAGTCACAAGTTCAACTTTCTTATGTCGCCATAAACTATAAACTGGAGAACTATAACTTGGTAGGGTGTATAAGAATAGTACTGGTACTAAATTTAATACAATGTTTGGTTGCAAATTCTTTTTTTGGAAAGTATTTGGTCGCAAATATAAGTCTGGTATAACAAATACATAGTAAGCCATGTCATTAATTATACGTCCCATTCAGTACTATTCTTATACATAGTAAACCATGAGATTAACAATATGGGTTACTATTCCCATTCTAATATCCCGATTCAGTACTATTCATATTCTAATACACCCTATTCATTAAGGGGTCATTTGGTTCGCACACTAAATTATCCCACGATTATAATCCTGCCACCTTCTAATACCAAATTGGATGGAATAAGGTGAGATATCATAAATTTATACCGTCAACCAAACACAACACAATATAAATCTAATTCCAAGCTTAATCCTAGGATATATTACCACCTTATCCCGCATACCAAACGACTCCTTAATACAACAAATCAAACAATAGATAAGAAATTATCTCAGCGTTACTAATACAACCTATTCAGTACTATTCTTATACACCCTACCAGACGACCCCCTAATAGTGTTAATTATTTGATGCCTGTGACTCTTGCTTGTTAGTTGGCTGAATATTTATTTTGATACAGTACAGTATTTCAACTACTCAGTCAAAAATTGGGGGAAATGGGTAAAAAGAATTACTTCAAAAAGAAAAAGGTGTGAACCTGTAACAATGGCAGTGAGTCCAGTAGCATCAATTCCTTGAGTAACTTTTTCAGCAGTAGAAGAAGCAGAGAACCCTGATGCTCCTTTTAATCCAAATAACCACATCTTTTTTTTGCTCTTAATTTTCTTGGACAGATCAAGAAAACAACTATAGTTTCTTGTTCCTAAAGAGTATTACTTTATGTTGCAAAGAGTAAATGCATTTTCTTTTATTTGATAAAAAGGACGATAAAACCTATGATATTTTTTTTACACATAAAACAAGAAAGGGAAAAAGCCAAATCAATGATGCACTAATTTGTTTCTTTATAGAGTGGATTCAATACACGCTAAAAGACACTAACCAACATAACATCATTAATAAATATGGAAGCCGATCGAGTTGGTCGAAGAGGTGATCTATCGTGGTTTTTTTTGTAAATATTATTATGATGTTGTAATTGATAATTCGGTAAAAATAACAAAAGAATATGATATCATATGTTAAATTACACTGATAATATAAATATATAACTTAATTTTTTTAATTATTATTATTGTTATTATCAGATTTTTAACTTCTATAATGACATGGTCAAATATTTTTAACACATTTATTTTTATTTTTCCCAATCCTCATATTTATTTTTTCTTATCTAGAAGATTGCGAAAGAAAGACGTGATAAATACGAAGAAGAAAATAAAAAAAATTAACTCCAACTTGTTCCTCCAATTTAAATTATTTGCCAACTCTATTTTTAGCCAAATAGCTCAGTGCAGCTACCTTGACCTTTTGATGCAAAACCACACAGTATAGTTGCTGCTCCAGCCAATTCAAATGTGTCACATTTGGAAGTTGGACGTCTCTTTACCCTTGACCAGAAGTTTAAAGTTCGTAGTTTTGTGAATGAAGAACGCTTTAGTGAGGAGAGTCTTGTCCTCCTTAATAGATTTAAGGACGCGATTTGAATTAATCAAGACAGTAAATTCTCAATATTGAATGGTAAAACCAAATAAAGAATAAATGTTATATCATCTTGAATGGTCTGAGTGCAACATAACAATAGTTACTAGCTGAACTACTTCACAAGACCATTTCTCATACACCTGACTACCATTTTATATGTAAACATTATCTCTTACCAATGCAGATATCTAATTATTTCATATACTTCTAATACCAACATTGATCAAGACTTGGATTTGCCTAGTTCAAGAAGCCTGCAAGTGGTAATCATTCTGTATCCGTCAACCTTTGAAGAAGCTGAAAGGTTAGAAGCGGCGCTTTTAACAGCTATTTGATCTCCATGACGAGGAGCAGTACAGACGTAGATGATATCATCACAAATGCCATTGGATCCCTTGTAAACTAATGAATTCTATGAGTAGACCTCACCCTAGAGTGCAATTCTATGAGTGTGAGCTATTTCTAGTAAAGGGTAGGCTGGGGACCAGAAGATGAGCAATCAAATGCCATGGGGCCAACTAGAATGCTGTAAAAACAAGATCATTTGTCAACTTTGCTACCTCTACCTACTCTCTAACACATAATAGCTAAATCCTAGGGGGTGGGGGGTATTTTAGTACATTCTACACATCTTTAGATTTAGATTTAAGACCACAAGATTAAGTAAGTCGCATGGACTCCGTGTCAAGTCAAAACAGGACAAACGATTTCAACGAAAGGGAGTATTGAGGATAAAATAAAGAACCTTCATTGATAAGATACAGTACATCATCATAACCTGATAATTTACACACATAATTGACATCTTAACAGAAGGAAAATCCACATTACAAATACATCAGGAGGGAATTAAAAATTTAACTAAAAAAAAAAGTACACTCTTGAGTCTTGAGAATCCATGCATGGTGGAGACAGAAAACTTAAGACCTGTGGAATGGCATGGCTCTGATGATTATTTGGTGGTAAACTGCAGCAAGAGCAGCTCCAATGAATGGTCCAACCCAGAAGATCCACTGTTAAGAATCAACAAAAACAAAACCCCTTGTTAGAAATGTTCTCTTTTTTTGATAACGGTGGTGCTCGAGTCAGTTTAAAAGAAATAAATATTTCTTACGTGGTCATCCCATGCTGCATCGGTGTTGAAGATGATAGCAGCTCCTAGACTCCTGGCAGGGTTGATGCCAGTTCCGGTGATGGGGATGGTGGCCAAATGAACCAAGAACACCGCAAATCCAATGGGAAGTGGTGCCAAAATCTGCAATACAATGCAAATTTTCAGAGCGACGTCTTCAAGAATTTAGCTTATACACACACTGAGAGTGCCCAGCAATGTACTAATGACAGTTGTAGTGTCAAATAATTTTGTCAACATGTCTACAGTTGTGTATATCCAGAAAAGTTCAAAAAAGTTTCAGTAGTGATTAGCTACAACCTTATATCATTATATAACTTCCTCTAAATCCTTTTTAGCCTCTCAAATCCATTTGGTTAAGATTGATGTTGAGGAATCATTGTTTCATATTATAAACCTATGTTGAGCGAACTCTCCAAAAATGTTGCCGCACCCATCGGCATCTTTGGAGAGTTCGAGCAACATATTGTATTACAAACCATGAAAACTCAAGACTTGTGTCCAAGATTTCACCTTCTCTAATAGAAAGACACAATAAATTTTAAACCTTTCCTTTAACAACACATACACAATAAGGACCACAACATTCTGACATGGTGAATCACTGCATTACAAAAGAAAGCCACTCTTACAGTAACTTATCACGTGAACATCACTATCTTTAGCCTAACTCAATTAGGCCCACAACCTATATTTGTCAATGACATATAGGTTCCCACAACAGCTAAAAGAACTTGCTGACAAAAACCAGACATGCCACGTGCTAGCATGAACATCATTTTTGCCTAACTATACCAAAAAGTAAGACCACTTGTCTTAAAAGGATTTAACTTTTACATACACCAACAGTATAATTAACTTTTACAGTTTACACTACCATGTCATAGCAAGTTGGCTGTTTTATTTTCTGAATTTAACATGTTATAGCATATATCCTGTCCTTCTCTTTCAATTAATGTAGTCATCTTTTAAGTAACTTGAGAGTTCAAAAGAACTTCCTCAGTTAATGTAGTGAATTATTATTGTTCACTCAATATGGACAGTCATCCACAGTTACCCTGATATAGTTTAAACTCACCTAGAGTTATCTTAGATAGTGTAAAAGAAACTTTATACTGTCAGTGTAAAAGGTTTAACTCTATGCTAAAACCTCCCACTACGACAAAAAGCTATGTTGCGCAGACTCTTCGAAAATGTCATCGGGTGCATGTCAGATCCTTCAAACGTAGTGCATTTTTGGAGGATCCGACACGGGTGCGGCAACATTTTTGGAGAGTCCGAGCAACTTAGACAAAAAGTATACAAGTACAAGTTTCAAATGGGACTTAGAACTAACATGTAAATTTCCATGATAAGCAAACTTGATATCACAAGGAAGCAATAATACTTGAAACAAAAGCATGTTAATCTTGAAACTAAAACAGAAAAACACTTACAGGAACATGGGAGTCTCTGGCATTTCTCTTGGCATCAGTGGCTGAGAAAACAGTGTAAACAAGGACAAAGGTGCCAATAATTTCAGCACCAAGGCCATCACCTTTGGTGTAGCCAGGATTAACAACATTAGCACCACCACCAAGTCTTTGGTATGGTCCCTGCATGAAGCCCTTCACAACACCAGCACCACAGATTGCACCAAGGCACTGCATCACTATGTAGAAAATAGCCCTGGTCAAGGATAGTTTCCTTGCCAAGAAAAGTCCAAAGGTCACAGCTGGGTTGATGTGTCCTCCTGTTTGATATCAAAACACACAGAACTCAGTCTTAGAAAACTTAATGAGCCCATATGTGCTAAAGCCAAATCAAAGAAGGAAAGGCTCTAAGTAAACCAATAAACATGTTTTGAAGTTTTAAGACAGGAAAAAGCTGGTCCCTTTTGTGAGTAAATTCAAGAATCCATTAAATTACTTGACAAAAAGCTCAAAGGGTTATGCTTTTAGTAAAGGAACAAGCTTCAGCAAGGCAAAGACTAAGACCCAACAAGAATGGAAGGGAAAACTCCATTCTTTTTTGTAATTTAGACAGACAAAGTACACCAATAACATGTTTTGAACCTCTAAAACAGGAAAAGGTTGAATCTTTAGCTGACAATACTCAAGAATCCATAAAATTAGTTGATAAAACTATGGATTACAAAATAAGTAAACACAAGCTCAAACATATATAGCAAAAGAAAGGAAAATAAAGGGAATCAGCTAATAAAAGGTCATATTTTTACAGTATATAAAGGTAAAAGAACAAGCTTCATCAAGCAATTTTTTTTTATGACACCAGCAACAGTTACCAAGTAACTCTATCCACCACGGCTAGAACAAATGGGAAGAATCACCTAGTGTTTTTTTTGTCTCCGCTAGGATTTGAACCCGAGACCTCAGGCCTCGTGGCTCTTCAACCCACTTTATTGACGGCCACACCCTTGGGTGCAGCTTCATCAAGCAAGATGACTAAAAGAAGCAACAAGAATGGAAGGGAAAACTCCATTTTTGTAATTTAAACACAGAAAACAAACCAGTAACATGTTTTGAACCTCTTAAAACAGGAAAAAACTGAACCTTTATTGATAAATATGCAAGAATCTATAAAATTAGTTGACAAAAGTAAGCAAAGGTAAAGGTCATATTTCTACAGTATAAAAGAAAAAGGAACAAGCTTTATCAATCAAATGACTAAAAGAAGCAACAAGAATGGAAGGAAAAACTCTATTTCTGTAATTTAAACACAGAAAACAAACCAGCAACATGTTTTGAACCTCTAAAACAGGGAAAAACTGAATCTTTATTGCTAAATATGCAAGAATCTATTGACAAAAGTAAACAAAGGTACAAGCTTGAACAACATATTAACTAAAAGAAGCAACAAGAATGAAAAGGCCAAAAAACTAACCTGAGATACCAGCAGTACAGTACACCAAAGCAAAGATCATACCACCAAAAGCCCAAGCAACACCTTGAATACCCACTGAAGAGCACAAACTATCAGATCTCTTGAGCCCCATAACAGTCAAGATTGTTATGTACAAGAACAAGAAAGTTGCCATGAACTCAGCAATACCAGCCCTGTAAAAGGACCATGATGACAACTCCCCTGGTTCAAACAATGGAGCTGGTGGTGGCTCCTTGTAATCTTTGTCTGTTTGAGCTGCTGTACCCAATGGTTGAGTCTCTCTGAACTTGTTAGCGCCAAGCTTAACATCTTCTTCTTTGTTTTCTGCCATATTTTTCTCACACACACAAAAGCTTAAAGTTTTTTATTTTTTGCTCTCTTTGTGCTAAGTGGTCAGTTCAAGAACCAAGTTTGGTACTAAGATCAGATTGGATAGTGGTTGTTTTATAGTGAAGAACTCATTATTAACACAGATTAATTAAATGTGAGGACAATTTTATTAAATTGGTCTGAGTAATTATTGGGCTAGTCTAATCTTTTCATTTTCTTTCCAATTTACAATAACATATCCCGTATAATCTTACAAATGAAATATGAAGAAGATAAAGTATACACAAATCTTATTTTATCTTGGGAGGTAAAGAGGTTGCTTTCGATAAACCTTCGGTCCAAGAAAAAACAGATCAAAAAAGAAATAACAAAAATAAAGAAATTGTGGCAAAATACTACTACATAATAAAGCATTATAGTAGTGCAATAATCGAAGTACAACAGATGGTATATACTCCCTCCGTCTTATATTAGTTGTCCGCTTTTTTTTACGCGCATCTTGAAAAATTATAAATAAGAAGATAATTTTATTAATTCACCATTTAAGAAACTTTTTTTGGAACTTTACATATAAGTGTTCGCACTTTCAAAAAAAATTAAATACAAGAGTAATATGAGAAAAATTTAATTAATTCTCTCTTAATTTAGTAAGGTGGACAACTAATATAGGACATTCTCTCTTAATTTAGTAAGGTGGATAACTAATATGAGGACAACTATTTTAGTAAGGTAGTCAATTAATATGGGACGGAGGAAATAGTAACACACAGGAAAAATACTACGACTACTAGTATGAAAAATAAGTAAGACAATGCTCTATTACTTACTAATCTTGTAATTTAATCTGTGTATCTCCTATTTAATTTTCTTTCTAATTAGTATAATTATTTTGTTAATGACATATTTTCTTGAACAAATAAAGAAGAAAAGAGTGTTCTGGAAAGGGCCAGAGTGGAGAAGATGTTGACAGATTTTTTGTATGGTTTATTTGTTATGCTTATCTTCTACAGAGTGTCAGTGTTTAATTATTTGAAAACAATTTGAACTTGATTAGCTGGTCCACACCAAATTACTCACCTAATCTTTCAGATAGTTGTAACAATGTGGGCAGCTAAGCAAAATTTTAAAAAATTAATAATCATAATGGAGTGAAACCTCTTAATTATTTACTTATTTATAAATCCTCCTCATATTGTTGCCACAGAGAAAACTCCATACATTTCAACCCTATTTTTACAAAAATGTTATAGTTTAAAAAGGTTGAAGGTAGAAAGAAGTCTATGAAGGCATTTATGGGCTAAATTACTGGATTATCCGATATATAAAGCATCTCGTGTTTGTTCAAGATTTGAAAAAGAATCATACTTTAAAAGGGTGTAACATAAGTAGTCCTAACACAAATATTGATGACTGAGAAGGGCCTAAATTACCCTTCAAGTGTTGAAAATTGTACAAATATACCCTTTTTTCACCTTTGGACTCTAAAATGCCCTTTTCATCCACTTTTGGGCTATAAAATACCCTTCTCATCCACCTTTTGGGTCTATTTTGCCCTTTCACTTAACAAACTCTTTAGGAAAAATGATTAGAAATTTCATTTAATATGTAACAACATTTTATTTGTTGAAATTTTAATTAATCAAAACCTATTAACTCACAAACCCAATTCAGATCCCAAATTTAGCTCCTCTTCATTCTTATTTCTTCATTTTTTTAAAGTTCTTATTTAGATTAGAGACATATGTCATAGATTTAATTTAATGACTGAGATTTAGTAAATTAAAATAAGCCTTAATTATTATTAAAATAATTAATTACTTTCGTATATTTACTTTCAAAATATTATTTTAATCTCGCAATTTTAGTTGTACAGAATATATTTCCTAAATATAAAAAAATATTTTCACTTGCCTTGAAGTTTGAGTAAATTTTGTCCTGTATCATTTTTACTTTAATTTTTTTGCTACTATTTTTTTCACTCAAATTATTTTTAGCCTAATTTTGAATGTTGGAAAGGAATTTTAATGTTGAAAGAGAAGTTCTCCCGCTTTAAAAAAAATTACAACTAAAATTTAGTATAACTTTTTTCCTGTATTATAAATAATATAGCGATCAGATATTTGAATATTTGACAAAATAAATAATAGTATAATTAAAAATAAATTTAATGGCTAGAATTGTGGAATTGTCTTATATTTTGGAGTAAATAAATAAAAGTAATTGATTATTCTAATCATAATCAAGACTTATTTTTAATTTACTAAATCTTAGTCATTAAATTAAATCTATGACATATGTTTTTAATCTAAATAAGAACTTGAAAAAAATGGAGAGACGAGGAATGAAGGGGAGCTAAATCTGGGGTCCAAATTGGATTTGTAAGTTAATACGTTTTGATTAGTTAAAATTTCAACAAAAAAAATATTGTTACAAATTAAATGAAAATCCTAATCATTTTTCCTAAAGGGTTTGTTAAGGGAAAGGCAAAATGCGGCCCAAAGGTGTATGTGAAGGGTATTTTAGAGTCCAAAGGTGAGTGAGAAGGATATTTTATAGTTCAAAGGTGGATAAAAAGGGCATTTTAGAGCCCAAAGAGGTGGAAGGAGGATATATTTATACTATTTTCAATACTTGAAGGGTAATTTAGGCTCTTCTCCATATTAATAATTGATTTCACAATTTATATTCATGACCTATAAATTTTGCCCATACTCCAAAACTCCCCTTCATGAACTGAATTATTATTGCAGGAAATAAAGGAGCTTAGAATTAAATTACTCCACTTAAAAGTGTGATAAAAATGTAATTGCACAAAATAAATATTTTATCAAATTTACTCTTATGCAAGGTTTGAAATTCAACGGATAATATATTCGTTCTTTTTTTACTTAAATATTAAATTTCTTTTTTATTATAATGTTTGATATCATAACGTACCTCAAACTCACACATCATATATGACACTCTTACCACTAAACCAAAGTTTCAAGGTCCGAATTTACTATTTATCGATTTGTTCTTTTGTCGATTGAGCCTTTAAGCAAATTAAAAAATCAAAAAAAGAATAATCCCATTGCTTTGAGAAACACATAATTCTTTATTAAAATAAAATGACAGCCACAATTACCACAAAGAAAAAAAAAAGAAAAAAAAGTTAATCGAGTGGCTAAAAAAAGGTAGCCGTTTTATTTTGTGTGAAATTATTATGTGACCGTTATGGAAAGTGACAGCACATTTGAATAATCACATGGGCCAATTTGGCCCAACGGCTACGATGGGCTGAGCCTAATGGGCCATCATCCATCAATGTCATTCCTTGCTGTGACATCAAATTGGGGCCCATCTATTTGAAATTGTTGTCTTTTTATTTTCTGTTCGGTGGTCGGTGCCTGCATTGGAACCCTGACTAATCCAGTTTGTACACTATAGGACCCATTTCGGAGGTGGCGTCCCCAACAGAATTTTCTCCGTACCTAAGACCCAAACCCGAGACTTTTGATTGAAGGCGCAGAGCAATATCATCGCTGCACCACGACCCATGTTAGTGAAATTATTGTCTATTTGCTATTATTCACTTGTCACTAAAATAGGAAAGAAGAGGATCAATGTAGATTATTATGGAAGGGCTTATAAATTTGACATGACTAATTAACCACAAACTAATCACTCAATTTATTCCTATAACATGTTGGTTTGTTTTCTTTCTTTTCATTATTTCTTTATAAAACTATTTTTTAGGTGGAGAGATGGACATGTGAATATCAATGTATGTGAACATTCCACCAACTGATAAGTTGAAAGTTCGAATCGTTTGTGAGTAAATAAAAATATTATTTATTATTAGAGTCGTTTCACTTTACATGTCTTAGTTTGGTTAGACATAAAATTCAAAAGAAAAAATAATAAGAATTCTTTTTTGAATCTTATGATTTTAGAATTTAGATGTGTATAGCGTATTCATATGCTCTTTGAATTTTGCGTTCTTAAACATATAATGTGAAATATTGGAATTGAATAATTACTAAATATAGAAAATAATTTTCTTTTATTAAATCAATCATAAAGTAAGACACGTAAATTGAAACAGTAAAAGAATTATATACAAAGTAGGAGTGAAGTAAATATGTTATGTAGGAATTGCTAAGAAAAGAAGTGCATTAAACTTTTGTCCCTTTTTACCATTCCCTTTAATTTTTGATAATTTAGAGGCCAAAATCACAAGAAATAACCCAACCCCCACCCCTAAAAGAATTACTATATGGTCCATATTTAATATTATTCTACCAAAAAAAACATTTGTGGGGCAATTCTATGTTGTCTTAGTTTCCAAATTTTATTTTTGGAGTTTTCAAGAAAAGGTATTGGATTTTTTTAACTTTATAAATGTTGCTCACACACAAAAAAAGGAAGTGCACATCATGGTCTATACAACTCATACTCATAAGATGATTAATTGGCATTGTGCCCTACTCACATGCATTTATATATCTTGTCATTTATTTGGTCATTTAAATATTATTCTCTTTTGATTTTTTCTTATTATCAAGCCTCCCAAAACAAAGAAAGAAAAAACCAAAACATAAAAAAGGTCTAGAATATTTTTAGAAAGTAATAAATAAAAAGTAAATTTTACAAAAGTTATCTCCATAACATGAAAATGTAAATTTAAAAACTTTTAATATCCACCACTAAAAAGTGTAGATTTTTCAAATAAAAAATCACATTAATTTGTTTATATTATTTTATCTTAAGTAATTATAAAAATGTAACTTTCTTTTTCTTTTTAGTCCTTTCGGGGGTCGTTTGGTAGCTGTTTAAAATTATGCAGGTATTAGTTATATGGATATTAACTATTCTACCATCTACTAGCATAAGATAATACACCAATTTCCTCATAACTTATACATGTATTAGTTATGCGGGTTTCTAAATTGCAAATCAAACGTCGTATTAATTTTATACATAAATAACTTAGTTCCTAACTAGCTATCAAACGTCGTATAACTTATACAAAAACTAATGCATGAATAAGCTGCTTCTTTACTAGCTACCAAACGACCCCTTAATGTTTTGTTGCGAGTTTCAGTGGAGGAGGAAAAGGTAAAAGAAAGAATTTTTAGTGAATAAGAAACCTAGCTAGTACTCAAGTAGTATGAAGTTCAATTACGATCATATTTTAACCACTAATAAAAAAGTGTGACGGGATATTTGAGATTCCTTTATTCTTAATCGGAGATATTGAGTTCGAATCTTAGAAATAACTATGAAAGGGTGCGTTGGGATATTTAGGAATCATCTATCTTTAATAAGAGGTTTCAAATTCAAACTTTGAGAATAAAATTTTTTTGAGTTCGAGCTTCGAGAATAAAGACATGAAAATGCAACACGTTTTGAATTTGTAGACATATAATAAGCCGTCCAAACCATATCATGTAGCCATTTGTCATCAAAAAATGTCACAAATAATAGTAGTAAAATTTTCTACTATGATGGGTCAGCATAGCCGCCTAAACAAACCGACCCATTTATTTTTCATTTTCACAAATTTGTGGTCCAATTTTATTAAGAAAAAAAAATTGAAAAAGAAATCATATTACAATGTCAATGCTTAAGACGTGGCTTATTTGAATTTTATGCTTTGATAAGACCATACAGATAAATAAAAGATATAATCAAAAAAACTAAAATAGCTACTAACTTCGTCGCTAATTCCGTAATTCGTTGGCAAATTGCTTGTAGCTAACTAATTATTGCTAATTCATTAGTAAATAGAATTAGTAACGAATTTTGTTATTTAGCTACAGAATTTGTCTACTTATTCTTGAAAAATAATAATCTCGAGCCCGATAATTCATCAGAAACAACCTCTCTACCTTCCCAAATCTTATTTACGAGACTATACCAAACTTCTTGTTAGCTACAAAATTCGTCTATTAATAACTTGTGTTTTTTTAGTACTAGTATTGATGGTAAAAGCAAAACAAAATGGAAAATACATATTTATGTTGAAGATAAGGGAATTAGAGCATCTTTGATGTGTATATTATTTAAATATTTACTTGCCAACACTTAAGGTGTATATAATACTAATTCATGTCTCAATCACCCATTACATAAAAACGAGTTTGTGACTTCAATTTTTGGTATTTATAAATAGAAAAAAAGTCATGCCAATAATTGTGCTATATTCTCATCATACGACACAAATGGGGTACTTATCATGTTAGGTATATTAATATTCTCCATATATGTATATATAATTTTGGCCCTATTTGATTGTTGATGAAACCTTAAGAAAATGAAATAGGCACCGCCTATGTATATAAAGTACATATATGCTATAATAATTAAATTTATATAACATATACAAACAGTCTAAGAAATTAACTCTCAGTATATTTCTTGTCTTTTTTCTAATGGTAATATCGCAGCTTATACACATCTCGACTATTCACTCGTAGAGATACCGGGGAACTGTATGTATCAAATTTTAAGTTGACACGCTATAATAGATTAGATGCATTATTTTGGGAGTTACTAATTATACTTTCTTATGGACGGCTACCTATAATTACGTTTAGATGAAATACTGTAGATAATCTTTCATATTATCAATTTATAATATTATATTATGCCTTTGGGGTGATGTGGGTAACAAGCTCTTTTACTCTTTTATGAACTCATTTGGGAGATGATTCACATAGAAGTTGCCTTAAATGAACCTTGAACCAACAATAAAGTTGTCTTTGTATGACTAGATCACGGGTTCAAGCCGTGAAAGCTGCAATTGTCTTTGTGTGACTTTAGATCACGGGTTCAAGCCGTGAAAGCTGCAATAGAATAGACTGTCTACATCACACCACTTAGGATGCAGCCCTTTCCCAGACCCTACGTGAACGCAGAATACTTTGTACACCGGGCTGCCCCGTTGAGATAGGGGGTGCCTACATCTTTTTTCTCCTACAAAATAGTCAGCTCTTTGCTAGGAGGAAAAAGAAAAGAAATCAGGATCCCTATAACCTATGATTAACAAGGAACAAATTTCATTTGGAGAAAAAAACTTATTTGCACGCGGAATTTATACCAAACCAATGAATGCAAAACATGTATCTTTCATTTGATAAAGTAGTTATGTATTCACACTTTAATTTGTAGCTGCTAAAGTTTAAATGACTTTGATTTTGTGTAAACACTGGCATATTCAAACATGTGGAAACAACTTCTTGCAGAAATGCAGTGTAAAACTGCGTACAATAGACTCTTGTGATCCAGCTCTTCTCTGAACCCCGCGCATAGAGGAAACTTAGTGCACCAGGCTGTTCCTTTTTACTGGCATATTCACAGTGTAAAGATCATATTGGTCAAGAGAAGGAACAAGCAACTACACTATTTTCACCAGAGGGACAAATGCTTATCAATCAGCTGTACATTAACTGGCATATCAAATGTGTACTTAACTGAATATTTTGCTAAGCCTTAAAACAGCTAGATGATGACCAGAATGTTGAATGATTGATAGCACAGATAATACATAGGTCAGTACAATGTATAATTACAGGAGGAAGATTGCCTTATTCTTCCATTGATTCGAGACGAACATGTGGACACACCCTTTCTGGTTCACCCTTTGTCCAAAGAATTTTCAGGTCACCTCTCTTTTTCCCCAGCATCAAAAAGGTCCCTGCACAAAGATGTATATACCGATTCGGTGATTGTGAAACTTGGAACTGCTTGTTCATGAAGATTTAGAACGTGTTTGGTATGACGGAAGTCATTTTTCCAAGAATATTTCTCCATGGGAGAGTCATTTATGGTGTCTGGTTACCAAAAACATTTTTTTCATTATACGACTAAAAAAGTATTTGATGAGAATTACCGAGGGTAAATGGGACGATGTAAAGAAGTGCAGGTTGGCCATGACCGTCCATTAAGTTCAATGCTACATATGTAATAAGAAGACCTGCAGTGTATTCAAGAGAACATGTATCAAATAGTAGAACAGAAAAAACTCCAACCAAAGCTATAGGCTCATTCTAAGTAGATGTTGTTAAGTACCTAATCCATATGCAATCATTGCCCACAAGAAATAACCAGCTCGAAGATTCTTCTTTGCAAGCCAATCATACCTACAAGGGAACAAATTTCGTTGATGAACAATAATTCTGGAATCAGGGCCGAGATCTCTATGGCGTCTATTTTATCGAAATATTGGATGTGAGTATTTGGGGTGTGAGCAGGTGAAGAAAGGGTCTGAGATCTCTATATTCTCTATTTTATCAAAATATTGGATGTGTGTACTACTGGGGCGGACATGATGAATTTTCTATGATGTCGAAGTATTAAACTCAATGTCATAACAGAAAGATAACTAGATTAAGAAAGGAAAAGGGGTTATCTCATTTCGGGAAATGTTCTAGATGCGAGTCAAGTCCCAAGCCTAAATGCAAATCCATATTCCTCCCCTCGACTTACCCTCCTAAAACAAACCATATAGATTGCATATAAAGTGATGAGCAAATTCAAAGCTTCGTATGGTTAAAATCAGAAGTGCAGACATCAAACCTAAGTGAAAATGCTACTAGCAGGCCAGGCAATAGGATGTCACCAAAGCCAATAATGCTGTAACCACCCCATGGATCAAATAGTCGTGGAATCTTCAGCAACATTGGGATACCATCCTCCCCGCTTTTATCACCACGAGCTACCTTCAAAGACATGGAATATTCAAATTACTGACTTATATCCAGAAGCAATTCCGTTAGCATCAAAGTGAAATGAAGTGATTACCTACCACAATCATCACACTTTCATTGAAGAGCTTCTTAGAAGCAAATACCCAAAATATGTCGTAGATGAAGGCACAACCCAAAAGAACTGAACCGACCTGATATTTAATACTAGTTAATATTTATATGAGATGATAAGATCATTGTAAAATCTGTGCTGAAAATGAGAAAAGCCAGTAGAGTGAGCATCAAAATAGTATATTGCACTCAGAGATCCAATAGGTCAAGTACTTCCTCTTGAGAACCATGTAAAGTTAGAATTGGAGATGCTAATAAGAGAATAGAAAAGGTTGGTTTGACACCTTAGTAATAATAACCAACACTGACTGATGTTAGTCAGACAGCATTTAAGATAGTAAACACCCGAAGCAGTGACCTTCCAACAATCGAAGAAGAAAATCTCTCAAGAAAAATTTTGTTGATTTTTATAAGCAAACTTGGCCACCATTTAGCATCAATCCTCAAAATGCAGGCAAAAAATTGTACGTTTTTTGTGACACTAGAAAAAATGGACAACTTAGGAATCAAGTAAAAAAGAAGTCACCAACTTCAAACATGGCATGGCTATAAGATAATTTGCAAGATGAGATCAACTGAACGTTCATGCACGGAAATACAGTTCATTCCATTTAATTCTTGGTGGGTAAAATCATTTACCTTGAGATTAGGTATCCGTATAATTTGCAGAACTGTAATTATTAGTGCAATACCCTATCCAAAAGAAAAAAGGGTAAGAACATCAGTTGATATACCTCAAATAGTAAAATAAACATAACCTACACATGTAACAGCAATGGAAAATCGGATACACAGTCGTGCTACTCTATGATGAGATGGAATCAAATCAATCAATTGAGAAAACAGCACAGATGATGCCTATGTTATTGCTTACCCATCAGCAAAGATACTTTTTTTGATAAAGTCCATCAGCAAAGGTACTTCAAATATGCAGATCAGTTGTTCAGGGTTAGTTTGATTAAGAAAAAAATTATTATTATGACTTTGAATTGTTAAATATGTTTGAGTTTGAATTTGAAATTTGTGAAAGTTGGTGTCAAATATCTCAGGATGCCGAAATCCAACTTTGGTGAGCAAACAATAAAGTAGAAGGACAACAATCCAGTGGTAGGATCTCTTGTTTATAGCAATCAAAACTGTCCTATTTGTGAATAAACTTGATATGCATAGCACTAAAATTTCAAGACTTTTTTGGGAAGGAGAAAAACATTTTGCACAGGATATCAAATAAACTAGCATTTAAAAAAATACAAATATTGCTAAAAAAGGAAACAAAAAGAAATGATCCTTACAAGTATGTCTTGACCTATCCAGCCAAAAGAAGAAGTTCTGTACACTGCCCAAACAACTGCAAAAGTTATGCAGAATGGAGAAACAGCCAAAGTAAGATAAGAGACAGCACCAAAAATGGGTACTTTAATGAATGACTCTCCCGTATGCTTAAACCACCTGAAAAAGAAAAAAGCACCTGAAACAATTAGATATTCATCGTGTAACAGAACTTCCAATGCCATTCTCAAAAGTAGAACTTCCAATACCGAATCTAAATACTAATTGAATTATGGCAGAAAGATCACATGAAATTCTTTGCACATTATTATGATGAACTCTGCGCCGAATTTTCAATTTTGCTAATTGCATTTTGAGGGAAATTTTTGCACTGAATGGCTTGGTGAAAGCTTGAAAATCAATTTGAACTAGCTGTCTTTACGTTCTGATGGTACACATTATTCTGTCTGTTTCGGTCTTTCTAATGCACAATGCATTTTGTTCAGATTACATAGTTAACTAGATTCATCTCATGGTTGGTTTTGGTGGAAATGTGATATCACGGGACTACTATATCCACCTTCCACATTGGATGGTACTGATGAGGGGACTATATGTAAGATTATAATACTTTATCATGCAATTGATCTTATTGACGGATATCCATCAATAAAGTGCAGTCTGTAGTTTGGTTTGTAGCATTCACTTTTAAGTTCCAGAATGTCCTTCGAATGAGATTTTATATTTTCCTTTTAATAAATCTAACGAGATTTATCTTTTTCATCTTTCAAGTTTAGTATTTCCTCCATCTCATTTAAAATGGCCAAATATGACTTCAATGATCAATCGACCATTGAAAGGTGAAATTGATTTGAATTTTTCAAATCTTATAAATAATAGATGGAACTAATTAAAGTAAGAAAAGAAATACTATCAAATGATTGAAATTAGTTCCAAAATATTATACAGTACTCCAAAAAAAGGGCAGCCCGGTGCACTAAACTTGCGGGGTCCGGGGAAGGGTTGGACCACATTGGGTCTTATGTATTGCTAGTAATACTATAGAAGTTAACTAGGACATTTAAGTTGAGAGTTGAGACTGAGTAATTACAAGAACTTTTCCTCATCATTGATTCCCTAGCAGAAAACTCATCTCTATCCATTAATATTTCTTCTCTCCATCTAAATTTGAAGCAAAAAATAAGAAAATTGTTGTAGTGAAATTAGGGATATAGAGCAAATTATAGCAACATTAATGTTTATTGTCTTATCCACTGTCCACTGAAACCTGGAAAGATGAAATAACTTTTCACTTCTGATATGGTTATGCTTGAAATGAGGGATCACATTTAAAGTTTTTTTCATACAACAAAAGGATTTACTAGTTAAGAAAATGCTAGCAATTTCTCTCATCACACAACTTAAAGCTGGATTTGTTAAGAACTAAAACAGCTCATTTATCCATCCTAAGTTCTGCAGTAAAAATGTAGAGTTGCAAAAAGCATGATGCTCAGTTGAGGGACAGCAAATTACACTATTACCTTTCCTTGTAAAAGAAGAAAAGAAACAGAGAAACAGCAAATTACACTATGTATAACGCAACTAAAGTGAAACAAACCATACCTTGCTAGCAAGGCAACTAAGCAAGTTTGTAGCCCCTGCACATGGAAAGGAACCGAAACAAGTTTTAACAGATTGTGGAAGCCAGAACAAGGTCAAAGAAAGAGAGTAAAAGATAAACAATATACATATAGTAGTATTAGAAATCTTCTTCTCTAAAAGAAGTAAGTTGACAACACATTCATATGCAACATACAACTTATACATTGCAAATATATAAATAAATAAGTAACTGATTTATTTATTTATTTTTGAAAGGTTTACAAATAACTGATTTATAATAATATGGAAACTTATTGAACACTAACTAATCATCAGATTTTTTATCTGAAGAGCTAATGCAAATCATGAACAAACCATATCTAATGGTATCCTTATATATTGGTACAAATTTTGAGGCTGTTCTATCACAGAGGATAGGATTAGCATAAGACAATAGTGCTCCTTATCATATCCTGTATACGCATCATAGAAGTTATAAAATTTTCAACATTGTTCCTCCTGATCGTGATCACATATAATTAAGAAAACATATGTACCCTCAAGGTGCACCAGTTTCCTGCCCCAAGTGTTATCCCGTTATAATCATCTAAAGCAGTCAAACATGGACAAGTATATCATCTGCCAATATAAGTCTATGGGCTAAAGTATTCAAGAAGGCAATTGCAAAATCATCATTTATGATAAATAACATGTCAAAGCAACAACGCCGCACCTCTACACCACCGATGCAAAAGAGAACCACCAAGATTTCAAAGAACCACGTGAACCTCATCAACTTATACAATACAACCAAGAAGCAGGAAGCAACAACAACAAATAAGACTGCTGACATCATGTTTATATCCATCACGGTGCTTGAATCACAAGTTCCAAAATTTGGAAGTTCTTCCTCTGAAGCATCCTACAAGAAGAAACAAATAGAAAAATCAATGCAAATATCTCAGCATACTCTAGCAAAGATCTCTATTAAATTAAGGATGGAGGACCTTCAACAGCTTGTCCTGCTCTATAGCTGCTTCTCTAGCACTCCAAGCAGACCAATAAGAACCACACAAGATTGTACCAACAGCCATCAGCCACAAAAATACTTCTGCAATGTCCACTACAGGTCGCTTTGGAGAATAGAGTTGCACGGTAACTAAAAAGAGCAAAAGATTTGGAAAAAAATTGTCAGTATCAAAGTTAAAGCACCACCAGCATTTCAAATTCATAAAAAGGTTATGAAAGCCTTTAAAAACAATGAACTTAGTTGAATGCTTTGCTAAGATACTTAAATAATTATATAAGCATTGCAAAAAGAAAAAAAAGGATATCCATTTCTCTAAGCTAGATTTATCCCAAAGCATAAAAAGAACATCAGAATCTCTCTGCCAACAAACATGCATGCATGATGATCTGGAGAAGTGTATTTTATCATTTATTCACCTCTGAATGTCTGTTTACTTTGTTTTGTGTATAGATAAGTTACGGGATTAATCCTTCACGTTCTATGTCTACAAATAGCATGATCAAATTAGAAAATTACTTCTCATCTCAATTATTATGGTTCCTCCACAATTCATCAGTTTACACAAGGCACACCAACATGCGACTGGTTAGTCATTGCAATAGCACTCTTATCTACATGACAAGCTCATATCTCTTGTGGAAGCAGACCGTTCAAGCTTATTTTTCCTTTTAAGATTTGTGTTTATACTATAAGCATGTACTTAGACAAAATTGTGCACCATAAAAGAGTAGCATTTCTATTATCTCTTTGGATGTACCTTTGAAGTACATATTTTTATCACCTGTGTCAAAGTTCAGTTTTGGAAGTACAAAAACACTATTAGTATCCCAGAGTTCACAATCATGAAGTTGCGGGAGCACAAGGTGATTAACTGTGAAAACTAGTACTTTTCCTATCATATGACTGCAGACCAAATTAACCATGATTTCAGCACCTGACTTCTATCTGCACGCGAAGATATCATTTACTGGCATTTTTCTGATCAAGCACATTATTGTTATTTTCTTATAACCGAGAAATCCATTGTGGATTAGTTGGCCAAACCTAGCTGGTCCATCAGGTCCGAAACTCAGAGGAGTATGGGCCTGTCCCTCCACCCTGCTCTTACTTATATGCCAGGTGTCGCGGTAATTACCGGGTTTGAAAACTGACATGTGCCCAATCTACACAAAGAGTTCCACTTCCTTATCATAGAACCACAGCCCTAGGGGCTTGATCTAGTACATTACTTAACAACATTATCCCTGCATTGAGCTTTAACCAGTGCCTAGAACATGTAGATATAAAGTGCTTTCTCATCTAAGCTGCATGTGAACTCAGAATTTTACCTGATGAGCCATTTAAAAGCATTTTATTAAGCGTTGTCCCAGCATCCTGAGGTAGCATAACAGCAGGGATGTGTATATCTAGGTCAGTTTCTCCAGGATCACAAACCATCTTGTAGAGTTCTGCAAGACAAATGACACCCGTAAAACAACTGCAAGTGGTGAGGTACGGCAGCATTCGATCAACAGAAAAACAGCAAGAGCTCATCACAACCACCTCAGACAAAGAACAATGAGAAGAAATAAGAAATTTTTTTATCTTTAGACTTCATGTGTCCAAAACATATTATTGCTGCAGAATACATCCAATTACTACACCATATATAATAAATAACTTAATAGTAATAATTTAAATAGTCTGTGGATATTCATCAATCACCAATTACCTTTTTGATTATTTACTATCAGGATTGCCGAAGCCCCTGCCGCTTCAGCATTATTAGCCTTCGTTGTGAATTTGCAATGGCCGCGATCTACCATGATGACCTCTCCAGCAAGCTACCAAAATGAATTAAAAAATAAAAAGCAATATTTAGAAGCATAAAGCAAAAGGCCCTTGAGGTATACATATGTTAAGCATTTAAATGGAGAAACTAACTTTTTTCCTTGGAGGCTTGCAACAATCCCGAGGGTCAGAAAGAGTAAGCGGAGTTTGCTGTGCATTTTTCTCCTTTGACACAATAGTAGTGCCAAATCTAGCACCAACACCAACAAATTCTGCATCCTCTTTACCATCAATCCAAGTTTGAACTTTCACCTAACCAAAGCATCAGCGATTGTCAGGTAAATACTGGAATATATCATGGACAAAAGACAATTAAAGGATACCATGAATAAACAAGTTAAATTAACATATGATCCAGCTAAAAGTACTCATTAATGCATAGGATCAAGCTGTAGTTTTAGAGTACCTTCTTGGTACTAATCATCAATAAAATACTTTACCTTATTCAAAAAATGAAAACATAGGATCAAGCTAAAAATAGCACCTTTCGGTACTAAATATTCACTAGTTCAAACAAAAGATAAAATGTACAGGAAACCCACTTGAGAAAATTAGAAGTAACATGGGATACTAAAATCAACACTTTTTCATAGCTAAATGTTCATAAGTCCGAGCCCAAGAGCGCAAAAAAACGAACAAAATAGAGGAAACCCAGCTGAGAAAATGAAAGTAACAAAGCATCAAGCTAAAAAAAGCATCTTTCACAGCTAAATTTTCACTAATCCAAGCACAACAAAAGAAGTACAGGAAACCCACTAAAAATAGCACCTTTTAGTACTACATTTTCACTAGTCCAACCACAACATAAAAAGTATAGGATACCCAATTGAGAAAATTACAAGTAACATGGGATCAAACTAAAATCAACACTTTTTCATAGCTAAATGTTCATAAGTACGAGCCCGAGAATGCAATAAAGCTAACAATATAAAGAACCCAGCTGAGAAAATGAAAATAATATAGCATCAAGCTAAAAATAGCACCTTTTAGTACTAAATTTTCACTAGTCCAAGCACAACATAAAACCCACTTGAGATAATTACAAGTAACATGGGATCAAACTAAAATCAACACTTTTTCATAGCTAATTGTTCAAATATAGCATCAAGCTAACAATAGCACCTTTTAGTACTAAATTTTCACTAGTCCAAGCACAACATGAAAAGTACAAGAAACCCACTTGAGACAATTACAAGTAACATGGGATCAAACTAAACTAAACACTTTTCTCATAGCTAATTGTTCATAAGCCCGAGCACAAGAACACAAAAGCTAACAATATAGAGAAAACCCAGCTGAGAAAATATAAGTAACAAAGCATCAAGCTAAAAACAGCAACTTTTACATAGCTAAAAATCAACACTTGTTCATAGCGAAATGTTTGCAACTCCGAGCAGAAGAACGCAAAAACAAACAAAATAGAGGAAACCCAGCTGAGAAAATGGAAGTAACAAAGCATCAAGCTTAAAAAACAGCACCTTTTACAGCTAAATTTTCACTAGTCCAAGTACAAAAACGCAAAAATCGATCAAAATAGAGGAAACCCAGCTGAGAAAATGAAAGTAACAAAGCATCAAAGCTAAAAATTAGCACCTTGTACAGCTAAATGTTCACTAGTCCGAGTACAAGAAAGCAAAATCACACAAAATCGAACAAACCCAGGTAAGATAATCACCAAGAACGTGGGTCGAAGAGAAATTAAGCATTAAAACTCCAAAATAGAGGAAACCCAGCCGAGAAAATGAAAGTAACAAAGCATCAAGCTAAAAACAACACCTTCTGCAGCTAAATTTTCACTAGACTACAAGAAAGCAAAATCACACAAAATCGAACAAACCCAGATAAGGAAATCACCAAAAACATACTGGGTCGAAGAGAAATTAAACATCAGAAACTCCAAAAAAAAAAAAAAGTGTACCAGCACGAAATCGTTCTCGCAACCAGGCTTCTTGGGGGCTAAGTTATCGTCATGAACAATATCACCAGCTGTAACTTTAGCAGGTAAGTTCAGTAAGAGAAGTACAACTCCAAAGATGAAAATTACAGATGTAATTCTCTGGAAATCCATTCAATTGAAAATTATCACTTTCTTGATATGTTCACAGCTCATAAGTCATAACCATAAATGTATTTACAGAAAAAGAGAGAGTTCTTGAAAATATGATGAAGAAAAAGGGAAAAAGGGAATTACTATATAGTTTTTAATCATAGAAAAAAGTGAATTGTTTGTGAGAAATGATTAGAATATTGATTGAGAATTCAAAGAGGGAAGAAAATTATCAGTTTGATGATCAGTGGACTTGGATCTACTGTTTTTCCAACAAGAGCTACTCACATCACAAAGCATGAATCTAGAGGATCTATACGACGTCGTTTAGTGATTAACACTTGTAACATTATCTTTCTTTTTCTAAAACCGCCTCTCTACCTCTGCGACGTACGTTGTTGTAAGGCCAGCGTACACTCTATCCTCGCTAGATTTCACTTGTGAGATTTCACTGGATATATTATATCCATCCGTCTTCATCTATTTATCTAATTTTGATTTGAGAAGAAGTTTTAAAAAGTAATAAAAAAATTGAATCTTATTATCTTAAAGTAAAAATATATAAAATATATTAAAATATTTTTAAATCATATAATGTTAAACATGTCACGTGAATAATTGGACCTAATTCTTAAAGAATTATTAAAAAGAATAACATAAGCAAATTGAAATAGAGGGAGTATCATTTTAAGTGTGCAAATTATTTATTACTCAGTAGCTGAATATCACCATTCACCACCTTGGTTATCATAAAAATTAACAAAACCATAATTTAAATAAATAAAAAAAGAACAAAGACAATGTAAGAATCAAAAAATTTGGTTGCAAACTTTCATAATAGGTCAATGTAATGGTCAGAAATAAGTTTAGTCTTGACCACTATATTGTTCAATTAAAAAGACGGGGTAGTTTATATCTCATGCATTGGAATATTTTATCCCCCTTTCTATATAGATATTAATGATGGAACACTTTCGAAATTAGTTAACATTTCAAATTAAAAAGTAGGATAAAATTAATTTCAACTTTTTTTAAAAATTTATTATTCATATCCCACGTATCAAAAGATCCGAGATTCATTTGAAGTTATTTGAGTTTTCAAAAAAAAAACTGTTTATTTTCTTGTTCATGTAATGAAAAAAGAAAAAAGAAACTTCCTTAATGATCTTAAAATGGAATATGTTTATGTTTCTGAGGTCCTTACCTCTGTCATTTTCAATTGTCCTATCATAGTGATTTTCAAAATCTCCTTATGTGTTTATGTTTCTTTTTTTTTGGGTTGTATTGTAATTTAATTTAGCAATTAGAAGATTTTATATGAGTGTGTGCAGGTTAAAATTCTGTAATATCTCTTAAGCTCAATAAAATGAATGAAACATTTAAAATTGGGGTAAAATAATCATATTCATCCCCAATAATGTTCAGATTTGAACTTAACATCCATATCAATGAAGAAATAAATGAAGAGTTAGTATATAACATTCTTCAAATAATTTAAAGACAAGGTATTATGTTTCTTTAATCGTCTGTTATATTTCACTATCAAATTAAAAGAGGCAAAAACATGATGTGACAAAAATTTAGTTGAAGTGCAATATATGTTCCCAATTTGGGCTGAGTTGAGTGGAAACATACGGCAATTTTTGTTCATCCAATGTGGCCACTAATTAAAGACGAGATACATAGATTAAGAATGAAGAAATTCGAACTGGTTGAGTTGCAAGAATGAATTTCGAGTTTAGAGAATGAGTTCTAAAATTTATATCTGAGTCACATATACAAAATGCGCGCACATATATTTCAAATCGCGAATTCATGATTGGATTCGCCACAGACTTTCAATTGGTTATGGTAGGTATAATGGATATCAGTATTTTACCTAATACTATACTTTCCACTTACGTGTCTGTATAGCTCTCATGTATGCATTTGATGTGACAACTTAGTGTCGAGGCCAGCTTATGCGCACATTGACTATTTCATGGGAAATTTGCTATCTCTTATCAGCACAGTTACCATATAACTTTGCTCATCAACAACAATAATATACCCGGTGAAATCTCATAAGTGAAGTCTGGGGAGGATAAAGTGTACGCAGACCTTACCACTACTTCGTGAAGATAGAAAGGCAAAAAAGAAAAGTTTTTTAGTGTTTTATTTTTTTTTGCTTCCGCTGAGATTTAACGATCTAGTAGTTCTACTCTCACTTTATTGACCATTGGAACATATTTTTTAGATGCAATGTGATATCATATGTTATGAAGATGCATGTGGCTCCAACTTGGCATGGCCACCACATTATGTCCTTGAGGTGGTTGGTTCCTATCATGGTCATGGTCATGATCATTCAGTAGCTGTCAGTTTATTACTCCCTCGTCCATTTTTACTTGTCATATTTCGCTTTACGAAAGTCAATTTGACTAAACTTCAAAGCTAAATTGAAGTAAATTAATTTAATATTTTAATTTTAATTTAAATGATCGCAAACTATACGAAAAATGCTATAAGTTGCAATCTTTCTCATATTAATATGATGAAAAAATACATTTTAAAATGTTAGTCAAAATTCATGCAGTTTGATTTCAAGAAGCAAAACAGTGACAAGTAAAACTGGACGGAGGGAGAATTTGCCTAGTGAGCAATACCAAAAGATTCTTATGTTTTTCAGTGAACAAAGTAACTAGAGCCTACTTGTTTTGCATTGTTGTGAAATATAGTGCCTTTTTAAATGTATTTTTCAGAGTTAAAAAGATCAAGAATCTAAACTCTATGCAGTGCTGTGGATTTTGATGGCAGAAAACCTGAAGATCATTGGACTAAAAGGCATTGAAGTGTTAAGAAGCAGACACTGAGACACTGCCTAGATTGACTACATCATTGTGTTTGTGATTGTAGCCAAGTTAGTGTACTAGAAAGTAGATAACAGAGTAAGCAGACACTTTTTGCATAGCGATGATGGCCGGACTAGCTTGTGCGCACCTCAACTATTTGACCAGATACTTGTTACCTCTCACCAACAAAGGTACCGGATAACTCATCCTGCCCAGACTTGAGCAATAACAGACAATTGGTATGCTTGCTATAACCTAGAGTAGATGGCCATGTATGCATCAGGGGCAGTAGTTGGCTTTGTCCAAATATTAATCCTCTCTCTAGTACTATGCTAAGTGTTGACCTTCCACTATTACAGGAAATCCTAATCTGAAACAACAGAACAGCATCTCAACTCAATAATTGCTCTTTCTCTCTATGTACTTTCCTATACAAACATAATTCAAATGAAGGGTGGGAGAGCTGCGAAGCCCTTAATGAATCTCATTCTAGATATGGAGATCCCAATCAAAATCAGGCTATAGGTTCTTACAAAACTGGACTTTGCTTTTGGGCAATGTGTTGCCATTTCTCTAGAAAATCACCAACATGTAACCGCGGCAATGTGTCCATCTGCACAAAAGAATAGCACTTAAATCCTGTTTACTGCAGGAGAAAAGATCAAGACTAAGGTGAGATGAAGTATCTTTCACGTTCCCAGATCGTGAAAAGCCAAAATGGAGAAGAGGGGGTGGGATGCGAAGAAACTTACAATGTTGATTCAAGTTTAAGGGGCACTCCACAGTGGCTATCTGCCATCAGCACACTGTCAAGATCTTAACATACACTTCGTGGCATCGTATCAGTGACTCTCTGGTAACCTACAGCAGCATAGCAATAAGAGGGTTAATTATACAGCCAGGATTAAAGTTGGCCTCGTCCTATCAAACTAACAATTTCATTCATACTCCTATTCTCCAGCCTTCTCATTTCCTTCCTTTATGACGAACACGATTGGGTATGTGTGGTGTTAGCCATGAGAAACGGCTTTGAACACAATAACCTCTAATCCTTTAGCTACCAAAGGGGAGCTAGAATATTGTTCTTGCAAACAGCACGGTTAGAAACTTCCTTTTATCTTTGCCCAGTCATACAAGTAACACTACAACGTTCTAGCTTCTACCAAGTTGCTAGTATAAAAACTGTAATGATTAGATGAAGACCTCAACAAGTAATAATTGCGTAATAACTGTTTGACAACTACACTATAACATTGAGACAGAAGACAAAGGTACATACCGCCATGGGAATTCACTTGTGTCAATTCCAGCTTGGTGAAGTTCATCAACATACTGTAAAGCTTCTCTACATTCCTCCCGATCATCAAAGAATTCCCTTTTCTCACCTTCTATTTGGTATGTTTCATGGCCTTTGCCAGCAACCACCTACAGCGTGATTAAACAACACAAATAAAATTGAATCACCTAGTAAGAACTTCTATTATGAATATGTTTTTACCCATATAAGTTGTGGACTGTCCAATTGTCTAGCTTTTGAAAACAAACAACAAGGACAAAAGAAGAAGAATGGAGACAAAGAACTTACAACTATATCACCTTCCTCGCCCATGGCAACGGCACAGCGCACAGCCACACGTCTGATATCATGTAGGAAGAGTCTATGGCCATTCGAGAGAGGGGGGTAATAATCGTTCTCTCCATGTTTCAAGTAATCCTGCATAGTCCATCCTACACCAGCCAACATATCATCCAAGATGTCCACTGATAGAAGATAAGATGATATAGCTTCAGTGTCAACTCTCAAACATGTGAAGAAAGCGAAATCGACACTATCTAATCGGAATTGAGTGCATAGAGTAGACAGTGCCACAGCGGATAAGAGAAGACGGACAACCAGTAAACAAGTGAGATCAAAATCCAGCCTAGTGCAGCATATGTAATATTAGATAGGAAACTGAAAGAGACTACTTTTTAGGACCATATCGGCAACTACCAGTGCATAATCTTATAGTGAAAAAGAGAAAGACAACGCAATGAACTCAAATATGATGATTTCCAGAAACCTTCTCTGTTATATCTTCTTCAAGCTATAATACTTACAAGGATCCTCCGTCTTTGGATTATCGGATGTCAGAATCGTCACATCACTTTTATCTGTTGCTATCTTTGCCATTATGGGTCTCTTCCCTCTGTCGCTCTCTCCAGCACAACCAAAAACTTCAAGCAACGGAACAGGTATTACCTCAGTAGAAAATAATAGATAAAAGAAAAGAAGATTTGAAAACATTAATAAGAAATGTTAATAAGGATAAAAGGGGATGACAATCAATGGTGAAAACAAATTTGGTTCATGCTTCAGGGCAAACCAAGGTAGTGCCCAGGGGTAGCTGTGCAAGTGCATCGTCTGCAGGCGAACACCTCTAACTTTGTGGCCTAGCTTGGTTTATACTCATAATCTTGAAATATCTCAAAATCCTTTAACAAAATAACTCGAGGTTGGACTCGATTAACTTTTCTCAAAAACACCATACAAAGCATACATATAACTTCAGGTTGTTGCTCTATTCTTTTGCATTTTCTTTTCATACAGGAATAAAGCAGGTAGATTTATATGTGTGTGTCTGTGAGTGTGTGTCTATAAATAAACCAAGGTTCTAAGAACATGAAAACTTTCCAAACCCACATTTGAAATTAGTAATCTAACGTGAAGCTTGGAAATTTGCTCCACCTTAGCTCTTATGCAGAGAAGCATGCATAAGAAAAGCAGAGACTTTCTGTTTTAACACGAACATTTAAATGCACCCTAGCTGAATGGGGGAGGGAGGAAGAAGTTGTTGATTGCTTACCGGTTATAACCCTCCTAGGGCCTAGCTCTCTCACGTAATCGAGTAGTCTAGATAAAGCATCAGGGGTATGAGCATAGTCTACAATTACTCCGAAAGCCTGTTCCTCATCTATCAGTTCACATCGACCAGGAACTGCATCAACCTCTTCAATACCTTTGACAATGTCCTCCAAAGGTGCCCCAACCGCAATTCCAACAGCGACTGCTGCAAGAATGTTATAGATGTTATGCCTTCCAAGCAAGCCAGAAGATATTTCCAATATGCCTTGAGGTGTGTTGACCAACACTTGAGTCTCAAAGAGAGATAATTGAAACTTTAAGGGATGAACATCAGCACTCTTATTGTCCATTGCGAAAGTCACAACAGGCACATCCGGGTTTCCTTGTGCTATAAAGAAAGCTGCACTAGGGTCATCAATATTCACAATCTTGCGGTGCCGTGCTGGGTCCACCATCTTAGCAAACAGCTTAACCTTAGCATCCCTATACTCCTCCTCAGTCCCATGAAAATCTAAATGATCCCGCGTCAAGTTAGTAAAAAGTGCAATGTCAAAATCAACCTCATCACACCGACCTAATGCCAATCCATGAGAAGAAGCCTCCATTACCAATGCCTCAGTCCCATTATGAACCATCTTTGCCATCAGTTTTTGAACCAAAACGGCATCAGGGGTTGTATGAGGGGACTCTAACTTGTTGTCCCCATAAATATAATACCCTACTGTACTCAACATTCCTGTCCTCAACCCCATTGCTCCATACATTGCCTTTATTAAGTAAGAAGTTGTAGTCTTTCCATTAGTTCCTGTAATCCCAATCACGGACATACTTCTAGACGGATGCCTATAAAACGAAGCAGCTAACACAGCAAGCACTGCATTCGTGTCCTCCACAATGACTAACGCTTTACACCCCAAAGTTTCCTCAATATCAATCTCTTTACTAGCTACAACAGCAACAGCCCCTCTCTTATCAGCCTCAGATAAATACAAATGTCCATCAGTTTTCCTCCCAACACAACACACAAACAAATCACCACTCTCAACCAACCGCGAATCGTGCTGTATACCACTAATATCCACCTCTAAATCTCCATACACTGATATTGGCACTACTCTACTCTCATCTAAAAGCTCAGCTAAACTCATTCTAAACTTGGGTTCTACAATTCTTGGCTTTGCTTTACCAAACTCATCAAAATCAATATCAAATGAAGATAAATCTGAAAATTCACCTTTAACCATATCACCACTTACCTCAAAATCAGACCTTTCTTCTTCTTCTTCTTCACTTTCTTCACCTTCTGAAATTTCAGTCAATCCAGTAAGCTCATTAATCTCCTCCAAATCAACAACTTCTTCAGGCAATAATTCATCTATACCTTCAACTACTTCAACATCAACTAAAGATGATTTCTTGGGGTTAGGCTTTAATAGCCCCTGTTTAACAAACTCTTTTCTTTTCAAGGCAATAGCTTTATCAATTTCACCAAACAAATCATCCCCATTATCATCATTATCATTAACAAGAGGATTATCAGGTGCATCTTCAACGTCAGCAAGTGCATTTACGAAAATGGACTGTTCTTTCTTGAAAAGCTCTTCTTGTTGCTTTCTTGCTTTAGCTGCTTGCCGTTGAATTTGCTGGAACTTGTTGACCCCATGCATTGAATCTTCTGGTGCTTCAGGTGGGTCATCGTCTGAGGGGGTGGGGTAGTACTTTCCGTCGGCGCCGATGGCGGAGACGGTGGTGGGGTACTTGAGGCGGAGATGGTGGAGGGAAGTGAAGGGTTTGAATTGGAGGGGGGGTGGGGTATGGTGGTGGAGAAGTGAAGGGAAAGGTGGAGGAGAGAGAAGGGTGAACGGCGGCATGTTCGCCGGAGTTTCGTCGGCGGGGGTTTTCCGGTGGCCGGAGTTTTTGCTTCAGAGGTTTTTGAGTGTGTCAGTTTAAAGGATAAGGGTTTAAGGAGAAGATTTTTGGAAGGTGAAATACGACGTCGTTTTTTTGGAGTTAACTGTTTAAACTACTTTGCAACGTCTAAAGATTGAGCTTCTTTTTTTACTTGGATTAGTTGCTCTTGAGTTGAGTGTCTTTCGAAAATAGTTTTTTTACCTTTAGAATACTTCCACGAGGTAGTGATAAATTATGTGTATACTCTATCCTCTTCAAACTTCACTTATGGGATTTACGGGGTAAGTTGTTGTTATTGTTGTATTTTTGGAAGGTGAAAAATGACATCGTCAGGAGTTAACTGCTTAAACTACTTTGCGACTTCTAAAGATTAAGCTTGTGTCTTTCAAAAATAGCTTCTCTATGACTACCTTCACGATACTTCCACGAGGTTGGGATAAATTTTGTATACATTCTATCCTCTACAAATTTCGCGGGGTATGTTATTGTTATTGTTGTATTTTTGGAAGGTAAAAAAACGACATCATTAGGAGTTAACCGTTTAAACTACTATGCAACTTCTAAAGATTGGGCCTGTTTAGCATGTTGGGCTTGGTAAGTAAGAACATTTGGGCCTATTTAGCATTTTGGGCTTGATAAGTAAGAACATTTGGGCCTATTTAGCATTTTGGGCTTGGTAAGTAAGAATATTTGGGCCTGAAAGAAAGATAAATGGTTGGGCTATAACTCGTTCCCTTTTATGGGCTTTAGTTCTAAATGTTTGGGCCGAATAGCTTCAATTTCTATGTGGGTTTTCGACAGGAAATTACATGGAGTGTCCTCAAAAGTGAGTGGTCTTCAATTTATGCCCCTCATAAGAAAAGTCTTTAAAAAATACCCTTCCTTCCTTTTTATGTATAGAACATATACATTTTTGCCCCTCTACACCATAACTCTCCATGTTCATTTGTCTCTCAACTCTTAATTTTCATTTTTCTTTTTTCTTTTATCTTTTTAATTTTTTATCTTTTTTTTTTCTCAATTTTTTTTTAATTCTCGTTTTCTTTTTTCTCAACCTTTATTTTCTTTTTTTCTCTTAACTTTTTTTTTGTTTTTTTTTTCTCAACCTTTATTTTTTTTTTTCTCTTTTTTCTTTTTTTTCTTTTTTTTTTTTTTTTTTCTCTTTTTTTTTTTTCTTTTTTTTTTTCTTTTCTCTTTTATTCTTCTCTTTTTTTCTTTTTTCTTAACCTCTATTATTTTTTGCTAATGAACAAAAAAAGTTGGATAATCCGCAAAGAAGATCTTCTTTCTTTGAAATCGAAGTAAACTTAAGAGCGTGCTTTGTTGTTTGGAAGTCCTTTGGAACAAGTCTTGCCTCTAAGACAAATGTTATAGAACATCTCATAAATCAAGACACAATGAGGTAGTGTCAAGCCTTGCTCGTGGAGCATAACTTGTTGTTTGAAAAATTCTTGAGCTAAGTCTTACCTCTAAGGCAAGAGTTATAGAGCATCTCATAAATTAAGACACAATGAAGTAGTGTTAACTCTTGCCCATGGGGCATAACTTATTTTTTGGGAGGCCCTTGGGCTAAGTCTTGCCTCTAAGGCAAACGTTATAGAGCATCTCATGATCAAGACATAATGTGCTAGTGTCAACTCTTGCCAATGAGGCGTAACTTGTTGTTTGAAAGTCTTTGAGCTAAGTTTTGCCTCTAAGGCAAGAGTTATAGAGCATCGCATAAATCAAGACACAATGTGGTAGTGTCAACTCTTGCCCATGGGGCGTAATTTGTTATTTGGAAGTCCTTGGACTAAGTCTTGCCTCTTAGGCAAGCGTTATAGAGCATCCCATAAATCAAGCACAATACGATAGTGTCAACTCTTGCCCATGGGGCGTAACTTGTTGTTTGAAAGTCCTTGGGCTAAGTCTTGTCTCTAAGGCAAGAGTTATAGAATGTCTCATAAATCAAGACACAATGAGGTAGTGTCAAGTCTTGCTCGTGGGGCATAACTTCTTGTTTGAAAATCCTTGAGCTAAGTCTTGCCTCTAAGGCAAGAGTTATAGAGTATCTCATAAATTTAGACATAATGAAGTAGTGTGAACTCTTGCCCATGGAGCGTAACTTGTATTTTTTTAGAGGTCCTTGGGCTAAGTCTTGCCTCTGAGGCAAGTGTTATAAAACATTTCATAAATCAAGACACAATATACTAGTGTCAAGTCTTGCTCATGGGCGTAATTTGTTGTTTGGAAGTTTTTGGGCTAAGTCTTGCCTCTAAAGCAAGAATTATAGAACATCTCATAAAAAAAATAAAGGTCAAAAAAATTGATTAAAAAAAAGAGAAAAGAAAAATTAAAAACCAAAGAAAAAATAAAAAAAATAGAAGTTGAGAGAAAAAAATAAATATTGAGAAAAAAAGAAAAAAATGAAGAAAAAAAAGACAACAAAAAATAAAGGTTGAGAAAAATAAAAAAAATAAAAAAATAAAAAATAAAAGGAGAAACAAATAGAATTGAGAGGAGAAAAGAAAAAAAATAAAGATTGAGAAAAAAGAAAAAACGTAGAAGAAAGAATAAAACAAAAAATAAAAGAAAAATAAAGGTTGAGAAAAAAAGAAAAAAAAATAGAAATAAAAAAATAGAAAGAAAAAAAAGAAAAGAAAAAAAGAAATATATATAAAAGTTGAGAGACAAATGAGCATTGAGAGTTATTTGAAAATACTTGAGGTGTAGAGGGGCAAAAAGGTAGTTGCTCTATACATAAAAAATAAGGAAGGCTATTTTTGTAAGACCATTTTTATGAGGGGCAAAAATACAAAGCCACTCCCTTTAAAGGGCATTTGTGTAGTTGTCCCGGCTTTCGATCCCACCAATTCTGGCTGATTTACAACAAATTAAAATAGGATAAATTACTTAAATAACTATACATTCTTATTATAATTATTATATCTCTCTCTACTTTAAATTAATTACAAAATATCTCACATCTTAATAATCTCTATCATTTTTATTGCCAGATACACGTCATTTTCTCTCTCCTTCTCTTTCTCTACCCTTTTCTTCAAGCCTTACCATAAATAGATATGTTGGTCATTTAATATACCAATCATAAATGGATACGCTTGCCATAAATGGATATACTGGTCATTTAATTGACCCAATCATCTGGTTTTGAATTATAATTTTTTAACAATAATTTATTATTGCAATTTTTTCCTTTTAGAGGAAGTGGGATTATTGGTAAAAGAGGATTAGAACAGCCATCCTCTACTCTTCCTATTTCCTCCATTAACAAGGGCTCTCATATTATTGAACTTTGTGTGTGTTTAAATTTAGATTTGTGTTTCTTCTTATTCTGCAGCTTCTTTTTCTTCTTTTTCGGCTAGATATGTTTTTCTTCTTATTCTACATCATCGTCTTCTTATTTTAATCATGTATCTATGCACATATACATATATCAAAAGTTCTGATGTGTCAACTTGATACTAGATGTGTATATTTTTTGGATTCAATGTATGAAATTTATATTGGATACATCAAATTAATACTGAATTTACTGTATTTTTGAATATAATGTATGAAATTGGTACTTGATACATTTCAGATACATGTATCAAAAGTATATGTGCACAGAAATTTATATTAGATACATCAAATTAGTACTGAATTTACTGTATTTTGAATATAATGTATGAAATTGATACTGGATACATCAAATTAATACTAGATACATATAAATATGTCACGACCCAACCCATCGTGATTGGCACCCACCCAACCCCCGGATGAGCGAACCAATAGAGTTCAACCCTTTGCCTAGACTAATAGCCTAAAACCAGCAACAGAAAGTGAACTAGCAATCAAAATAAGCAAAAACTATAGCATAATCATTAACCTGCGGAAAATCTCACCTAGGAACTGAAAGTCGTTGTACCAAACATCAACACCAATATCTAGAATACGGGGATGCAACCCCAAAAGAAAATACGAAATAGTTTTAAGTCTGAAACAAGTGGACTGAAACTCTAAAGATAACTCAAGGTAGCTCGAATCAAGCAGCTCACCCTTGAAAGTCAGGAATCGTCGGTGCTAAAGGTGAGGTCTCATCTCAGCCGCTGGAAGATTTCCTGTACTAACCAAAAGACAAGCAAGTGCAGTATCAGTACACCACCACTGTGTACTGGTAGGATTATCAGCCAGTTTTCAAATAAACAGTGTATAACAGTACAATAATATCAAGTATAAGGTATGGAAAACATGCATAAATAACCACATACACACTTAGACTACCAGCCTTTACTTAGCCTGTTCCCGCATGAATCCACCACCTAACTCTAAGCCACAATCATATACCTTTCCGTCTAGCCCGGACCCACCCTGGGATCCCCTCTAGACTACACACATGTACCTTGAATCAACCCGGCCTAAACCAAGACCAACACAAATGTCAATGAACAACCCGGCCTAAACCAAGACCAACACAACAGTTAGCCAGAATTTCCCTGGCCTCTCAAGGACCACCAAACCAATAACACATTTCAATAAGCAGCCTGGTCCACTCACGGAACCAATATCAATCAATGCAACACAATAATAACAATACAATGATGCAACAAAAGTAAACTGTAACAGGCGTGGTACCCGTGCCAACCATTTGTTATGTCCGCACCAGGCATGGTACCCGTGCCAATCATTTGTTATACCCATACCAGGCGTGGTACCCGAGCCAACCGAATGTCAATAATCCACAGTCAAATGCATAAACACACAACTTGTAAACCAACAAGCAAATACCGTTCAAATCACAGACTGTAAAGCAGGCACCTTAGACATTCTACACAACTTTCCTAAGCAATGTAATTCATGCAATCACTTAGATATGAGTACAAGAATTTATAGCATTCACCGAAATCGTAAGCCATCACCTACCTTGAAATGATCCAAGCTCTATTCGACCCGAGCTTTCTCGTGTTTTGGATTCCTCTCTCGTTCTTGGTCTAAAAACAATACACAGTACATATAATTAACACACAAGGCCTGCACATTACCCGGATTATACCAAATCTCCAAACCCCAGGCTACCCATGATCATCCACCCTTTTCTCGGGCTTTTCCACCGTTAATTCTCCTAGTTCTATCATTTTTACGGGTAAAAACAGAGAATTAACCAACCTATGATCATTAAAATATACTTTTATCAATACCCATGAACATACATGCTTGGAATCCCCTTTCTTCCCCGAATTCTACCATTCCTAGGTTATTGCAACCTTTCTCCAAATTCCCTCCTAGCAATTCTACCGCATAGGAAATGTATTACAAAGATTGGAGAATAAGAACCTTACCTTAGGGAAGAATTTTGGCGGAAAAAGGAAGAAAAACGCCTGAAAGCGCCTAGCCCTTCTCCCAAAATGGATTGTAGAAAATTGAACTATTTTGAGGAAGTTTCTGCATTAAAAAACCGTCGGCCCGCTATAGCGGTCTTAAGTGGGTGTTAACCGCCTTGACCACCGCTATAGCGGTATTTTCCACCGCTATAGCGGAGGTCGCTACGGCGGACCGTTACGCTCGTCACAGACAGAATGTTCGGAAATCTCCCAGTTTGGCTATTTTACAACATACTTGCTTTCCCCGACGACCCGCAACAACCCCTTCACATCAAACGCGATTTCGAGAGTTCTACTTACCCAAATTCGATTTCAAAAAGTCCCCTGGACTCCTCTATGTCTTGGCTACGTGGAAAACTAGCTCGAAATAAGACACATAAATCAATTCTTACCCGGATTTTCCCATACTCTACCTCGCTCCAAAACTGGCCGAGGCTAGCCTAGCTCAGAATTTCAAACTCCCAAATCCAGAGTTTTTTAACTCTAAACTTGGCACGATTGGACTACCCATAACGACGGACCCGGTCGTCATAAAATAAATACATGAAATTAATACTAGATACATATAAATATATACATCAAATTAATACTTGATACATATTAAATTATACATGAAATTAATACTAGATACATATAAAATGATACATTAGATGAAAATTAATCAAACTACATAACCAAGATATACATGTTTTCATCTTATATTAATAAAATTAATGAATTTATTATTTTTAAAAAGTAATAAAATGAAATAAATTAAACACATATACATGCCTTGATTTTTACCTTATATTAAGGAATTTGATTAATTAAAATTTTCATAATTAATTATCCATGTATTTGAGATACATACTATCAGTATGAAATATGCATGTATCCGAAGCATGAAAAGTGATAAAAAATGTAATTAGAAAAACTAGTATCTTAAGGAGTAATTGGGCTCTAAAGATGTGGGATTTATGTAAGTTATCCATTAAAATAATATTATATAATTGAAACACAAAAAACATCAGATAGTAACAGATATAAATAAAAAGTATAGAAGCATTACTACTATTACTAGTATGGAAAAATAAGCAACACAATGCTCCACTACCTACTATATAACCTTCCACCCTAATTTGTGTCCCCCACAAGCTCATTCTAAGAACATATCATCGGTAAGCTGAAACTGCGCCATGTCTTGTCAAAATTATTCAACCTTAAATACAAAATATTAGAATATCATCTAACGTTTGCAATAACTTACAAATTTCAAACCGTAGGCTAATGTTTTTTCATAATTTTTTTAGTTTGCTCAAAACTAATTTTTAGATTGTGATTTAAGAAGATCATAAGTTACAATAATAATAATATACCCAGTATAATTCACAAAGTGGAGTATGAGGAGGATAAAGTGTACACAAACCTTACCTCTATCTTATAGGCAGAGAGCTTGATTCCGATAGACTCTCGACTTAAGAAAAAATAGTTCAAAACAGTCTAGAGAAAAAAGTAACAAAAGTACAAGAGATATCATATAGTAACAAAACAACCGATAATAACAAGACAATAACTACAATAAAATAAAATGATAGTCAATGTACAAAAAATAATAGGTAGTAACATAAATTCAAGGACGAGCAACTACATGAGTAATGCTACAACCACTAGCAAGGATGAGAAACAAGACAATGCATTGCTGCTTACTAATCTCATACCCTAAATCATGCCCTCTACAACCTCATATCTAAAATCGTATCCTCGGTAAGTTAAAACTACGTCAGGTCCTGCCTAATCATCCCTCCCCAATGCTTCTTCGGTCTACTACTTAATCACCCCTCTCCAATGCTTCTTCGGTCTACCTCTATCACTCCTGAAATCATCCGTAGCCAGTCTCTCACACCTCCGCACTGGAGAATCGTACATCTCGTCTTCACATGCCCGAACCATCTCATTCTCACTTCCCACATCTTATCCTCCACCGCAGCCACTCCCACCCTGTCTCGGATATCTTCATTTTAAATTCTATCTCTCCTAGTATGCCCACACATCCATCATTACATCCTCATTTTTGCAATTTTCAACTTCTGAATATGAGATTTCTCAACTGGCCAACATGCCGCCCAATAAAATATAGTTGGTCTAACTACCACTCTAAAGAACTTGCCTTTAAATTTTTATTGTACTTTCTTATCACACAAGACTCCAGATATGAGCCTTCATTTCATCCACACTGCATCAATATAATGAGTGATATTCTCGTCAATCTTCCCGTTCTCTTGGATAATAGACTAAAGATACGTGAAACTTCATCTGTTATGAATGACCTGTATATCAAACCTCACTTTCACATTCGCCTCATGTGTTACGTCACTGAACTTATACTCCAAAGAGAGAGTCATTTACTAAACTATCCCAAAAGAGATAACCTAAAATAAATTATGCACCAATTCTAATGTTTTCATTTATACGTTTGCTTAAGATAACAGCTTCTGTCGTGTTGTTCTTGTATAACCTTGCTTCGGAAACTTTATTTTAGACGAGAGTCTATTGGAAAATGTCTTTCTACTCCATAAAGGTAACAGTAAGATTATATACATACTACGCTCTCCAAATGTTATCTATAAAATTACATTGGGTATGTAGTTGTCTTACGATAACAACTCATTCGCTCAAATATGGGACACCAACTATATCTTACGTATCAAATATCTTTCAACTAAAACCAACATATAATAGTCACATCTATTATAGTAAAAACGTAATATTGAAGTCGTAAACTTCTTGATTGCTTGCTTTTCATGAGATAATAACTACTATATGACTTTTCATGTGAAGTAAGAAAATGCTAGAAAGAGATTATTTTTTTTCTTTTTGGAGTACTGAATGAATGCATAAAAACATACATACACAAAAGGGAGTAGTAGTGGTTGTAAGAGAGGTTCATAATCATCAAAACTTAGAATAGACTATATGAAGAAAGAGTCAAAAACAACAATAAATGTAGCAGTTGGTATATATTAGAGTGGAAATATATGTGGTCCCTTTAATGTTTTTGTTTTGATTTCCCAATAAAAACAAATTTATTCAAATAAAATAAAGAAAGTACCTTTAAAAATTAGGGTTTTGAGATTGGAGTGTTGAGGCAGTAAGAGATTGTCTAGAAATGACAATCTTTTTAATGTCAATTTGCCCTTTACTGGTACATTTTGGAATCCTATGGTGTCTACATTTATGTTATTTGGACACATTTTGCTAAAAAACATACTAGGAAAAAAAACAGTTTTCATTAAGTCATGTGTATGAAATCTTTTTTGTAATCCACCGAGACATGTCATCCAGTGTTTTTGATTCCGTTAGTATTGAACTCGAGACGTAATGGTTCTTAACTTATTTTATTGACGGACTATCAGGACACATTCTTAGGCAATGACGAGAGCATCCTTATCTAAAGAATATCAATTGATACCTTTTTGCTGAAAAATTACATTGTGTAAATAAGTAATATTTTTTATATTACACGTTGAATCTCCTTGGATCATTTGAATTTTTACTTTTTTATAGTCGAGTGTTGTCTCGTTGCATTTCAGTAGCATTAGATACTAATATCGTAGTTTCTTGCCCTTCGATTTATGTTAATACTTGTTGTTTTTTGCTTGATTATTGCATTATTTTATTCTTGTTACTGATTTTTTTTTTCTGAATATTATGAAATGATTTTGTTATTACTAGCTTTCTCCGTTCATTTTTACTTATCCAACTAAAAATAAATTTTTCGGTTATTGGTTACCGGCCAAGTACTAAAAAGTGACTTGTTGCGACCAGTAACTTTGCACTAGTAGTGTACATATGCATATTTATTGAGAGAACAAGATGTGTGTTGTTTCTTTAATAATCGATTAACCAAGAAAATTGCCTATACTTATTTTTCGAGTATTTTTACATGTGTAACATTTTAATATGATAAAATTGAGACGTTTCTTAAAAAGTCAAAATTATAATTTTTTATTATATGAGTATATAAACAAAGTCAAACAAACTATGGTTTATGAATTACCGAAATCAAAATTACCGAACCAAAATTGTTAATACCGTACCATTCCTACCCTTATTGAGATCTAGTCATCTAGCACATTAGTGAATAGTGATATTTCTGTACTATATAAAAAAACAATCAGAAGAATGCCTACCAGAAAAAGTTTTAAATATCTCTAGATTCTACTAACCGACATTTGCCTAATTTTCAAGAAAACCCAATTAATATTTTTTTATTTATTAACTTTAAAATATTGAGAAATCTATTCAATAATATGTGAAGTTGTTTTGAAAATAAAAGTTCTTTAAAGAAATTTGATTGATTAGATACTCAATAATTTAAAATTGCTGGTTGGTGAAGGAATATCAATTAAATGTCTATTTTGAAAATCTTTTTTGCCCCCCTCCTTTTTATTGAAGATGATCAAGCCATGACAAATTATATTTATATATATTTTTTAAACTGAACAAGTAAAAATGGACGGATGGAGTATTTATGAATGAGAAATGCTCACTTAGTTTCATGTAGGCATGCGCACAAATTAGTTCAAATTGAAATTTAAAATGTTAAATCAATAATGACCAAAATCAAATCAAATGGAGTCGTACACAAGCCAAATTCCATGAGATAATCATTTTATGAAAAGTAAACTATCCAACGTAACAAATTTCATTTAGATGAGTAGTAATAAACAGCTTATAAATATAAAGAATTTTAATTTACGATTTATAGATTGTTATAAACAAAAAATTAAAGAATGATTAACTTTAAGCAATTTTGATAAATTAAAATATTGTGAGCATCATCAGTTATTACATGAGTCATATAACCAGTGGCTAGAATAAGGACAAGTATGTTTCTACCTAAATTCTGCAGAACCCCCAAAATGTGTAAAAAATAAAAAAATAAAAAATGGAATCTTGATTTTTTTAATAATTTCCATCAAATTTCTTGTATCCTCGTTGGAGTCTGACTAAATCCGGATTGCTCATTGCATGGTCATTTCAGAAGGCAACACTCTCAATGAGATTTTTCCCCTTTCGAGAAATTCAAACCCGAAATCTCTAATTAAGAGTGAAGAGATCTCAACTATCCCACTAGAATCCACGTTCAGGGGCGGAGCCAACTTGGGGCTAAGGATTCATCTGAACCACCTTCGGCGGAAAATTACACTATATATACATGATTAAAATTATTATTTATGTATATATAGTAGATGTTGAACCTCCTTCGGCTAATTGTGCATTTACTTCTTTATATTTTGAACACTATAGTGAAATTTTTGATTCCGCCACTTCCACATTGGTAGAATCTTGAACTATACTTTCACTTAGAACACAGTTTATGAAGTTCTGATTCAGTGGTTTTTCAACAGTAAACAGACATGAACTTTTGCATTTTAGTCTGAAGTCTGACACTCAATTAAAAAAAAAAAAAACAAGAAGAGGTAATTAGAATATTAATTGTACAACACTAAACAATAATGTAAAGATACTGTTAATTTTTATTTAATGAGAAAGAAGATAAGTGTTTTAAAAGAATTCATGGGAGTGGAAGTAGTAGTGGTTGAGACAAAAACAGTATAGTAGTTGTGTATGGTATAGCATAAGTCAACATCATTTTGGTTAATGCAAAACAAACTAAAAATCTCAATTTCTTCCTCATTTTATTCTACTTTTGTCTCCTCACTCTTTTGTTTTTCTCCAAAAAATACTTTCTTGAACATTTACAACACATTTGAGAGGAATTATGGTTTCTCTTTTGCTGTTCGGCTCAGGTTGCGTGTACCTTGACTTGACTGATTGATTGGATACTCATTATCTTGCACCAGTAACAGGTACTGAATAAATCAAGAATTGTATGTGTAGTTCTCATTTTGTTTTCATGTTTGTGAAGAAAGTTAGAAGCTTTATGGTTTCTTGATTTTTATTCCCAAATTTCAGACTTAGAGAAAGTTTCATTTGTGATGGAGAAGAAGAGATCATCAAGAAATCCAAAACAGATAGAGAAGAGTCAGCTTAATTGTATGTGGGGATTGATTAGTAGCCTTTATTTTGGACAAAATCAGAGGAAACAGAAGCTTCTTTCAAATGGGAAAGCTGCTGCAACTAAGAATGTTATAGGTAAGTGGTAACAATTCTTCAATCGGAAACAACCTCTCTACCTTGAAGGTAGGGGTAGGGTCTGCGTACATATTGTCCTCCCCGGACTTCACTTGTGGGATTACACCGAGTATGTTGTTGTTGTTGCTGTAGTACAAAATGCACAAATGATGCTGATTTAAGTGAAGCCATTTTTCTTGAACTTTTCTTATTGTAATTTGTCTGAATAATTACATTAGGATTTGATTTCAACACCGATGTTTATAATCAATGTTTGGGGTTTTTGATCTTTGTTTTACCCTTCTGCAGGTAAAAATCCAAGAAAGCTTGATGCTTTAACTTACTGCAGTGACCTATTATATGGCAATGAGGTAAGTTTGTAGCAAGAATAAGTTACTTTTTGACAGTATTTGGAGAATTTCCGGAAACAACCTCTCTACCTCCTCGAGGTAGGGGTAAGGTCCGCGTACATTCTACGCTCCCCAGACCCTGCTTTTGGGACTAGGGGTTGTTGTTGATAGTATTTGCAGAATTGACTCTAGTGTACCATTTATCTAATTGTCACAATTTATTTTGCTCGGACTCTCCAACATTGTTGTCGCACCTGTGTCGGATCCTCAAAAAATGTACTAGTTTCGGAGGATCTGACAGTCACCCGACAACATTTTAAAACAGTCTAAGCAACATAGGTCATACAATACATGTGGATGTGGTTGCTAGAACTTAGCCAACTCTATTATGAAGGTTCTTGCTATCACAGGGTCAAGAAAAAAAGAATGTAACTTTGGAGTATAATGTAGTTATAAGACAAGTAGTTTTTACCTCTTTAAGGAAAAATTTGTTCCGATACCATGTAGGCAAGGGGGGAACTACATATAATGAAGGCGGTTCGATTGAATCCCATTTGTCGGAAAAGTATACTGTGCAAAATAGGGTAAAGCTGTGATTTTCTCGACCTTTTTGAATTCCCTCTTAAAATTCCTGACTCTGTTACTGCCTGTTAATTTTGCTCCGCAAATTCTGAGAAGTACATTATCAATGCAACTTTTGAGTAAAGAGTAATGACTTGAGAGTTGTTTGTCTCAGGATGGAGCTGAAGTGGAAGCTTTAGGAGTTTGTACGGGCGATAAAAGGATAAAGAATTTCATTCAAGAAGAAATTTCCGGTGATATGCAGAAGAGCACTCAAATCATAGCCCGAAATGAGCAACACAAAGAAGTAGATTATGGACTATTTGATCATATGATAAGTAAATACAAGCCATCATCA
This sequence comes from Jaltomata sinuosa, assembly GCA_003996215.1. NCBI lineage: Eukaryota > Viridiplantae > Streptophyta > Magnoliopsida > Solanales > Solanaceae > Jaltomata > Jaltomata sinuosa. The sequence goes on from QJPP01000005.1 coordinate 1,539,246, forward strand.
AAGAAGAGCTGTAAGAATCAGTCACCTGTATACGATTGGAAGGATATTGAGACCGGGGATATTCAGCAGGCTTCAGGTTCAGCAGAACTGTCTATTCATAAGTTAAAATTGGCGTCCATATTAGAAGCTATTTGCGGTCAGATTCATCAAGAAAATGGAGATTCACGGAGGAGTACGATTAAGAATGATCAGCTTGATGAGATCAGTTTACAAGTACTTCAGACGAGTGCCAAAGTATTTATCGATCAGTTGTTCATAGACAGGAAGTATATCAGCAAAGGTAGTGTGAGCTATGAGCCTGAACAGTTTTCCAATGCATTAGAGATGTTAAATTCAAATGGAGATTTGTTTCTGAAACTCCTACAAGATCCGAATTCACAATTAGCTAAGCAAATCCGAAACATGCAAAACGTGCAAATGGCAAGAGATTCAATCAAGTCCTTCATGAGTAACAAACTACCAGACTCTGATATTTCGAAGAGTGAACAGAAGCAACATCAATCTGCATCCGAAGAAAGTTCCAGCTCTCGGCCTTCAAATAAAATAGTTGTTTTGAAGCCGATTCCTAGAACAGTTCGATGTTCTGAAAATGTTGCCTGCTATTGCTCGTCTATGCAGTCTCAGCATAGCACAAGTAGTAAAGGAGAAAATGTGCAGCGCAAGAACTTTTCTCTCAAAGATATCAAGAGGAAACTGAAATATGCAATGGGAGAAAAATGGAAAGAGAAGCATTTGATTTCAGTAGGAAGTACTTTACATAAGCTTCATAGCATCAGCGATAGGCAGAACTTAGAAGTTGGTAATGAAGGGGGCAGTCCATGCCTTACAATTGCAGGATCCACTAACTCGTTCACCGAGTCCAACACCAAGAATGAGGCAGAGAATAAACAAAAATCCACAAGTGAAGCACCTAAAGTCTCCTTTCTGACTGAAAAAGTGCGTAAAAAGTTGGACACTTCTGCCATAAGCTACACCAAGAAACGTGAACTGGATATATCTATGGAGGCAAAGAGGCATCTTTCTCAAAGATTAAACTTTGTCAATACTACAGGTGAACCTGTGATGAGCACACAACCCTCAAGAACATTGGAAAGAATTCTTTCCTCGCCCGAGCATGATCGTTTGTTCAACTATAGTTCAAAACAGGAGCGCAAAAGTAATCCTGAACAAACGAGTTACAATGGTAGGTTTCTGTTGCATTTATTTGAGAGTTCTTTGGTCTTCTTATGCACATTGCCTTCTAGAATTTTAAGTTGTTGACATTCATTTTTGCAGATACAAGTATAGCGGAATTTCCCCGTGAACCAACACTTACTGGTTTACAAAGTCCTCAAAGACACAAGGATTGCCAGCATCTCAATAGCTCAATGGTGGTAAGTTCTGCATCCTCTCCCACTAACATGTCAAGGAAATATTGCGAAAATGTTTTGATATTACTTGTTTTCTGCCTACTTCATAAAAAGCCTAATCCGGTTGCACCATCCTCTTTAGGCTTCACCTTCAGAAGTTTGGTCTCCTGGTTCGTCAACAGATGTTTCATCTTCGAGTCCATATAGCATGTACAAATTAAGAGTTGTTGATGGCGTTATGGACAGAGGAGATCACCCAAGTCCAGTGTCAGTTCTGGAACCAGTTTTCACTGATGATCTAACCAGCCCTTGTGGAAATCAACAATGTAAGTAACACAAAATCTTCGAGTTAATTTCTCGTATAGTCACTAAACTTTATCCACTATAACAGCAAAGTCACAAAACTTCATGATCATTTGCAGCTGACACTGTATTACAACCACGTCGTATCAACTTTGAGGGATGTTTGAACAAGGAATCCACTGAAAATGCCATGCTGAATCGTGCTGAACCTGATGCCCTTCGTACTTATATTCAGTCAAGTTTGCATACTCTTCACTTGAATTGGGAAGAACTTTGGATAAATAGGCATCTATCAGAACAAATGCCCGATGCAACGTTATTTGATGAACTGGAGACATTAGCACTACAATGTCATTCTGAGCCTAAGCTCCTGATGGACTACACAAATGAAGTTCTACTAGAAGCATATGATTCTCACTTCAGATTTCCTCCGTGGCTATCGTTCATTCAACCCAAAATCTGGTCCTTTCCACTGGAAAAACATCTAGTCGAAAAGGTAATGAATGAAGTGAGACAACACCTTATTCCATTGATGGAACAACCTACATTGAATGACCATGTTGAGACTGATTTGGCAAAATGTGGTTCATGGCTCGATATCCGAGATGATACTGAAGATATTCTGACTCAAATCACAGATGATGTTCTTGAAGAATCAATTATGTATGCTGTTCTCCAACTTCATAACTCTTTCTTGTAGCTAAATTTTGCTTCTTTCTTGAACATTCATTGCTCCTTTTTCTTTTTGTTTGTAATGAGCATTTTTATACACCTTAGCTAGTATATATCTTCTTGTTTATTGCTACAGAACATAAAGTTTTATATAGAGTTGTTTTTAAAATGTTGTAATGGTGATTATAGTTGATGTAGTTAAATACATTTGTCCTAAGACCATAAGCAATAACATATTAGATTGGAGGTACCAATTAACAGTGCTTTTAGGGACAAAAGTTGTTACTATATGAAATAGTTCAAGATTCTCAATACTTGCAGAAGTTGAAAGGGAAAAAAGAAGACATAATACATATACATGTCCTTTAATTTGGCCTCAACTGGTATCTATGTCATTCAACTTTGGATGTGCACAAGTAGACACTTAAACTATCATAAAATTGAACAAACAGACACACACTCCCTACATGACAAATCTCACGCGATTTGACTTGTAGGACGTGTGCATCTCACACGATTTGCCATGACTTGTAAGACGCGTCCATCTCACACGATTTGCCATGTAAGACATGTGTGCCTAGCTACTTGTTCAGCTTCATGATAGTTTAAGTGCCTACTTGTGCACACCCAAAGTTGAATGACATAAATGCCAACTGAGGCCAAGTTAAAGGGCACATTTATGTGTTAGGCCAAAGAAGGAAACATATGTCCACTTCTTTTTGTTTGTTTCAAAAATTCATTTTATTGTGTTTTTTCACACAACCATTTGTTTTTCTTTCTGGTTTTTCACCCAGTGTTCGATGTCCGCATTGCGTCGAAAAATCCGACATTGGGGTAAAACACTCCCTAACAAACGTGATTTCATACCTAAGGCTCAAACTCGAAACTTCTGGTTAAGCGTGCAAAAGTACTTTTCACTCCACCACGACCGTTGTTGGTCAATGCCATTTGGTTTGCAATGCTTATAGATACTTGACAATAAACTAAAAATCTTTTTCAATAACCAAGATTTTTCAACAAATTCTTTTACTACTTTTATCATAAACCAAAAATCAAGTTATCTTAATAAATATTTAGGTGATTGTTTTTTAAAAAAAAGATGTAGAAATAGATAGATAGATACCTTTACTTTTGGAGTAGGTTGTCTACAAGTCAAGATCTTCATAAAAAGTAGGCCATAAAATTTGTAGCCTTTTTTTTTTTTGATAACCTCTATTCACAGGCAAGTTGACAATTTGGAAAATTGACAGCTTTTCACATGCAAGTTGGCAATTTGAAAATGATTTTCCTAACCTTATTTGGCTACAATTTTCTAAAAGGAAAATTTAACAGAATTAAAAAAAAATCATTATCATGAGGTAAATATAAGGTTCCATAAATAAAAGGTTAAACTACCCAAAGAGACATACCTCCTTACCATATTTACTAATTCTCCCACTACTTTATTTTAATTACTTAATATAGCACATGTAAACACCTTGATACATCGCTCCAGGTCGTGATACATCGCCTCACCTCGTAATACATCGCCTCACCTCGTGATACATCGCCCCGATGTATCAAAGGTAATAATCCAGAGGTAAGGCGATGTATCGCGCCTTGGGGCGATGTATCGCGCCTTGGGGCGATGTATCAGAGAGAAGTGAGGTGGGAAAAAGAGTAATTAGCTTCCAAAGATATGTGTTTGATGTAAGTTACCCTAAATAAAACTAGAGACAAATCCTCTCACATGGTGGAAAAAAAGATGGTTAGTTTCCTGCTCCTTCCGGACATTTTACTTGTCGTCCTTATTAAAAATAGACGATCTAAAATAGTTGTCATTTTAAAAAATAAAGTATAATTAATTATTTATTTTCACCTTTACTCTTAGTCATAAATATGGAATGAGATTAATGTAGTGGAAAAAAAAGTATCAAATATTGATGAGTAATAAATGATAGTTTAGTCAAATTACAATCTAGTTAATATTTCTTTAAGGGGCATGGAAAAAAAATGTGATAAGTAAAATGGTCCGAAGGAATAGTAGAAATTGTGTTAAAAATAGTTTCACTTGTACTATCTTTAAAATCCGTCAGTATATTTTCAATCTCAGATGTAAATAAAGAATGGGAATTTTATTGGTTGATAATTTGCGTAAAACTAATCAAACTTATATTGAATCTCGATTGTAAAATTATTGTATTGTGTTAAAAAAAAATGATTATATTTTGCACAAATTTTGTGGCCACATTTATGTATATCTATCTAATTATCATTTCTTACTTCATGTCAATTATGTGGGGAAAAAATAAAATCTTTATGTAGCTTTATAGAGTATCAAATTTTTTTATTGCTTTGGTCCATAATACATGATTATGTTTTTCATAGACCTTTGGTCATACTGCATGTTCCAAAATGGAGATCAAATTTTAAAAAATCTTACAAGGAATTGATTTTATAAGAGGGTAATTTTTACTTCCTTCATGTGAGTGGTTGGTTAAACTTAATAGATTTTTTTAATTTATCATCATTTCTTTTAAAATTTAAAACTAAAATGATTATTTCTCTCCTGCGATATTTATTTTGGAACCATTTTTTCATACAATATTAGAGATTATTTCAGATACGTGATATGTATAAAGAACTAAAAATGATAATTTTTTTTTATACATTGCCATGAAAACCAAATACAAATTGGAGTTGGAGTTGTGTTTGCCCATGAATATAAATTAGAGTTGTTTCTGACTTTTTGTAAGAGAAGTGGGAGTGAAAAAAGTAAAAATAAGTTTTTCTCATTTTTCCAATTCCGAAATTCAACTTGAAGCAATTTTTTTTCGTTTTCAAATTTCGAAATTCAACTTCAAGTTGAATTCCGAAATTTTTCAAATTTTTATGGCCAAACATCATTTCCGAAATTCATTTTCTAAATTTTTATGCCAAACATTATTTCCGGAATTCAACTCTGGAAAAAAGTAAAAAACAATCACGGTTCAACGCCCACTAAGAATCATTTCAATTACTGATACTCTTTCCGTCTGTTTTTACTTGTCTAGTATTAACTTGACACACCTCTTAAAAAGCAAATAAACATAATAATAATTTTGCCATGTCACCTTTCAGCATAATAAATTCAATATTTTAAAAAAATAACTTTAATTAATAATAAAGATAAATTCGAATTTAAAAATAATAAATTATCTTTTAGTTTTTCAAATTAAACAAATAAAATTAACACAAAACTTGGGGTCCGTCCATAAACCCCTGCCATAAACCCTAGCCCCCATTTTTCTCTGTGTACTTCTACAGTCCTCCCTCTTTCTCCGGCAATGGAACCTCAAACACAGTCCAAGAAATCATCAAACCTCGTACTTATTCTAGACTACGGTTCTCAATACACCCATCTCATCACTCGCCGAATCCGAAGCCTATCAGTTTTCTCCCTCTGTATCAATGGCACTTCCTCATTAAACTCCATAACCGAACTCAACCCACGTGTCATTATTCTCTCAGGTGGACCCCACAGTGTCCATGCTGACGGAGCACCTTGTTTCCCATCTGGGTTCATCGAGTATGTCGAGTCGGAAGGGATTCATGTGCTGGGTATATGTTATGGGTTGCAGCTTCTTGTGCAGAAACTTGGTGGGGTTGTTAAGATTGGAGAGAAGCATGAGTATGGGAGAATGGAAATTGAGGTTGGGGAGAATAAGGGGTTGTTTGGGAATAAAGAAATTGGGGATAAGCAAGTTGTTTGGATGAGCCATGGTGATGAGGCTGTGAAGTTGCCGGAAGGGTTTGAGGTTGTGGCTAGGAGTAATCAGGGTGCTGTTGCTGCTATCGAGAATAGGGAAAAGAGGTTCTATGGGCTGCAGTATCATCCTGAGGTAAAATGTTTGTGGCTTGAATGCTATTTCTATGGAGAAATTTGATATCTTTTATGATTCTGTTGTTTTTTCAGTTTCTGTTTCGTGTACTATTATTATTGTAATGCTTTTACTTGAGTCATACTAGAGTCGAGTTTCTATTGGAAACAACCTTACAACCTCTCTATATCTTAAAAGGTCCGCCAGCGCTAGAATATAAAGATAGCATTTTGATGATATTTTAGTACTAAAAGTTGGTATCGATGTTTAACTTTAGTTGAAACAAGTTATATGAATTAGTAATTGTTGTATTTGTGAAGTGACGAGAACAGTTTTCCCGGTGGAATAATGTGTGTGTAAGCATTTTGCAGATATTATTTTCTGCCATACATTTGTGTGAATTAAATTAAATTGCTGGGCACTCAGGTCGCCTTGAAACCTTAAATCTCTTCACTTGGTCCTTTTATTACTATTACCCAATCTGGATTATAAGTTTTATATTTATCTTTTATTTTGTTGTTTTTATAGCTCCCTTCTAACTCATTAAAGCATAAACTTTTCCCTCGGTAAGAAACCTTAGTGTTTCTTGAAGATTGTTTTTTGCTAATTCAAATTTGCAACGACTAAGAGCTAGTTGGCTATTAGACTTCTTATCCCTCTCTGCTTGTCATTCTGTCTCTGTTTCACTTTTAAGGAGCTATATGCAATTAGGAAATACTGGACACAAGTGTTATAGCCAGATCATAATACTTGTATGATGTGTTTAACCACTCTTTACTATGCACAATTTCGGTGACTAGACTCCTCCCTCACTGCTTATCATTCTTCGTGTTTTTCCCTTTTAAGGAGCCATAACGCTTGAATGGTTGCTTTTTACATATATACGTATTTTGCAATATAACATCAAGGGGCACTATACTTCGGGGTTTGAGGGATAGTTGATTGAGTTTGATTGATTGATACATCAGATGCGCATGTTGGGCTCTTCAACTAATTTTTGAAGAATACAGAAGTGGGAGGCAAAGATGGAATGAAGAGTACTCATAGGATCGTTACTTCTACCTCTATATTAGTTGCGCATGTTGGGCTCTTCAACTAATTTTTGAAGAATACAGAAGTGGGAGGCAAAGATGGAATGAAGAGTACTCATAGGATCGTTACTTCTGCCTCTATATTAGTGAACACGGGCAGAACTGATGGAAAGAGAAGAAAATGTCATTAACCTATCAAATAGAAGTTATAAACCAAAAACATATTGTCCTTTTGCTGTTACAAGATTAGGGTTTATCATTTCCTAGATGCAGATTCTTTTGGTGTTTGTTGGTACATAGACTAGGACATCAGATTAGATCTTTCTTTTTGTTATTTATGCCATTGCCATACTATTTGGAATATTCATTTTTGACTTATTATGCTTCCTCTAGTTTTGGAATGTTTGAAGATGTACTAGCAAATATTTCATCCGCACTGATCACATGAATGCTGTATAGGTGACACACTCGGTTGAAGGGATGGAAACATTACGACACTTCCTATTTGATATTTGTGGGATTACAGCAGGCTGGAACATGGAAGATGTTCTTGAGGAAGAAATCAAAGTAATTAAAGCCATGGTAGGACCTGAAGATCATGTAATTTGTGCTTTATCTGGTGGTGTTGATTCCACAGTTGCAGCTACCTTGGTACACAAGGCTATTGGAGACAGGCTTCACTGTGTTTTTGTTGATAATGGTCTATTAAGGCAAGTCTCTAGTCTTTCCACTTCTCAAAAAGCTGCTGATTATCCCATCAAATAGTAGTACCACAGACTAATTCAAAAATAAAATTTTAAAAGAACCAGCAAAAGTTGGGATTTTTCCATTTAATCAGTTAAATCCATTAATACTTGCTTCATATCCTTGACAAGCGCTGACATGGATTGTGCATCTATTTTTAGGTATAAGGAGAGAGAAAGGGTGATGACAACCTTTGAGAGTGACCTCCATTTGCCTGTTACCTGTGTTGATGCGACGGAAGAATTTCTCAGCAAACTAAAAGGTGTAACAGAACCTGAAATGAAAAGGAAAATAATTGGGAAGGAGTTCATCAACATATTTGATATATTCGCCCATGATATGGAGAAAAAAGTGGGAAAGAAACCTGCTTACCTAGTCCAAGGAACCTTGTATCCTGATGTAATAGAGTCTTGTCCGCCACCTGGAAGTGGAAGAACTCATTCTCATACGATCAAGAGCCATCATAATGTTGGAGGGCTCCCAAAGGACATGAAGCTGAAGCTCATCGAGCCACTGAAGCTTCTATTCAAGGATGAGGTTTCATTTTGTCTTCTACAACTTTGCATGCATCTCCACACTATTTTTCCCTTTCATTCTGGACTGATTTGAACTATTTTACTCCCCTTATCTCGCAGGTTCGTGCATTGGGAAAGATTATGAATATACCCGTGGCTTTTCTCAGGCGCCACCCATTTCCTGGGCCGGGACTCGCTGTCCGAATTCCAGGAGATGTCACAGCAGGGAATTCCTTGGATATTCTTCGTCAGGTATTAGGAGTTCTCCAGTATTTAGTAGTAATTTCTCAATCCTCTCTGTTTTGGTTCGTTGTCCTCTAAAGATTTATGTTGTTTAGGTTGATGAAATCTTCATTCAATCAATCAAAGATGCCGGAATCTATGATGAAATTTGGCAAGCTTTTGCTGTCTTCTTACCTGTGAAAACCGTTGGAGTACAAGGAGACCAAAGAACACATTCCCATGCTGTTGCACTTAGAGCAGTCACAAGTCAAGATGGAATGACCGCAGACTGGTACTTGTTCATTCCCCCATATTTCTGATTTTCTTTAATTTGCTCATACTACCCATTTTTATGTGCTAATGTTTTCCACGTTGTTCAATTATAAGTACAAGTTCTACAATTGGACATCCTTGACCTAAAAGTATTGTTTTGTTTTGCACTTTAATGGATATCAAGGATGTATGCTATGTGTTTATGAAACTCTTCTGCTTTCTATTTGCTTGCAATGTCGTTTGTTCGCCTTTAGTTAGAAGTAGAAGTGAACGCCTTTTGCCTCACACTCAGAGAAGGTTAAAAATATGGATGAAGTAAATAAAAATACAATGGAGTGACTTGGACAAAACTTCGGGCAAACGACACATATGGTCCAAATTTGTAATTTATCTTGGTAACTTCTCTTGTCACCATTCTTTACGCTGTTACATTTATATGTCGTGAGCTAAAATCTGTTCATTCATTTGAAATTGCAATTTCTCTATAGGTACTACTTTGATTTCAAGTTCCTTGACGACGTATCTAGAAAGATTTGCAACAGTGTTCGCGGTGTGAATCGAGTTCTTCTGGATATTACATCAAAGCCTCCATCAACAATCGAGTGGGAATGATTTATTATAAAGAATGCTATATTTGGTGACTAATGTAGGATTCTTTAGCTTCTCTTTTTCCATTGTGGGGGTTGGGAAGGTGATTGTGCAATACAGAAGGGGGAAAAGTCCATGAAACAAGTGTAGTTACTTTTGTTGTGTGGTAGAACTGGTTCTGTTCCATGGGAAAGTGCTTTGTATTTCATGGTATATTGATGCAAAATTTTACTCAAATCTTGGTGATGCCTCGTTTCTTCTTTTCGATAATGTTGGTGTTCCGAGTCAATTAGATTACATGCATCTCGACTATTCTATTAGATACTTGTCTTTCATCAATAAAGGTATCGAATTCTACTCACTAAAGTTTATGCTGATGAAAAAAAATCACTATACATTTTTTCTGCCTCTTCCCTTCTTTTTAACCTGTTGCAACAGTTATTGAGTTGGGCAATATATTTATCAAAAAATAAATCTATTTTTTTTTCAACGTGCAAACATAAGGTTGAAATGCAATAAAACGTTCATTTATGTTCCAAAATTGGATTCTTTATTACTAATATACCAAGACCAAAAAAATGTCATTTATATATTAAAATTATGCATCTGTTGAAATTCAATTGTGTGTATTGACCTCCTACAATTGATGAACGTCCCAAGGGTTCGATTATTAGCTAATTTAAGTACTGTACCTAAGTTGGTTTAGAACGCCGTGTGATAAAGGAAGAGGTGAGAAAACCAACCATGTTATGTCAGTTATACTGGTGGTGGTGGGAGGTAGCAAGTGACTCGTAGAATAGTTGAGGTATGCGCAAGTTGCTCAGAACACCACCATCATAAAAAATAAAAAAAAGATTATACAGATTAGCTTAGTTGGTATAGGAAAAACTGCAACACATGTTCTTGGGAGAACTATTCCTCCTTTTTCCTGGAGCCATATCTGTTTAGAATTGTTTCCTCTTTCAACAAATCCAACCTTTACTGGAAAAGCTGTAGCCTGTTAGCCATCCCTTTCCCCTCTTTCTTTAATATTTCTTTTTGGTGTTCAAATTTTGTGGGGTTTTACATAATAAAAGTAGTTTTGTGGTCCTGCTACTTCTCCACTTGGGTACTTTCTCAGTTTTTTAGAAGAAAAAGGAGGGATATGTGAGGCCCTCTTCACTTTTCAGGTCATTTGAGAATTTAAATAGTTTAACAGTGTATATATAGTGTAATTTTTCGACAAAACCCCCTTCCGGTATCCTAGCTACACCCATGGTACTACTCCGTGGAAGAGTGAAAGCGTCACCATCACTGAGGATATCCCCCTAATCTTGAAGGTTCACCACGGTTCATTTGTTGTGCTTATAAACAAGGCTACCCTTTTCCAGAAACTCCGCAGGACCACCTACCCCTAGTCTTCGACTAAAGAGGTTTGTTGCATAAAAATCTCATTTTGTCTCAAGAAAGAGCTTAAAAGCATGTTTAGAATAGTAATGCTGGATCTTCAATCTCAATAATGTTGAATAACTTAAAGCAAAACAACAAACTATTTCCATTCCTGACGTGACCTTTCAACTTTGTTTGTGGGGCCCGGTCACTGACAGAAATCAATAGCAAGATTCAGCAACTCTACTTTCATGAACTTTATAGAGGACCACAAAAAAGTGTTGATCAAGAAAGGGGATGATGCATTAGATGAAAGTTACTCCAAATTACTACTTTCCTCTAGGCTTGTCAAATCTTTCAAAAAAGCATTTTTAAAGTGCAATACTATACACAAGCTCTAACTATCCTCTAAGGACATGACTGACCAAACTCTTTTTTCAGATGGACCTAATTGACCAACCTTGAGTGACTAATCTTCAAGATTTCCAAACTACTCTCTGAAGTGCTTCTCTAACTGTTCCAACTGCTACTGTTTTCGATCCAGTAGACTGCAAAAGGAAAAATACCAAAGAAAAGAATGAGTATGAATCTTTAGTTACAGTATAAACAAAGGATCTAACATAATAAGCTTGGAAAAGCACATATGAGAGTTTGTCAGTTAGTATTTCATAAGTTGCGCCAAATTTTTTGAATTGGTTTTGGCCATCAAAAAGAGTGCGACCATGACAAACCTTGGATTCAATAGCAATGGATAGAATCCCGTCAATGTTGGAAGACTGAACTGTATGGCAATCCATTTGTAGGTCAGTCAGTGACTCTATAATTTTAAGCAACAAGCCCTCACTCCAAAGGCACCTCATCTTGATTGAGATTTCCTTATCGATCATATTGATGACAATACTATCAGCTGAACTACCTTTCATTAATCCATTACAGCTTTCAGGTTCTATTTCATCCATATCGCATGCCTTCCTTTTGTTCGGTAGTGATACTTTGATGTCATTGTATTTGCTAGTGCCACAATTATCAGATGTCTGCTCTGCAGTATCATTTGATCGTCTTGCTGATCTAGCCTCCAGCTCTTGAACTCTCCTTTCAAGCTCTTTCATGTATTCTATTGTCTCGTCGAGTAGTGATATTTTGTCAACCTGCAAACACCAATTGAAAACACAAATCTTGATCAATGTGCCATCAAACAGAAGCTATGTAAACTTGCGGATATCTTCCAGTACCTTGCTGCTAGTTGGCAGCATCGATGCAAGATGCATAAATCTCTCATTTATCTTTTCTCTTCGCCTTCTCTCTGAAATAACACGGTTTCTATCAATGTCATCAACTTCTGGTCTCCAAAGGCTGTTCTTTGCACGATTTTCTTTGCTGATTTTATGTATAACACCACCATGCATTCTAGGAACTTCAAGAAGTACCTTCTTCAATAGTTTTTGTGCAGTTCCTAGTCTCGGCATCTGAATATCGGTCTTCCAACCAGCAAAGCTCGACTTTTTGTTAATATTTCTAAAATGTGGTCCCAAAGTTAATTGGTCAGAGCTCTTTAGGAGGGTAGAAAGGACAGCTTGATATTGAGCATCATCTCCTTGGTGATCTAAAAGATGCAGTTTCTTCCGATCGTGCTCTTGATGGTCTAGTGGGCAAGGCTTAGTTTCCTTCTCTCCGCTCGAAAGAGGGGACAACTTTTCACAATTTGCATTATTTTGAGAGATGCAATCACTGGAATTCAAAGAATTATTCGCTCCATTACTCATATTATCATCCATGAACTTCCAGCTTTGAGCTTGTGAAGTTTCCCCGATAACATCTACCACCATCAATGAATCGTCTGCCTCTTGATTGGCCACAAAACCATTTGAACTATCATGAGGTGAACTGTTGTTTAATTCAACTGGATCTGCATCACTTTCAAGTGCATTATGATCAAGCTTTTGGCTAATGACATTCCTGTCATTTTTTGCATCGTTGGAGACATAATTAGGCCTTTTTGAAATAACGGAGTGATCAGCCTCCAGAAAGGAATTTTTTATTTGCTGAATGAGGTTGGGATCTTCTAAGACCTGCAAAAAAAATGTTACAACAAGGCAAAATATCATCAGAAGTAATTAATGAATCATGCAAAACATCAGGACGAGTGAAGAGACAAATTGAAACTGGCTTACAAGCTCGGTGACTCCCAGCTCAATTACGCCTTCCAAATAGGGAAAGCATACAACAGTCTACAAGTTGCAAAGAGAGGAAAAGGCATTTATCAACCACATACTCTATTGGAAAAGGAATGAATGACATAAATCAGGAGCTGATGCATACTCCTATCTGTTAGTAGAGAGTTGTTTCATGCATTTGACAAATTTTAGGTGATAGACAACACGATCAAAAAATATTAGAACGGTAAATATTTGAAGTTTCGTCTGTGCGTGCTTGCACGTCTCTTGCATGCTCCCGTGTGTGTGTGTGTGTGTGTATAAGAGAGGGAGAGGGAGAGCGAAGTAGTACCTGGATAGATGCACTCTGGTGAGGCAAAGAGGAGTTAACCAGTAACATAGAGAAACCAAAACAGAAAAAAAAATCAGAATTTTCAATTGAATTGATATCAAAGGGTGTGCATTATTCGGTTTTAACCGAAAGAACTGAACAAACAAAATTTTCAGTTCTTTTGGTTAGATTTTGTAATTTGCATGAATAGATTAGAAACTCAAAAGAAGCACACATCAAAGTGACTAAAAGGACCTATGCCAATTCAGTGCTCAGTTAGCCAATTTAAAAACCAAAAAAACAAACAAACCGAACTTAATTAACCCAAAAATCGACCAAATGCACACCCTAAGGATATCATCTTAGACTGAGGTCACAGTTAGACCAAATCTGATACATGAACCATATACTTGCCTTTGCTAGTAAAGAACGAGAAAAGACTCTACTCTCGGCTTGGTGAGCATTGCATAGCCAGGTTGTTTCATTTGTTGCTAAGGTCTTCCCCGGCAACCTGAGCAATAACTTTACAGCAATTAAAATAGCTAACTATAGTGAACACATTATGCATTTTTGTTTTAAGAAGAAGATAGATATCGACCATTTACTTTCCTATCTACTCTTAGAACCAAACTAAATGGAGCATCGCCAAAAAACTTCAAACCTCGAAAGGGAGCAACACTCCGCTTAGACATTAAGAAAACAAATGATTTCAGGAGAAGACTAGAAAGATTGTTATTTTACATTATATGAGGTTATGAACTTTGTGATCTTTGTTATAACCAAGTGCGGCCTTGGTGGACTATAAATTCTAACCAAGACATCAGAAAACAAAATGTATGCACAAGATTTGGAATTTCAAGAAATTACCCTTGGCCAACATTGAAGACGAACGACATGCATACTAAGAAATACCACTCTGTATCAGTGAGATCTTCTGGAGATAATGAAGCTGACGGCCTTTTAGCCTGTGGTTGTAGGTCTTCTTCACTTTCACCTGTTAAGAGGGAACTATAAAGTTCTTTCAATTGCTCAGTTCTCTGCAACCCCAGCTGGTCTTCATTAACTTCCTCCGCCTGAACCGTCTTCCTGGTCTTGATATCCCCATTATAGTACCCATCACTCCATGCCAACACCCTAAAAGATAATACTTCCTTTTAGAACAATGTATTCAAAACAAATCTACAATGAAACTTGCTTATAAAAGGGATATATAAGTACATATATCCACAGGAATCCTTTGCAAATAAACTCCGGTGCTCTAAGCTCCCGCTATGCGCTAAGTCCAAGTAAGGGCAGAACCACATTGGATCTATGGTATGCAGCCTCACCTTGCATTTCTGCAAGAGACTTATTTCCACAGCTTGACCCGTCCTCCTGGTCACTCGGCGGCAAGTCTTACCCTTGCACCAAGGCTCCCCTTCTTAGGGAGAAACATTATCAAGAAATACTAAAGTTGAAATCAAATTGACATATCCTATTTCCTAACAATGCAAGAACTGCAACTAGAGACCTTGTACTTGAATAAAGGGGATATAATATAAGTACCATCATTCTTCACCTACCTCAAGACTCTTTCCCATTCCAAATTTACTTGTCCTTTAATTTAAAGATGAAATTCAAGCAAAAGACAAAAACAACATACCCAGTGTAATCCCACAAATGGGTCTGGGGAGGGTAGCGCGAACGCAGCCTCACCCCTACAGGTAAAGAAGTTGTTTCCGATAGACCCTCGGCTCAAGTAAAGCAAAATCAAAAAACAAGTACGTAAAACAAATAAAGAATTCATGCTAAAAACAATTAAGAAAAGAACAAGTAGAAGGAGAATGTTATCCCTTATTACCCTGGTTGTGTAACTGGAGTTGACCAGAAGATTGCATAGCTCCATTGAATGCCTCTAACAGCAAGAGCAAGTTGCTTTCTCAAGTTATATGGGACTCCATCTTGGTCTTGGTGTCCCATAGCCATTTTCAAAGTTTCAATCTTTTGACTCTCACCAAAATGACAGTGCAAAAATCAGCTCAAGATTCTAACAACAACAACACCAAAATCAGAAAACAGAAATCTTGAATCTTGATTCCAAATGGGATCTTAGTACTCAGGACCACATCCATATTTGTCCATACACAGAACTTTTCAGTGTCAGATTTCAAGAAACCAGAGCTAAAAAATACCCATTTTTGCACAAAGATAATGTTAGTAATAACTTAGCACCCTTTTGAGCCATAATTCATAAAGATAAGAGAGACATGTACAACTTGGCATATATTGAGCTACTTATTAATTGCTGTTTCCATAAATCCCCCTTAAGTTGAAATGTACATGAAGTGGGGTTTCAATGGTGGAGTAATTATGCTAAAGAATTGTACTGAAAAAGGGAAAAAAAGATTGAAAAAGCAATAAAAATCAAGTTTTGGGCCTACAGTTAAAATCAAGAAGTGATTAATCACATGAGTATAAACCATTAAGGGGCATGCATTTTTTTATTTTTTTCCGGAATTGAACTGTGAAAAACACGTTTGATCATAAAATATCAAAATTTTGAAATTTTCAAGAATTTGAAAAATACCAAAAAAATATTCGCTCCAAATTACACACAAAAATTCGAAAACTTCAATTTATATTCGTGTTCAACCACTACATAAATTTTGAAAGCAAAAGAAGCAGAAGAATCAAAGCTGGTGGTTAGTGATGGCTCTATGTGGGAGGAAGAAAGTATAAGCTATACACAAATAGACAAAATTTATGTGAAAAGTGCTAAAATGACTGTGACATGGGGACACTTTTTTTTTTTCTTTTTGATATATTCTGTTTTAAAATTAAAATAATGAATTCTGAAGTTCTAAATTTCTACCATAGAAAAGTATAACAAATTTTATTGGCTTAATACATAATCAGTCTTTTAAACTTATCAGAATTTAGAAAATTAAGGCTTATTTTGATTAAATAATTCAACTCATAATAAAGTGTTTTAATTAGATACTCCCTTCCGTCCATCTTTACTTGTCAATTATTACTTATTTCTTTTTTTTGAATTTTTTCATTTTTACTTGTCACTTTTGAGATATCAAGAAACACACTAAAAAAAAATTATTTTACTCTTAATTTATTTACTACTATGACTTTTTGAAACTTAGAATAACATTAATGATTCTCTCCATTCATGAACATTTCAATAATTAATTTTGGGATTAAGTATCATTTAATAAGGGTAGCGTGGTAAAATGACTATATCAATCATTGTTTTCTTAATGAGTGTGCCAAGTCAAAATGTGACAAGTAAAAATGAACGGAGGGAGTATTTTTTCGCCTATTAAATAATTAAGCTAATCGCATAAAATGTCTCATCTTCTTTAATTATTCGCATTACCTCAAATAAAAAATGTCTGAGAAATTTATGACTTAGAGATAAAAGCATATAATAAAAAAATAATATATTTTATGTGATTAACTTAACTATTTAATAGATAAATGAAAACACGTGAAAAAAAATTTGAATAAAAAAATGTCTAATCAAAATATTTTACATAAGAATTGAGATATTCAATTAAAACATGACTCTTTTTAAATGACAAAATGAAATATTCTGATAAATCGGAGAGGTTATTCATGTATTAACCCTAATATTTTTGTGTGTAAAAACTATGGCCTCATATGAAGCTGCACGTGGAGACATCATTGCCTAGAATTGTGGGTCTTCACATTAATAAAAAACAATACCTAAATTAATTAGTTAATTAATTTAATTCACAAAAGATTACAACTTTGAAAATTGATTGACGCACATGTATCATTAAGATTAAAGATTAGAAGTAATTACAATAAATTTGAGATGGCACGTGCAATGTTCACACAAAAACACATCTTAATAAAGACGATAACAACACTATTTTTGTTACGAGTTTCAACTCAAATTATTTATCGTGTTCTTTTTATATTATTTTATTTAAATTGTGGATTCATCAGAAACATTATCTCTAACTTTATGAGGTAGTGATAAACTTTATGTACATTCTAAGCCGAGGATTCATCAGAAACATTCTCTCTAACTATACGAGGTAGTAGTACGGTGGTTTAACCTTCTTATAACAATAATGTCGAAGTATAATATTTACTCTATTTATGTATCATCTTGAAACGATTGTAATTTCCAGAACAATTACTATTAAAGTAGGGAAAAAATGATTAATTTTGTGATAAACTTTCAAATAATTTGAGATAACTATTTTTAAAAATCACAACAGATAATTTGTGATGAGGGGAGCACTAATATTTATCAATTTTCTAAACATAAAATTTAATTTTAAAAAAATCTGGAACTCATTCTGTTCATTTTACTCATACTAATTTATTTTGATTAAATGGATAATCGATTTTTTTTTTCATATATACATATTTATAGTCAAAAGCAGTGCGTTCAAGTAAACTCAAATAAAATACTACTAGGTCTTCCCATGCTTAAATTAAAATATGCCTTACTAAAAAAAAAATTGTTACATAATCCTCATTTTTGGTGAATGGCCATATTGTTTTTTTTATTAAATGATCGTGGTGTTCGAACCAGCTTTTGCACATCTTGATTAATTTCACGAAATACCTGTCACCTCCCACTAGCAGTGAAAGGCCGATGCAAAGTACATAAATACAAAGCATAAATTTATGTATAAAAAATTCACCAAAGTTACAATAAATAATAAATACGAACTCATAACGTTAATATATACCATGAATTCAAGGTTAAAAGTAAGAACCTTAAAGATTGAACTCGTAAAACTTAAATTCTAGATCCGTCTTTAATTTGTTATGAAATATATTAGTCAAACCTAAGTATTAATCAACATTATTTTGTCGGAATAAAATATTGGAATCACTTAAAAGTGAGTTTTGTAATAAAACTAACTCATCAAGAGTATGACAATAATGGTAGGTGGGAATTCACTGTTCAGGACAGTCATTTTCACATGTCATGTCAGAAATTTTTACTCTTTTATTTTTTTTTCGAAAAGGGACAAAAAAAACTCATTATTGTTGAGATCTAAGTTACAATGGACACGTGTCACCAAATTTGGTTAGAGTAAACATGACAAACAAACTTGGTATACACCTTATATTTCTATATCCAAATCAGTTTGCGCGCACCTCAACTAATTCCACGCAGTATCCACGGCCTCTCACCAGCACGAACACTGAGTAGAAAAAATCTCCTAGTGATCAAATGTTTATTCCTTTACTATTTGAATAGTCAAAATCAGCTGATCCGATTAATTCAGATTTGCACCAAGTAGAATCCATTTAAGAGGACATGTATCAGCCTTGCAATTCATTGGATTACACACTGTTTATTCTTAAACCTTCAAAGAAGCAAGACTAAACTGACATCTTACCCATACATTAAGCACGACAGTGCTGGCACCAGAAAATATGTGCAGCTCACCTAGTCGACGTTGTTCATTAAGGCTGATCCACTCGTGGCAAACGAACTAGTCTGTTTACAGCCGAGTCCAATGCATCTACGTTTCTCCGGATGATTTTCCTTCAGAGTATCAAGGAATCACAAAGAACATACACTACACACGCGATATATGGATTGGTCCTAAACAGTCATACTACGTCATGGAGCAAGGTGCCCCGGAATTATGGCTCAAGGCAATAAACAAAAAAACTATATGGCTCAAGGCAATAAACAAAAAAACTATGTATAAAAAGAAAAGCAATGAAACGAAACCTGTCAGTTCACTGACTAATCGCCAAGTGCAAGGACAAGAATCACCATTGCATCCTATTGTCACATTTTAAACAAATAATTGGTGGTCATGCATATGGAAACTTAAAAGGAGAAACAATGTTTATATCACACCATAATCACATGGAAAGGATACAGCTGTGTTGCAAGATTATCAATTCCTTTCATTTCCTCGTTCAATCTGCAAGGAGAGAGTTAGAGCTCAGAAAGATACACCAGAATAGTAGACTTCGCAAGATTTTTGGGACGGGGGAGAAAGAGAGATGTAATTTTACTATTTGATGCAAAAATAGACCCGATTCAACACATGCAACAATAGAGGCCTGACGGACGTGTCTTCCCAAACCACACGCAAATGAATACCATAAACATCTAAGAAGTTATAACAACATAATAGGTACACTAACTTGGTGCTTCCTCCCAACTTCTCTTTAGGGTGAGCCTGATAGTTCTAATTTTTTTCAGAAAGGTACTACAGGGACTTGACTAAAGAATACAAAAATACCTTAGGCAAGAGTTTATATAACGGTTTCCTTTAGTTGCTGCATCAAGTGCTGCAAGATAAACAGGCAAACATTAATGTGAGTGCAGCTTAACTTTAGTACATTACTTAAAACATGCGAATCGGGTATTAATGAATGGTGAATGCACTAAAGAAATAAAATGAGGAAAGGAGAGATCTGGAATTATATCACATAAAACTTGTCTTTCACTTTGATAAGTATCCTCCTATTGCATATCACTCTGGTAGCACTCATCCATATCAAACATCTTGTTTTAATTATGAATTTAGGATCAGATCTTCATATATCAAACCTTTTTCCTGGAAAATCGAGTCTAGATATCTGGATTCACTTCAACTTCATTCCTTATATTGGCTAAACTTGTTGTGCATATATACTGTCTTACTTATACTTATGTCTTTTCTTCTTAATCAGGTAGAGTAAGATTTCATTAACAATTGCATCCAGTAGATGCTAAAAATTACAAGCTGTAGCAAAAAAGTTAGCTCGCGGAAACAATGGACCTTCTATAAACTTCCTAGGGAGCTAACAAAGTCAAAAGCTATACAAAATTATTTTTACTGGTAGTGGTTACTTCACCTCTGGGGTAAAGGTACGGACTGTGTACATTTTACCCTCCCCAGACCCCACTTTGTGGGAATTTACTGGGTATGTTGTTGTTGTTGTGGTTACTTCAGATTTATGATCCATCTGTTCTTCAGAATATGGATAGGAGAGGGGTTTCCTTCAAAGCGTCTTTTATTTCTTTCTAACCACAGGGACCAAAGAATAGAAGCTGGGACAGTTTGCCAAATTCCCAATGAATGAACAACAAGGAGAATAAAAGAAAAATTATTGATGTTAAGGACGACTTCAACAACTGAAGATGAAGAAGTTAAAATATCTACCACATTCTTGAACTCGTCCTGCTGCATCACCAAAGCAGTTCATGTGATCAACAGAAGTACTAGTAACCTGCAAAATCATGCTAGTTCCTTTAAACATGGACAGAGCACACACACAAGAAAAGCAAAAAAAACCTTATAATAGCAAGTCTGGAATGCATGAAGTCTTCAAATTGTAATGCTTTTCAGCACTTTGCCGTCCGTAATTACATGACACTATACCATCTATCCCTTACAATTGCACTTCCAATCCTTTCTCATAGTAATATTTTGTTGATGTTGTGGGGGAAGAACCCCGCATACAAGCAATCTATCAGAAAGAATAGATCTAATAGTTCTACATCAGGAACATGACAGTCACATGACCTGATAGCCAAGTGCAATATCCCAAGAGAAGACGGATAGCAAAGTATAACTCTGGGGAGAATAAACAACAGAGGTCCCAAACTGCTTAAACTACAGTTGAAAAAGTGCCAAAGAGACAATGCTTAGAAGTGATAATATCAAAAAGAGTGAGAATTCAGATACATAATCAAATGCTATGAGTGACAAACCCCTTCCTATCTATCCAGATGACAACTGATTCTGGTTAAGAAATTTTCCCAGCATAACACAAAATCAAACAGCAGGCGAAGAGGCAAGAGCCCAGATCACCATGTAGCTCGTTGATCATCATACGCATGCTTTTCTAATCCAACTACTACTACTATTATTTCGCTTAAATACCATACTAATTGAAGGTAGGCTACAATGAGACACCTGTATGACGCATCTAATTATAAATTACAATTACCTATACATACTACTGTTTTATCAAATTATGGATTACAATTAGAAACATATCTGACACATCCAATAACTTCTAAAACTTTCACCACCCTACTCTATATTGATAGACTTCATCTTTTATTCAACAAAAAACCATCTGAATCCTCAATGTCCATTCCGCTTGATTTAGATCAGTTGCACACTTAATAAATTGTGGGTTCTCTAACTCTCACATTTATCCCTCCTTTGACATCCAATCTCAAACCAAATTAAAAAAAGACCTTTTTTTTTAATCAGTAACAAAATTACACTGGGTATGTTGTTGTTAGTAACCAAATTAAAAAGACACTTATCAGACATTGAACCTGATATACTGGTACCACAACCACAATGCCACTATCACTATATGGATGCTTACTTTTCGAATCCATGAGTTGAATAAAAAAAGGGACTTACTTTAACACTCTGTTCAGATGATGATTATGTATTGTTTCATAATATATCGTATTGTATTGTACAGTATTGTTTTAATGAATAAAATGTTTGGATAAAATTGTATCGTTTTCCGTCGTTATATAATGTCACACATTAAAAAATTGAAGGATAAACCTTAAGAAAAGTAGGGTACGGGTTAGAGCTACTATAAAAATTAGGGTTAAGGATAAACTAAGATTACTAAATAATAAGTAAAGAAAAAATGGGGAAAAAAAATAAGAAAAGGTAACCACACGATCACACCAAATCGGTCGTTACATAAAATGAGACTTTTTGTTGTACCAAACTATGAATTTAAGTTTAACGATACTACAACAACAACAACATCCCAGTGTAATCCCACAAGTGGAGTATGGGAAAGTACAAAGGAGGGATGCAACACAAGGACTTCCCAGGGGTCACCCATCCAAGTACTACTCTCGCTCAAGCACACTTAGCTTCGGAGTTTTGATGGGATCCGGTGCGTTAGTGCTTGAGTTTAACAATACTATAGAATAGAATTTAAGTAACAATCAAAGCAAAATTGTATTTAAACTAACATAATACAATACAGTAGGTAACAACCATCCAAACAAGCAGCAAGAAAGTAGCTAAAAATTAAACAAGAGACGCTACAACTTTCTACTATGCAGTGACCTTAACACCACTGACTACTGAATTACGAGGCATGAATAACATGAATTGAGGATAGAGAGTAGAAACCTCTGATAGAGTAGACCGTAGAGAAGCAAAAAGAGAAGTGTAGCTATTTGCGATCGCCATAGAATCTCTTTCTACAACTTCAATTGCTTTCAGAATTTCTTTGCCATTTACTGAATACAATGTTTGAGATTCCACATTTCCGTGATCACCACATGCCCCTCTTTGTTCTTCTTCTTCTCCATTTTGTTCGTCAGAATTCAGCTGATTCTTCTCCTTCTCTGGAACTAGGGTTTGGTTCGATTCCATTTTTCGGAATTTTCAATTTCGGGTCGAAAATTTGAACTAAGCTGTAATTGCTCCCCCAATTTTCTGAAACAATGTTTTGGGCTTTTGTAATAATGGGCCTCAATTTCGGCCCAGGACCAAAAATGGTCATTTATGTTTTGACGTAGGTTCGAAATAAGGGAAAATTACATAACACACCAACATTAGAGGCTTAATTACGCTCCATGCTTATAGTTTAAATCAATTACCTCCTTGCCAATTAGTCAAAATTATTGGTATATAGTCTCTCCTTCTCCCATCTACCTCTCTCACCACTCTCCTCTCTCTCTCCCAATCTCGCTGGCCACTATCCTCCCTCTCTCCCCAATCTCGCTCCCCTCTCTTCCCTCTCCCTCCCTCTCGCTGCCTCTCCTCCTCCCTCTGTCTTTTTCTCTCCTTTTCTCTAAATACAATTCTCAATTGATATATTTGTATTTGTATATAACATATATGTATAACACAAAGAGGAAAGAAAGAGAAATTGTATTCGTTGATACGAATTGTATTTTCTATTTATTGATACGAATTACATTTGTACTCATTGATACAATTGAATACAAATTGTATTTCGTTGATACGAATTGTATTTGTATTTGTATTTGTAATATATATAATACAAAAAGGAGATAAAGAGAAATTGTATTCGCTGATACAAATTGTGTTTTCTATTTATTGATACGAATTGTATTTGTATTCGTTGATACAATTGAATACAAATTATATCTCGTTAATACGAATTGTATTTGTATTCGTTGATATAATTGAATACAAATTATATTTCATTGATATGAATTGTATTTGTATTCGTTGATACAATTGTATCCGAAAGAAGAAAAAGAGAGAGAGGAGAAAGGGGAGGAGGGGGAGGGAGAAAATACAAAAAGGAAGAGAGATAAAGAGAGAGATAACAATACAAAATACAACGAGGAAAAAAAAGTGAAAGAGAAAGGGAGAGAGACAGAGAACGAGAGAAAGAAGTGTGAAAATACAAAATACAAAGAGAGAGATAAAAATATTAAATACAAAAAAAAAAGAGGTAAAAGTATTAAATACAAAGAAAAAAAAAGAGAAAGAGAGAGGAAACAGAAAGAAAAAAGAAAGAAAAAAGAGAGAAAAGAGAGAGAAAGACGAGAAAGAAAGAGAAGGAGAAAAATAGAACAGAAAAATTGAAAAAGAGAGAGAGTGAGGTGAGAGATTAAGTTTTTTTTATTTGGTTTTTTCTTTTTTTTTTCTTGGCATTCAAATAGTTGGTATGAATTGTAATTAACAAAGTGTTGATATAAAAGCTCAATTAATTTCAATTGGGCTGGTATTTTTGAAAGTTGCTCTCGAAATAATCCCTTAAATATTTTTTTTGGAGAAATTTTAGTTTTAAAAATGTATAAATTACATAAAGCGCCAAACATCCCTACCATATTTACTTACTCTCCTATTACTTTATTTTAATTACTTAATATACCACATGTTAACAAAAACTCATCGGATACATCCCCAAACCCCATCGGATACATCCCAAAAAATCTAATTTCTTGTAACTCTCGGATATATGGTGTAACCCCTCAGATACATGCGGATATATGTTATAACCCCTCAGATACATGCGAATACGTGTTGTAATCCCTTAGATATATGCGGATACGATGAACCCAGAGACTAAATCATGTATCTAGACAGCGGATACATGCGACTAAACTCGGATACATCCGAATACATTCAAGTTACTTATGTATCTGGATGTCTTATGCGATATATTCGAGAAAGTAGTGGGGAGAATGTGATGTATCCGAGAAAGCAGTGGGAGAATGAGTAATTAGCTCCTAAAGACGTGGTTTTATGTAAGATGCCCTTGCTTAAAATGATATTTTGGTCTATGTCAAGTATTAACAAAACATAATTGTTAAATTTACTGGGAATTATAACCAAAAAAAAGATTTAACTAACATAAGTTACTTTGTTTGTTCCAAAAAAAGAAATTATTGTTGTTGAGCGTATCATGATTAATATCTCAAATTTTTATCTTAAATTTGAACACTAATCTTTTCTTCTGCTATAAATCTATAAGTTATATATAAGTTGGTATGATGAAACCACTTATTCTTTTGTGCTCGTGTGATTTGGTGTTGTGGATCTTCCCACTTCATTAAGAAATAGTCTTGACCGGTCCAATATTGACTTATTATATAGTACAAGTTTGCAACTAAGTCTAACACCTGTTTGTTATGGACCTACTGGTCCGAATGCTTGAATTTATTCAATCGCAAATAATCTACTATTGTGAATAGAAAAAACCTTCGAAATAAGAGTAATATAGTAGTCGATCTGATTTCATGCGCCAACGGGAGAAATGCCTATAGATGAGGTAGACGAAAATAGCTTGTTAACGACGTATATGTTAGTCTTTTGTTTGATGATAACAGAAGAGCAATTGATTGAAACCTTTTTGGCCCTTTGGCGATTGGGTGGGGGAAACTAGAGGAAGACAACATGGGGCAAAGCAAAGGGCAGAGTCTTAAGTAACTTAATAGGTGGTCGAGTCTGACTTCGTTGCAGGACTAATACGCGAAGCAGCTTCGAATTTTGTTGTGCCGATGCACAAAACAAGCACACAAGAATTACTTAAATTTGAATGAACAAATTGTAATTTCTAGAATGTAGGAGAATTTTGCCATACGACACGGCAGTTGAGTACAATACTTGTTGCTTTTGTTGTTATTGCTCTCATCTGTCACTAGGCCACCTCAACATCTACGACTTCCTGACCTTTTCTATCTATTTTTTAGAAGTGGAACGAGTGAGTCTATTTCTTTCTTGTGAAGATTTTGCGATACATAATCACATGCTATTTATTTAAAAGTTTAAAGCCAAAGGCTATTTATTTCCATTTTTCATTAAAGAACATATAATTGTAAGAGATTCTTTACTTTGGTAGATGGGATGGAACAAAGCCAATAATTGAAAAAGAAACAAAAAAAAAAGTGGCAACAATATTGTATAAAACCCGGTATGCACGTTTAGTGGTCGTGACTGCAACTTTACTTTGTTATAATAATATCAATAATATATATATTTTTTAAAAATAATATAAGGGGTTGGTTATTATAATATTAATATTTTTTTTGAAAAATAAAATATATAAGGGGTGGACCCACCCTAAAGTGTAATGCCACGTGTAGTACTCTAAAATGTCAAAACAAGAAAAAACATAAGATAACAAATAGTATAAGGCGGGAATACAATTCCAAAACATTAATGTGGACCACACGTATTTACCAATTTTGAACTTTTGAAAATGAAACATTATAATAATAAAGAAAATACAAAAATTACGCAAACCAGACAGAGAGAATTCAGCAAATTGACAGTATTTTTTTTTTTTTTTGAAATGAAAGATTATAATAAGAAAGAGCATTTATTCTAATTTCACTATCAAACGGTGTGATCGAGTGATAATTATCCTTCTAATCCTTAATTAGAGTTTCAGATTCAAGCCTTAGTAATTGAATCACTTTTGTTAAGGATCATATTGCCTCCCAAGACGAGACTTCTCGTGCGAATATAAATTAATTGAATTTCAAAGTGAGTAATTACATAAGACGGAAAATAAAAAACAAGACAAAGAAACAAAATAAATAAATAGCACAAGACTTAATTGTTTTATTTGAAGATAAGATATTTTTGTCGATGAACATCAAATGCGGGATCAAATTCGTTTATTGATTCATAATTTCATGGATGAAATGAAAATTAGATCCCTGTACTAGGAGAAAGATTTCTCATTTCTTAGCCGGAAAGATACGTGATCATGAAAGAGAGATATTTCAAAGAACAATCAAAATTCTTTTTATTAATAAATAATATATTATAATTGTAATTCAAATATAACAACCGCACGTACAAAATCGCGATATATGACTTGTAATTTATAACATAAAAAAGAAAGCTATCATCAAAAGAAAAATATAAAAACATGTATTATCAAGTAAATTAATGAATAGATAATAAAGAGAAGAAAAAAGAAAAAGTGTTCAACTATTTCTAGATATAAAAAAAATTAATTAATTGAAATTCTAAAAATAGTAAACTAAAACCTGAAATTGGAAGACTAAACCCAAAATAATTCCTAAGAAATAGGGCCCCTTTGCAATGTCATCATCGTCGCTTTGCTTCTAAAAAAAACCGGTATTTCAAGAACAGGCAAAACCCAAAAAAAAAAAAAAAAAGGGTTCAAATATCACAGATTCAATCTTTACTTTACAAAACCCAGTGAAATGATTCAGCAATTTCTTGATCCAGTGGCTTAATTAGCTTCAAATTATCAAGATCTCTTACATTTCAGCTCATTCTGGTTTGTACTTTACCAACATTATCAACTTTTTTTTTGTTTTACTTGATGTGGGTGTGTTCAAAATGCTTTCTTTTTGATGTTTTGTTTGTTGACCCATTTGGGGTTTTTGATTCTTGGTGTTTTTTTTGGGTGTGAAGTTGTTAAAATTTCTTGCTTTTTCACATTTTGGGTGGAATAATGCACTTGGGATTTTTCATAAAGGGGGGAAATAGAAAAAGGGGTGTTGATTGTTTCAGCATTGTTGTGCAGTGTGTGTATGAGGGAGTGAGGTTTCTTGATTAGGGGTTTGTTTTAGTTAAATCTGGCTCAGGCTGTTGCCTGTTTGTATGGAGCTGCCAATTCTAGCTTACTGTGTTTTGGGTGTAAAAGCACAGCTGAGTGTTAATATTCTTCTACAGTTTCTTCTCTTTTCACATTTTGGCTGGAATAATGCACTTGGGATTTTTCATGAAGGGGGAAAATAGCAAAATGGGTGTTGATTGTTTCAGCATTGTTGTGGTGAGGGAGTGAGTTTTCTTGATTAGGGGTTACCAAGTTTTGTTCTTTAACCAAAAATCTTCCTTGTTTTAGTTAAATCTGTTTTTATGGAGCTGGCAATTCTAGTTTAGTGTGTTTTGGGTGTAAAGGCACAGCTGAGTAACATTCTTCTTTTTCCCCCCATGTAGTTCTTGAAGTCTCTTCCTTTTTCACATTTTAGGTGGAAAATGCACTTGAAAGTTTTCATAGAGGGGGAAAATAGCAAATGTGTGTTGATTGTATCAGCATTATTGTACAGTGTGTGTGAGAGAGAGAGTAAGGTTTCTTGATTAAGGTGCCGAATTTTGTTCTTTAACCAAAAATCTTCCTTTTTTAAGTTAAATCTGTTTTTATGGAGCTGCCCATTCTAGCTTACTGTGTTTTGGGTGTAAAAGCACAGCTGAGTAGTATCTTCTTTTAATTTTTCCTTCTCTTTAAAACGGCTTCATATGCAGCGAAATGGATATTGAGGATTATAGCTGACCCCAGCTAGTTTGGGATTGAGTAATAGTAGTTGTTGTTCCTTCTTCTTTTCAATTCTATATTCTTAATGTCTATAACTATAGTAAGCTCTAGATCTGCTTGTATTCAGAATTACTGTCAATTTTCTGTTTAAAGTCATTTTTTTTTCTCACTTGTGTTATCTTTTACAAGAGAAATCAAATAGGATAAAATTAGCTTTACTTTCTGTATTCATAGTTAAATGTCGAATTAATATGCTCACGCTATGGAACATGTTGTTACCTCTTTCACACAGGGATAAATCTAATATTTGGAAGATGTTTCATTTAGGTTGTTTTCTACCACTCGGTTAGTCTGTTATGTAGTTAATTTACTAAAGAAATCTAGTTGATTAAACTTTTAGATTAGCTCCCACAATAGTCGGGAATGATATAAAGACTAACTTTTGCCAGGAGTGCCTGTTTTGTGAGCTTTGTTGGTTTGTATCCAACATTTCAAGTAGAAGGTTTCTATAAAATAGTTTAATCAGTTTAATTACTCTTTTTAGCAAATAACCTGTTCATTAAACTGAAAGAATGTAGTATGAGATGAGACAGTATCATATTCCTATATTAGGTTTTAAATGGGGTTTAATCCACAATTCCACATTAACCTTTTCTCCAAATAAGAAAATAATTCTAAGATGGCAATGATGTACTGTTTTTCTTAGTCTTCAATTTGACATTACGTACAAGAGCATAAGTATCATGAATATTTTGATTGTGGATCCAAGATGGGTTTTTCAAACTATAACCCACATTGCTAGAATTGGTAGCTTCTCTATAATAACAATAAGAATTTCTTTTTGGGGTAAGTACAATAACCAAAAGAACTTTTTCTTGGGGTAAGTTAATAACCATAAGAGAAAACCATGTCCTCTTGTAAGGTTTTCTACTTTTGGTATATTTCTTGTATACGGGAAAGCTTTTGCCGTTTCCTTAATGAAATTTATTACTTTATCAAAAAAGAAGAAGTTAATAACCATAAGAATTTCTTTCCTTATTAGTGAGTGAATCCTCGATCTACTTATGTGATTGATTTTGAGATCCTTGACAGTTGACATCCATAGTTCTTGATACTTTTCAAAAAGATAGTGAATATTGAATAAGATTCTTATGAAGATTGATAAACACTCACGATGAAAGAAATTATGATGTCTGATAGTGCTCATAACTCATTGTGAATCTTAATCCAAGACAAGATTTTCCTGTCCAGATGGAAATGTCTGACAGTTGAACAAAGTAATCTGTTCTAATAGAATGATATGTATAATCACACAGATCCATGTGCTAAGCATTGTTTGGTCATATCAATATCAATGGAAGTCAAATAAAGATATGCATGCGTTGTTTCTATTTGATAACATTTGTCTAATCTCATTATAGCTGTGTGCTGTCATCTCTATTTGCCTCTTGTTGCTTTTGGCTGAAGAGTAGGCTTTAATGTAGTCATGCTAGTATATTTCGTTCTAGTAGCTTGATCATCTCCTTTTCAATTACCTAAAATTTAACTGTATTCTTGTTTGTTTACTAGCAGTGCTTTCCGTAGTAATCCTGCTAAAGCATATATCAAGTTTATCATGAATCCAGAAGCTGCAACTGAAAATGGAGACTTAGCCAGTTTAAACGAAATTCTTAATTTTAAAGGGGCTGCAGAAGGTAAATCATACCATATCTTTCAGTATCTCAAGTTTTTGTTCTCAGTCCTTTCCTGATATTATCCAACTATTGGAGAAGTGCTTTACTCTGTTTTAACAATGTAATATAGAATTTGACCATTGGGCGAAACAAAAGCTCAGTTCCAGAAGATTTATAATGTTCCTTCTGCTCCTGTTTCTATTTTTCTTTTTCTTTTCCTTCATGATAATCTCTTCAGCTAGTTGGCTGAACACTGGAAATGTAAAACAAGCTGTAATAGTTTTACATCAGAGCAGCCCTCACTTAAGGATCTCAAATTCGGTCTAGTTTTCCTATTCAGGTTTTGTTTGAGCCCTTTTCCCAACTTGATAGTTGGTGTCCTTTAATTCATCAAACAGTTATCATGGAGGAAATTTGAAGTCTGTTTTGGCATTTCTGATTTCTTTAGTTCCTTGCATCAGACAGTTTCACCCTCATTTATCTTTTCATTACTAACCATTGTTTTCTCCTGTCACACCTTTGCCAGACCATCAAAAACAACTCCACCACTTACTACTGCACTTTACCAATTAAAGAATTTTCATTACAACCAGATTGAGATCCATAACCTTTACCCCGAAACTTAAGGCCTAGTACTCTGGCTCTTTTCCACATCCAACTATCTTTGAACAACCTTTTTTGCGTAGAACTTTGCAGAAAATAGTGCATCAGAAAAATTCTTGTGTTGAATTTATGGATTCTTTCCCTCTTATCTGTGTCAGATGTACCAATTTCATCTAATATCCTGAGTGAATTAGTCATTGGTGGTAATCTTTCTGCGGTAAGTTTACTTCTCTCACTTACTTAGAGCTTTAATTTTCAGATAACCTTGCTGGGAGTAAATTGCTTGATGGAATCCAATCTAAGCACGGTTTTGCTGATATTCCAGCTGCTAAAATCTCAGAATTGATGAAACTGAACAGCTTAGAGGTAAAGCTGGAACTTCAGCTTGGTGTTAACTCGTTACTTTCTTTTGTACAGTTTGTGCCTTCTTCAAATTTCCTTAGTTGAACTGACTTTTATCTTCAGAGTGCCTCCACTCATTCACTTTTCAGTGTTGTGAGTAATATTTTGGATGACAGCATTGAGAGAAAGAATGGGGATATACCTCAGGTATGGCTGATGAACTGAAAAGGGTGACAGAAAACTGAACAATTTTTTTTTTGCTGGATCCCATTTGATACTTAATGTACTTACTGATATCCTTTTACTACTTGTTAAGTGTGTGGCCTCCCTGGTGAAGTTAGTCGTACAAGAGATTGAAGAACGAGTTTCAAAACAAGCTGATAATTTGAGAAAGGTACAAGTGTTGCAATTATCAGTATTGATTTATGAACTTCATGCAAAGGGCTTACGAATTGCGGATATCTTGGGGTATTACAGCAAAATGGTTTGTTCAAGTCTCGCGAGGAGAGATATCAATCAAGAGTTAAAGCACTCGAAACCCTTGCTGTGGGGACCACTGAGGAACATGAGGTAAAGTATCACTATTGATAAAAAAGTGTTTCTTTCTTCTTCTTTTTCTATCTTTTCTTTTATTGAACTTCACATTTCATTCAATTTTCCAGGTTGTCATGAAGAAGCTTCAACAGATAAAGGTGCATATATTAGATTTATCAAGAAGTTACTAATTTCTGAATTGAAAGAGCATGTTTTCTTCTTTTTTTGCTTTACGAAATTCGGGTGCTGAATATATTGAATGTTTTTACTGAATATGTACTATGATTCTATTTCATACTAACTCTGTGGAAACACTGGTAACATTGTGATGCCAGAAATAGGAATCGAGTGGGGTAGGTTAATCTAGGAGAAGTAT
This sequence comes from Jaltomata sinuosa, assembly GCA_003996215.1. Lineage (NCBI taxonomy): Eukaryota > Viridiplantae > Streptophyta > Magnoliopsida > Solanales > Solanaceae > Jaltomata > Jaltomata sinuosa. Next base: position 1,570,865 of record QJPP01000005.1, read on the forward strand.
TCTCGAAGAAGATGGCAACCAATTCAGGGAATAATCCGAGAAATTAGCTAAGAAGAACAGAGAATTATAAGAGAGAAGAAGAGAACTTTTGTATATCATTGAATGATATCTTTCAGCTATTACATCACTACTTATACTACAATTAGTGGTTAAATTCGTAACTAATCAATACAGCTGGCATTTTCCTTAACTGCCTAACTAACTGAACAGCATAACTAACTTTAGGACAGTGAACAGTAATGAACAGTAGTAACTAACTTTTGAAATCAACTGTGTCTTTATTTCCTCCTTCGATTGATCAACTTCTTAAGCTAGTTTTTCCCAGCTTCTAAGCTCTTAGCATTGTATCACATTGAGAGTTTTGTGGGGTTTTGACAATGTTTTATTCTCCTGTATTACTTTTGGCACTGAAAACTACCTTAGTTATGTGTTAGAACAATGGTCTTTCATAGCTCCCTTTGAGTTGGGACGTTGGAGATGCCTGTTTTAAGGTTAATGTGTCTTCATTATTTCTTAAACCCCCTTTCTTCTAGCTAATACTCGTAGATAAAAAAAGTACCTATATGTGAATGTCAAAATTTTGTTGGAAAAACAATATTAAATGCCATAAACATTGCAGACATTATTCATATACCATACATATTAAGGACCTTTTAGGCCAGGTTTCGAATAAGTGTGTTAATGCAAGGAGAAGGTTAGAGGGTCAGACCATTGTACACTGAATTTCGAAGCTGAAAACAATAGATTTCTCGGTTATTTAAAAAATATTATAATATATCATGTGGACACACAAGCACACACATAATTGAGACAACTGCTATTCCTTAAACTAATACTCCCTTTGTTCCATTTTATATGACATTCTTTCCATTTTAGTCTTATCCAAAATGGATGACACTTTTTGAATTCTAACAAAGGCGACTCCATACCTAGGACTCGAATCCGAGACCTTTGGTTAAAGAGGAAGGTGTACTTACCACTCTACCCCAACCTTTCACTATATCAGTTACAAATAATGTTGTATTTAGTACTCTTTTGCCTTTTACATGACTCAGTTACTAATGCGGCGTCAAATAGCTTTATCATGATTCTCTTTAACAATTTGTATTAATTGTGATTTTAGAATGTGTGAACTTTCTATACTAGTGTCGAGATATAACGATTGGTGAACGCACGATGAATGTCTAGAGGAAATAAACCCAAAAATTAGTTCAAACTTAGAGGCTCTAACTTTGTCATTCTTTTTGGGATGGGGGATTAATTCACAGATGCATTATACAATAGAACTTTTCTCCCTTGTTTCACTTGTTTATTTTGTTATGACAATTGATTAGCATGCCTGATACAGCAACATGTTGAATTGACAATGTAGCAATGGTACTTATATGTTTTTTGTTATGTGGTTCTATTTTACTGTACATGTAGTCCCACTAACTTCTCTTTTATAGATAGAGAAGACGAAAATGGAAGAGAAAGAGAAACTTCAAGAGCAAGATTTAATCAGGTTAATGGAAGATAATGATCACTACAAAATGCAAATATCCTCATTGATGGCTGAACTTGAATCATCCAAACATGCACATGAAAAAGATCGGTTACAACTGGAAGCACAATTAGAGCAAACTCGAGTTGAGTTAGAGAGCAAGATACTGGAACTTCAATGTCTGCTGAGTGAATCAACAAAGAAGGTACAAGAACTTGAGGCATTTTCAGAATCCAAGTTGGTGAAATTGAAAAGGAGAGAGCTTGGCTACAAACACTTCATAGACTCTCATTTTGGATCTCTGCAGGTTTGCATCTGAATTTACTCTTAACAGCTCATACTAAACGTTATTAGGAATATGACATTCTTAAATAACTCAGGAATTGAGGATATCATCTGAGTCTATAAGGCAGGAGGTGATGAGGACCAAGGAGATTTACGTCGAAGAACTTAACCACTTTGGTCAGAACGAGAGCTGAATGCTATGATTACATTTGTACTTCTTCATCCGGAAATCTAATATCTATGCATGTATTCTTGATTAACAGGGTTCAATCTTAAGGGGTTGGTTGATGCTGCTCAGAATTATCACACAGTGCTTGAAGAAAATAGGAAGTTGTACAACGAAGTTCAAGATTTGAAAGGTTAGTCAGACGGAATGTGAAAAACTTGGTTCTGTAAGTGCAACATGGTGTTTCCCTAACATAATGTCATTGGTAATAGGTAACATTAGAGTTTACTGTCGGATAAGGCCGTTCCTTCCGGGTCAAAGCCAAAAATTGACAACCATAGAGTACATTGGTGAGAACGGTGAACTGGTTGTTACTAATCCCTCAAAACTGGGGAAAGATAGTCACCGTCTTTTCAAATTCAACAAGGTCTTTGAACCTGCAGTTACTCAAGGTTTGATGATTTTGTTTATTAGCTTGATATTTAGATTAAGTACCTAATATAGAAACATCCTTTACTTTCATCATGAAGGAGAATAAAAGAAAGACATTACCTTTTCTCAATGCTTGCCATTTTCTAACACTAGCATATTTCAGAGGAGGTCTTTCGAGACACTCAGCCATTAATCAGGTCTGTTTTGGATGGGTACAATGTCTGCATCTTTGCTTATGGTCAGACTGGTTCCGGAAAAACATATACCATGGTATGCCCATCTTTAGAAAATTTAATTAGTAGATACCAATGGCTATTCACTTCTACTTATCCTCGTCCATTTTAATTGTCTTCAGAGTGGCCCCAGCATGTCATCGGTGGAGAATTGGGGGGTCAACTATCGAGCTCTGAATGATCTATTCAACATCTCCCAGAGTAGGAAAAGTTCCATCTCATATGAAGTTGGTGTTCAAATGGTTGAGATATACAATGAGCAAGTGCGTGACTTGCTCTGCAGTGATACTTCTCAGAAACGATATCCTTGTTAAAGAAATCTATGTTTTTTTGATACATTGGCTATTTACATTTTCTTTGTTCACTTCTTACACATTTATTTCCTTGAATCACTATTGCTTCAATGTAATTTTATAAAGATTTTTTAAGTTTTCATTTTGAATAGTTAAGTGGAGATATCAGAAATGTGTATGCCATATATTTCCTGATGCTTTCTTTAACTTGCGTACACTTGGGATTTGGAGTACTACTCAACCCAATGGATTAGCTGTCCCTGATGCTAGCATGCATCCAGTCAAATCAACTGCAAATGTCTTGGAATTAATGAATATTGGCCTAATGAATAGAGCTGTTGGTGCTACTGCTTTAAATGAAAGAAGCAGTCGGTCGCATAGGTTATCTCTTATACTAACACTTTTTATCTCAATTCTGAACTTTTTTTCTGTCTGTACATCATGTTTATTTGACTCATCATAATGCAGTATCCTCACCGTTCATGTACGTGGTATAGACTTGGAAACAAATGATATTCTACGAGGTTGCCTACATTTGGTAGATTTGGCTGGCAGTGAAAGAGTAGATCGCTCTGAAGCCACAGGGGATCGTTTACGAGAAGCACAACATATAAACAAATCATTATCTGCTCTTGGGGATGTGATATTTGCATTGGCGCAAAAGAGTTCTCATGTGCCATATAGAAATAGCAAACTAACACAAGTTCTTCAAAGCTCCCTTGGTAGTTAAATACCTTTTCCTGTGTTAATTCAAATTTATATATATTGTTTTACTCTGTAAATGAGTTTTACTTTTCTTTCCTATTAAGCTTTTATTTACTTTATTTTCGCTCATCTCATGTTATAGGAGGCCAGGCAAAGACACTTATGTTTGTACAGCTCAATCCTGACGTAGAATCCTACTCAGAAACCATTAGCACGCTGAAGTTTGCTGAGAGGGTGTCTGGAGTGGAGTTGGGTGCAGCACGGAATAATAAAGAGGGTCGGGGTGTTAAAGAGCTTATGGATCAGGTACCTCACGACATGTTAATGAATATCAACAGCTTTATTTTAAAAAGAATCATGTTCAAAATATCAACAGCTCTGAGATAATGTCATTCTATTTGCTCTTTTCTCATTGCCTGCATCTACAGTGGTACTGTCAACTTATTTTTTGTGAATCCGACATCACATTTCTGCACCTACGATTAAGACCCATCTTAATACTATCTTGTACACTTAGCTCTTCTCTAGAGTACACTAGATTTATGATGCTTGCGGTGTTGCTATTTCCTTTGCTATGGTCATGTACAAAGTCTTGCTGGTAAATTTTCAGGTAGCTAATTTAAAGGACACAATTGCCAAGAAGGATGAAGAAATTGGGCGGCTGCGGGTTCCCAAAACCAGTGGCAATGGTGAGAGGCGTAGTGTGAGCTCAATCAGGCATAGCTCTGCCTCTCCAAGAAGGCATTCTTCAGGCGGTCCACGAACAAGCCAAATTTCTGGAGAGAAAAGCTCAAAACCTACTCAGAAAGCTGCTTCTGAGGCGGACAATAGTTCAGAATACAGCGACAGACAATCTGACACTGGTTCTCAGCATTCAATGGATGACTTTAGGCATCACAGAGATTTCTTTAGACAATCCAGGCTTGCTGTAGTAGATGCTGATCTAAATCTAGGCGATGACACTGATTCAAGGGCCACTATGAGAGGAGGTCAAAATCCTAATGAAGACGTGGTGCTCATCGGGTTTGATGATGCAGATTCTGAAGAGAGATTAAGTGACATATCCGATGGTGTACTTTCAATGGGAACTGAGACTGATGGATCAATCAATAGTATCGTAGAGTACACTCTTTTCCCAGAAACGACAAAGCCACCTTCAGAGACCCCTGAAAAGTGAGTATTCTACAAATATATGTGTATTATGACATCTCTGATTGTCTTTTTGGCCGGTCTTGCCTTACAATTAAATGACTTCTTTCTTGAATGTTGATTCACTCGTGGAATCTCTAATTCCCGTTTCCCCATGACGACCTCAGGTTGATATGTCAGCATATCTTGTATCTTTGTGTTAAAAATTTGCTTTACCTGCCTTTGTATTAGAATTTTTCCTTTTTGCTTTTCTCATTTCTTGATCCATATTTTGTCTTCACAAAAAATCAAAGATATGCATCAGGTTACATTCTGAATGAGCATTTCGTATAGTTTGAAGTCATAATTCCTCGTTTCCAGTTTAAATATACTTCATGACTATTAGATCACATCTCTTCTTAGAACAGTATTTTGACGAAGACAGCTTACAGTTGCTCGGGAAAAAAAAAGAATGTTAAGCTTTGCTGCTGAACTCGTTGTTAAAGACACCCAAGGCACTCATCAAATTTAAAAGTACTTACTTATTCTCTTTGCTGGTAAATGATTCAGGCCCTCTATACCTGCTAAACTTCCACGGCCCACACAAAAGACAGTGCAAACAGGATCTTCTCGGATGTCATCATTGAAGAAGAGCACCCCTAAAGTCCTGAGTATGTGATTCTCATTTGTTCTTGGTTATCGCCTTTATTTTCCTTCTTTAATATGCTCTCCAAATTAGAGAAGCAGTACCAACTTTTGCTTTTTTCTCTATATGCTTCTCAGGTTCTAAGAAACCGCCTTCCGGCAACACTTCTGCAGTTAGATCTTCCAAAAGATGGCAATAGTACAGAAGGAAAACTGTGAAAGAGGACACTTGTGATCCTTCCTTGTAGAGTAGACTGTAGACACGATTATTGTGTCGTCTTCCATTGATGTGGAAGATATGTAGGAACTTCAGCTTGTAACACAAGCTGCACTGATCAGGTGAATTTCTTTAGGAATATTTGCTCCCCGCCTCCCCTACTCGAAGTGAAAGAGGAAAGGAGGGGGGTGTGAGGTTTGACATTGTGTAGTGTGTACATGTAGGTCCATTTAAGAACTTGCTGATGCATTTTTAGGCTATGAAATAGTGTTGACTGGTAACTTCTGTTTGATTATGATGCTTATTGTGAAAAGAAGATCATGCTTGATTTTGATTTTGTTTGAGCACTCACTCATATCAAGGTAACTGGCTCTATTGTTTTCATTTTTGAATTCAATGTACTATGTCTAGCCAACACTCGAAAAAAAGAAGCCAGGTGAGAGAGTTACTCGGTACCTGTATCAGTGAGAAGTAGCAGGTATCGTGAACACCACTGTTATAAAAATGCTCCTAGTGCCAATATTATCAGATATAGGTCTTCCATTACTGGCTGAATCTCTAAATATGGAAGTGTGAAATTGCTGGATTTGGGATATTTAGCTCTCGTTTGGCCATAGATTTCGAAGTTGAAACTTGGAAAATTGAGTTTTTGAAGTTGTGTTTGGACAATGCATTTTACTTGGAAAAAACTTGAAGTTTTGCAAGTGAAAGTACCAAAACCCCAAAACTGATATGAGCCAGTTTTTGTAAACTTGAAAATATTTGAAGATCAGATTATCAAAATCTGATCAAATTTCACAGTCAAATATATGTTAGAAGATAAATTTTTAAAATTTTCTCTGAAAATCTATGGCCAAATGCTAACTTAATGTATGCTTGCAGATAAAATATGCTTTTCCTGAAGATGAAAGACCTTGATTTATTTTCTTGTTTCAACAATTTCACTTTTTTGGTTTTGCCTTGTATAAATTAGAGGGTGAAAACAAAATATATTTTAATTTTTCGGATATCAAACTAAATTTGTTGAATTATGTGACCATCTCATTACTTTTAGATGAGGTGGTCATATAGTTCAGTTCGACACCATCTTCATATGATATATATAATTTTTCATGGACGGACATTCAAAAGAGGTGAACGTGAGAAGAACAGAACGATTCAAGTACTGGTGCTTAAGCAAGTAAAAATTTCTTTATAACTTTGATTGTGTAAGATTTTTTTCTTTCAAGATCTTAGCATACACATTGCAGATTGGAATTAAGAGGAGAAATTGTGCAAATTGGAATTTTAAATTACTCTACTTAATATACTCAATTAGATGAAAAAAACAATACTATTATTTATAAAATATGCTGACAATTGACGATTGACTCAGTTGAAAGAAGTTTTCAAATAAGTAAAAATCACATATAAGATCAATAATATCTCAAAAAAAATTCTAATGAGTTGACTTTAGTATCAGTTGAAAGAGAAATTAATTACAAAAAAAAAATTGGCAACTTAACATCACAAAAAGCTATAAGAATATAAACTTCAAATAAATTAAATATATATCTATATTAATATAAAAGCACTAAATGATATGTTGATAGACTTTTTCACCATTTGTAAGTACATTCCATATATATAATATATCATTAAAAAAATCATTATTTTAATATAAAATTATTTTCTTATAAATATATATATCGATCGCGTATCGCATGGATACGAATAGTATTTGAATATAGCCAAATGTAGCAAACAAGTCTGGGTGGTGTAGTCGGTTATCACGCTAGTCTCACACACTAGAGGTCCCCGGTTCGAACCCGGGCTCAGACATTCTTTTTTGTTGCACTTTGTTCTACCGACGGTCTTCCGGAAATAGCCTCTCAAGGTGGAGGTAAGTTCTGCGTACACTCTACCCTCCTCAGACTCCGCTTTTGGGACTATACTGGGCTGCTTGTTGTTGTATAAGTTTTCTGTCACTTTGCTGCAACTTTTATCCATTTTTCTTCATTTGTTGTAAGATTTTTCTTTACCTTTTTGGCTCAAATTACATCAGAGTTTGATGAGAATGAGATAAATGTAAATCATAACCACATAACATGTCATATATATATGATGTAAATCATTAGTCTTGTTACTTCATCCATCAAATTTTGTTGCTCATTTTTTTTTTATCTTTTCTCCTCTGCCTCATCTATGGTGTGTAAAGGGAGTAAGGGACTGCAACTACTACACCGTGCTCACATAAACACTAACGCTTGAAAGCTCCTACTAAGATGAGAAATTCCGCGATGAAAGTTGATCATAGGGGGGCTAGCCTTTCTGATCCTAAGCAATTGACCTACTTCGCGAAAAAAAAATGTAACTTTTCAAGTAGAAAGGAGGAAATATGAACATATCATAAGCTTATAACATTCTAATTCTAAGGCAAAACTCATACATGATTGATGCACTACACATAAGGTGATTCGTTTTCCTCTTGTTCTTGCTCTTCTATGTTCTTACAAATCTCCAATCCCTTTGTTTCTGGCAGAAATATGACCAAAGATCCTGCAACTGATGTCATAATTCCAAGCACCAAGTATGGTAAAATCTTGTTGCTATTATCTCCTCCTGCACCAACCAAAACCGGACTCACCACGCCCCCGAGCACCACAGCCTGCCATACAATTGACACAGTTGCATTCCTTATGCTAGTTGGGAACAACTCTGATGTGTATATCAGCAACAGATCAAATGCAGTGCAAGCACTGAAAAATGAAGTTAGCTCCAATACTAGTTGTAAAACCTTCCGTTCACTCGCCATCATACACAACATGCCACAGACACCACATAAAATACTTAGTCCAACTAGTGTGCTTCTCCTCTTGCATTTTTCTACCAAGAAAAAGACTATCAAGAATGCTGGTAACTCTAGTAACGCGTTTAGCCCGGTACTCAAGTAGAGATTTAAGCTAAAGTTGCCATTTCCAAGTCCTAATGGCATGCCATAGTACATCAATCCAATGCCAAAACCAGCTGCCACTGCTAGCAATAACTGTCCAAGAAACCATCTTTTCCTCAACAAAATCTTGATCAGTGGTTGATTAGAACCACTAGTAGCAATATTCAACTTCTTGTGATCAAGATTTAAGCTTTGGTTGTTGAAATGAGATGCAATACATGTGTTGAGGACTGCAGAAGCCTCTCTAGCTTTCCCTTTTGAAAGAAGCCATCTTGGTGACTCATAAACACAAAACTGCATCAACATACAATAAACTACAGCAGGAATCGAAGTCGAAAGATAAAGAACCCTCCATGAGTAATTCCTACTAAAATAAGCCAAACCAGGTAATGACAGAAATCCAAATGTAGACATAAAGAATCCTACAGTTCCAACTTTTCCTTGATATTGTTTTCCAACACTCTCAGAACACAACACAAGGACAGAGGATCCAATCGCAGCGCGACCATATCCACTTAAAAATCTCAAGGCAGAGTACATCCAGATATTGTCAGTGAAAGCAATGAAGATTGAAGCCATGGACATGATCAAACACCCGAAAAACAACATAGTTTTTCGACCAATCGTGTCACCTAACAGACCAAGAACTAGGCCACCAAGCAAGCACCCCATGAAGAAAGATGAAGCAGGAAGTCCTTGTAGTATAGGACTATTAGAACAATGAAGTGACCATTCAGATACAATGGATGTGTAAATAGGCTTATCCCAATACCATTCTGTCAAAGAAAGTTGACATACATTGGACATTGAATTACAACTCGTGTTGGTACTAAGATGTGTGCAATGCCATGATGGGATTGCATCAGTAAAAATTGTTATAAATGTTTGTTGAGCCTCAAAGAAACAAGCCAGAGAAACAAGTATGACTTGCAAGATTTGTGGCCATGCAATTCCACAACTCCCAAAAAATGGCTCTATTATTTGTTCAAGTGATGAAAAATGATCATTTAGCTTTGGAAATTCTTGATCATGATGATTCTTGGTTGAAGGAGAATTTGAGAGTAATGGAGTTGTTGAATCAGCCATTAGAATTTGTAAGTGGATATGACCTCTTCCTTCTAGTGATAATTATATAAGTAGTAACACATTATTCCGATTTCATCCTTGAGCTGAGGGTCTATCGGAAACAGCCTCTCTACCTTCCAATGTATGGGGTAAGGTTTGCATATGTTGTATATTTTTAACGTTGATTATATAAAAGTCTTTTACGCCGTTAGTGTGCAGAAATTAGACTTGTTTTCATAAGGGAAGCCATCAAATTGTCGATTTTAATTAATTATCTATTTGTTCATGCTTCTCATTATAATTAAACAAAGGGAATTTCTTCCAGAAGATAAATCTGGTCAAAGATTTTTGGTGATTTTTCCCTGAGTAATTATTAATTTGTTCATGCTTTTCAGTGGGAATGAACAAGTAAAAGTTTAAAGTTGGCTTTATTGGCTTTTTGAGGATCAAATGTGAAGAGTTGATTATGTATTTGCATTAGGCACTTAAACAAATCTATCATGCAATTCACAAGCCAAGAATTTCATTAATTTATTCTAGGAATGGGACTTAAAATATTCAAAGAACATAGGGCCTATATTGCTCGTACTCTTCAAAAATGTCAACGGAGTGCGTGTCAGGTTCTCCAAAAGTAATGTATTTTGGAGAGTCTGCGGCGTGGAAAATGAAGACTCCGCACAACAGAAGTGACTAAGAAATAAAAATATAATCTCAATGTATCAAAAACTATATAATAAGATTAATCAATTTGAAAAGAAAATGGAGTATGACATTGACACACATGTTGGGAATTTTAAACTTGTGAAAATCCAATTGACAAATTAATTAGTATACGGTATGCTTGTAACAAACTCCAAAATAACGCACCTATTCTTAAAGACAACATAGAAATTACGGGGAGAAATGATTTTATAGTCTTTTACAAACTTATTTTGATTTTATGTCCTTTTCGAAAGAGTATTTCAAAATAGCTCAATGAGCTGAGTTGAGAAAGATAAATTTCGACTACCAAATAGCTTCGTGGCCTGAATGAAGAGAGAAGCTTAGAGCGATAGAAATCGAGGAAAAAAAAATGTAATTATGCAAATGAGCTCATCAAAGTTTCGCAATAGAAATTGAGGAAAGAAATTAATTGCTTAACGAGCTTAATAAAATTTGACTTCAATACCATGTAAAAGAATTTAAGCATCTAACCCAAAATTTTAAAACAATGAATAAAATAGTCATATTATAAATTATTTTAATTATATGATTTAATGTTAATTTAGTTAAACGACAATTTTCACAGAAAATTCAGTACATAATAACATAAAAGATTGGTAAATAGCTCAATTTTTTATTTACCAAAAAAAAGCTCAATATTATTACACAATTATTAACATAGTATATGCAACTTGATAATTATTTTTCACTTCTTTTACTTTATAAATGATATTTATTTATTCTATAACTAAGTCCATTATAGATTTAAAAGAGAGAAAAAATATCATAATCTTAAAAACTAAAAAATCATAAAAATTGATAATTTAGAGTGTAAAATAGGTATTTAACAGGTTGAGTACCCTTTTAATGTGATCCTTTGATACGAGGGATAAGATAAGCAAGCATATCCATGAGATTATTTTATCTCAGTCTTTATATGGGGTAGTAATCCAACTATTTTAGTACAAATAACGAAATAAAATAATCTCATAATTAGTTAATACCTCAAATCAAACATTAGATAAAATTATCTCGCAATTATTATCATTATATCCCCACGTACCAAAGAATATTTTTCGAAAAATATTTTACGATTTTTTCAATTCTTCCTCAAATTTTTGGAAATGTTTTCTCTGTAAAACAAGTTTTCAAGAAAATGACTTCCCCTATCTGCAAAGCTCCTAACAATCACCATTTTATAATCTCTGTTTCAATTCTTCCAAGTTAGAGAGATTTTTAGTTCGAGAGCTCATCTCAAGTAAGTGACCTTAGCTGGTGCTTTTACTTCATGGTTTCTTCAATCTATATTCTTGTTGTTTTAATACATTTCCAATTGTAGTTTAACTGACTTCTCTGTTGAATTTTACCCAACTTTCTTGAAATTGGGTGTATGGCAAAATTCACTTTTGTTTCTCTCAATTATGTGTAAAACCCCAAAAAGTGTAGGGTTCATATGGTATGCTAAAACCCTTAACGGGTCGTTTGGGTAGAGTGTATAAAAATAGTATTGAATATAGTGTATTAGAGCCCGTTTGGATTGGCTTATTTTAAGTGTTTTAAGTCAAAATAGCTTTTAAGCTTTTTTATGGTGTTTGGATAAGTAAAGAAAGTGCTTTTAAGAATTTTAAGCCAAAATAACAAAAAACAAGCTAAAAGTGAAAAGTTGGGATTTTCAACTTAATAGCTTATGCTTAAAACAAGCATATCCAAACAGGCTCTTAGTAATATTGAGATTAGTTATGCCGAACTTATTTCTTATCCAGTGTTTGGTTTGGGGTATTAATGAAGTTTTGGTCTTTAACCATGCTTATCTATGTATTAGTTACCCTTGTATTACTAATATCATGATTTGTTCTGTATTAGTTATACACCCTATAATACTGAATAGGGTGTATTAGTTATACATAGACTGAAAATCTTATCAGACAGAGGATTAAATAATACCAGAACTAATATATGTATTAGTTTTTCTAATACATCCTACCAAACGACCCCTTAATGGAATTCCATGTTATGCAGATATGTCTGTTGTACATCAACAATTCCTCAACCCCATATGGAAGCCCTGTGGTTGTTCATGTCCATTGCTAGCTGCCCAGTTCCTTGTAATGCCAATGAGGAACAGAGAACTTTCTCCTGTTCAATGCTTGACCGTTGCTGCTTCAAAATCAACAGCTTCGTTTTCGAATTCTGGAGATTCAAGTGCAGATTTTGGTGAAAGAAATGGTGATTATGCTGCTACTGTTAGCAGTGGGAAAGCAGCCAAAGGGTCGGGCACCACGGCGAGAGGACGGAGGTTGTTGAAGGTCAGGGAGGAGAAGAGGAAACGGGATTATGAACGTCTTCACAACTACCCAGCTTGGGCCAAGTATATCTCTAACTACTCTCTTTATTTGATGCCATATTGCATGTTATATGTGTTTGTTGTGTTAAAATGGGTATTTATTACTTTCATGATTACCTTGTCCCACGCAAATCGTTTACCTGTAATTATTTTATACCCCTACGAAAATTGATCACATCGGAACTCTTCCGAGGCTGAATGCACTTTGAATTTGATAAATGTGTTGCTTGTAAAGTATGTGTGCGTGTATTTCCTATAGATTTACCCATTGTTTATTTGGAAGTTGAAGCCCGCACAAGCTAGCTAGTGTCCATGTAACATTGTTGCCATTAGCATGCCAAAATTGATCGGATCTTCTCTTTTTTTACTTCATATGTGTCCTTGAGATTGACTTGTTTATGTTAAAAACGTTATTTCAGAGTGTTGGAAGATGCTTGTAAACATGACTCTGAGCTTCGTGCTGTGCTTGGTGATAGTATTGGCAATCCAGAGCTTATGAGGAAAAAGGTAGCTGCAATTTTTGTTCGGATTTTGAGTTAGGATTGACATACATCCATTTGCAGATATTCCACTTTTTATTGATTTCAATTGAAATCTGCTTGTTTCCTTTTCTCCATTTTGATAGGTAGAAGAGCGAGTTCGAACAAAGGGCCAAAATTTTCAGAAGTCTAAAACAGGATCAGTGCTTGCATTCAAAGTCAGCTTTAGAGAGTAATTAAAATCTGACTATACTTGATGTCTCTTTCTATCACAATCTCTTAGATATATAATGGCATCTAGTGACCAAATTCCTTTAATTATAAAGGTTCCTGGTGTAGTGTCATTTTTTTAAATTTGAACTGTATTTGTTCGTCCTGTTAACTATCGTAGATAAAATTGGAGCTGAAAACTGGAGAAGAATAACTAGTCCAGATCTTGTTCTTCTTCTTTTGGAGTTTCACTTTTATGTAGCCAAACTTGTGGCTGCTGCTGGAGCTTTTCCAGGGTTATTTTGTTTTAAAATAGAGGGTCTTGTCAAACTTTTAGTTCTTGGACGGGCTGATTGTTACTTTAAAATCTCTTTTTTGGGCCTATCAGGCGTCTAATTGTAGCACACATGTCCTAAAACTTAAAAAAGAGTGCGGGAGATGCACTGGATGTGTCTGTCATGTTTGTTTGACTCGATTATAATTCAAATACATGGCTTCTGATTTGTTGTTCGTGCATCATATATACATCAGCTATCAGTAAGCTTCTTCAATGCATGTGGTTTGCAGATTTTTATAGGTCCTCGCTCAATAAATCTTTCAGCATTTTTAGTTGAGTGCCTTTATTGAATGGTGACACACAGAATACAAGTGTTTAGTATGAAGAAAAAAGTTTTCCAGTGTTTGGTTGGTGATGAAATATATTTTGTGGAATTTTTTTATTAAGGATTCATAATAGTTTCAACAATTGGATAGTTTTTGCTTTGGAATTTTTATGAAATTTTTACTTGAGTGTTAATAATTGATAATGAAGTCTTTCTCATAAAAGTGATTGATAATGAAGTCTTTCTCATAAAAGTGATTGATAATAATGTCTTAAGTATTGACTCAAATTAAATGGACTTAGAGTTGATATATATTTGTAAAGGAAAATATTTTCTGCCGTAAGTGAAGGAAGTCATTTGCCCCCATTTGATTGAAAAATGCTTACTGTAATCAAACATTTTCAAAGAGGCCTTAGAAGGTTGTAGAAGATGGAGGGTTGGAAAATCTATTAGAAGCACTTTGCTAATGATTTTTAGCCTGCATCTTTTGGACCATTTGGAAGGAGAGAAATCAACGCTGCTTTGGTGGTAGCGCAACTCCCTATTACAATTTCAAAGCTAGATGTTTGACAACCTTTTTGCTTGGTGTAACCTGACTAATGTAAATAGTAAATACTGTCTAAGTTTTTTATAGGATTTTCTAAGCTCCATCGACTTTTGTGAGGAGAAATGTGATTTTGTATAGGAGCTAATCCCATTTTTTGTAACTCATTTGAATCCTGTGGAGCAATGTGAATAAAATCCTTTACCTGATTAAAAAATGGTTACAGTAATCAAACACCTGAAAATAACTTTATCATGGAAAACATGGAAAAATTTCCTTCATAAAACACACTGAATTCCATATGTATAACCTTTTTCTATTTTGGATAAATGGTTGTGTTCGCCCTGGTTAACGTTATTGTATGACTTTCTGCATCTATTTCAGTCACAAATTCTGGTAGAGAAAACCATAGCAGTTTTTGGTTTGTGAATGATTATAAGAGAACATAACTGTTCCAAGTACGGAATTAGAGTTTAGAATTTCATGCTTGTACCAGATAAGAGCTAAGTTATCAGATTAACAGAGGAAAAATTAGCAGATTACTGCAATATTCCTTTTAATTCCTTGCTATTTTGTTAAGATACATATCACTTACTGCATGTAATTTGAATTGACAGTTTTAATCCTCTTGATTCGTACATATGGTTTGAACTCTATGGCTCACCATCTGATCGAGACGTTAACATTCTCGGTAGTGTATGTTTACTGTTTTCTCCTCTGTAATTCTCACATTACATTACTTCACACTTTTTAGCATTTTCGCTTTGATAACTCAAAATATCTTGTGCTTCTATTGACAGGTTATTCAGGCATGGTATGTCATGGGCCGTTTAGGTGCATTTAACTCATCTAATTTGCAGGTGCACTCACCCCTCAATATGAATTTTATTCGATTTTTCTCTTTGCTGCTCTTTATTGTTGTTCTTCCCATCACTCTGCCCTTTAAATTTTTCATACCTTCATACAAGATGGTGTCAGGTCAGGTTGTAATTGTAGTAAGTTGTTGGTTCTGTTCTTGATCTTTCCATCCATCCATCCCTTTTTTCTTTGTATAAGTTAATTATCGAAAGAATAGAAAGTTCCTCAACGTGATTGGAAAAAGGTTCAAGCTTGTGTTAAATGAATGCAGCTAGGGGGTTCATCAATGGAATTCGATCCTCTTTATGATGCAGAGAAAGGTTTCAATGTTATGCCTTCATCATTTCATGACATAAGTAATGTTGAATTCCAGGACAATTGGTCCAGAGTTTGGTATGCATTTCTTTGCTCGTTTGTTTCTTTTTTCCGATTAAACTACATTTCATTAACAATTCCTCGTAATGCTACTCGTGTGTGGCAAAACTTGCTTATATCACCTTGGTCATGTTCATAACAGGGTGGATCTTGGCACAGCTGATTTCTTCTCAATCGACGTTCTTCTCAATTGCTTGACCGTATTGAGCTCAGAGTAAGCAACCAATCTTACGAGTGATTTTCGTCTTCTTAAGCTTAGACATTAACATCTATAGTTCACTATACAGATATATAGGCATTCAACAAGTTGTTTTTGGTGGTAATCGGATGGGTGATTGGGAAGAGGGAATGACCAACTCTGATGACGGATACAAATACTTCGAAATTTGACTAAGGTGGAAGAGGAACGAAAACGAAAATCAGCTGGCACGACATGGATGGAGTTATCATGCACCTGCAATACTGAAGTTCTTCAAATCGAAACGAGATGAAGCTTTGTAGTATTATCCCCAACGATATAAATTTTGATCAGGAGTAGTGTTCGTTACTGTAATTATGATAGTAGGGAAGCAGGCCGGACCCTACGTGCGGGCATCTTGCCATGGGGGAATATTTCCGTGATAATGGAATGCACGCATTAATAATCTATGATGATCTTAGTGAACAAGCGGTAAACTTGTATGGTAGGAGAAATGATTAATGTGTAGAGCTAATGATAGAATCCTGTAATATTAGATGTAGCACTTCAATTCTGGGCTACTTCCTTGTACTAGTAATTTTTTTAAGATATCAGCAAACTTCAATAGTGGGGGAGTTCGTGACATTTCTGATTGGTTTTCTCATATTTCTAATAAGTTGTTTAATAGTTGGCATGTCGAATCGTATACATAGTATGAGAATTTGTTGAGGTTCTTTGGTGAGAAAATGATGAAAATGGTCCCTTAATGTTTGCGAGTAGGTTAATTAAGATGGAGGGAATTGTAACACTAGGAAACTCCCATCAAATTTTAGAAATTGCAACACAAAAACTATACTAGACATTTAAAAAAAAAGAAGATAGATAAAAATAACAGGTTAACCCCCAAAACAATTCTTGTGGAAAACAAAATGACTAACTTTTGGGGAATGAAATCGTATTTGACAGGCGCGTTTATTTCTAAAGTGATTTTTTCTGGCTTGAATTCATATTAATTGGGGTCAAAATTAGTATCAAACACTAAAAGTGGAAAATCAAAAAAAGAGAGATTTCTCCAACTTTTATTGTCATAACGCGCGAAAAAATAACTAAATCATATGATTTTTTTTAAAAAAACATTTTCAAATTTCCAATTTCTAAACTTATAAATGGTGATTATCTTCATAGATGAAACTATGCACAAGTCTCCAAAATCAGTGATGAGTGATGTTTGACATATTATATATAAATGACTAACCAAAAGAAGAAACTAAAATAGAAAAAACATATGAACCCCAGTAGAATTAATGGTCCAATAAGTTTTTATAATCCACAGATATTAATGACTCAAATAAAGCTCAAATCAATACTAATGCTAACAAAAAAATTATTCAATTCAACATTAAGAATGACAATCATGTTAGATATATATTCTTTAATTTTGCATAAATACATAAACTAATTTTATTTTTTTGTTTAATATTTAGTCATGTAGTTATACTTATTAGACTAATTTTAGTATGACTTGATACTTTAAATTATGATTATTTTTATAATGGCTTATTAATATGCAATATTTATTCTATGTGATTTCATTATTTTTTTGATTGAATACTTTATTAATGTCATCACTCATTTATATATTGTGTTATTTTTTTAAAAAAAATACCTTAAATAGTTGTATTTTGCTAAGACTAAAGAAATATTTAAAGCACAAGTTAATTATGTACTTATACTAAAAAAATATTTAAAGCACAAGTTAATTATATACTTATATGAAGATTTTACCGGAAAAAAAATCCAAAATAACCCGAAAACCCCGAGAAAATTGAAATAACCCAAAAAAACCCGAGGTTGAAAAACTCGACTTTTATTGATTTGATTTGGTTTATAAATTTAATAATTCGACACAAATAATTTAGTTTGATTTTTAAAAAACCCGAACCAACCCGATTCATGTACACCCGTGGTTACAACCTATAAATCACAAGAAATTTCTATGAAATTATTCATTCCCTTTATAAGAAAAAAAATAAGATGACACTCTGGAACTTGTCATGATTTCACAATTATAGGACTCAAAAACTCTCTTTCATAAACCCTACTAGCTTGGGGCTGTCACAGGGAGGAATTTCCACCCAATTTCTCTCTGATTTGCCCCAGGTGAAAAATGATTCACAGCATTCTTGGAACATTGTTTTCAGCTACTACAAAACTGTCAATTTCATTCAGGTACTAGTAACTTTGTATTTATATATGTAATTGCTCATAGTGGGGTTGCTGATAGAGAGCAAGAATCGTTGAGGTCTTTGTTGTTAATTTTGTGGGTCATTAAGATAATTCAAGAATGGGCAATTTCAAGTTGGTTTAATGGAAAAGCTTTGATTTTTATGAATGTTGTTGTATTTTGAGAAGTGTATTTGTATTCTTATGTGTACTTCTCCTAGTTTGTTGTCGACGAGCTGGTGAAAAATGATTCACAACATTCTTGGAACATTGTTTTCAGCTACTACAAAACAGTCAATTTCATTCAGGTACTAGTAACTTTTGTATTTATATATGTATTTCTCATGCGGGGTTGCTGATAAACTGATAGAGAGTAAGAATAATTGAAGTCTTTGTTGTTAATTGTGGGTCATAAAGACAATTCAAGAATGGGCAATTTAATGAAAAAGTTTTGATTTTTATGTGTTGTTGTATTTTGTGAAGTATATTTGTATTTGCATTGAAATGGACAATTTGAAGTTGGTTTTAGTAAAAGATTGACTTTTTAGTTTTGCACAAGCTTGGACACCACAGTTCTAAAAAAACAAAAAAAGATTTGACTTTTTAGTTCTTTTTTTTTAATAATCGTGGTGTCCGGGCCAGCTTGCACGCACCTCGACTAATTCCACGGGATACCTACCACATCCCACCAGCAACAGGTACCACGTAACTCTGTCCACCAAGGCTAGAACAGATGGGAAGAAATCACCTAGTGTTTTGTTTCTGTTGGGAATTGAGCGTGAGACCTCATGGGGCTCAACCCTCGACCACTAGGCCACACTCTTGGGTGCGACTTTTTCATTCTTAGGGATGTTTTTATAGCTTGAGAAGTATAATTTCAGGATGGGCAATTTCGTTCTAGTATAGTTTTTAGAGGGTTTCATTTTTCTTCTTCTTTCTATAAATCTTGATTTTGAAATTTGTAATTGATGTTACTGTCAGGGGTAATTTGTTACTTCTTGATTGGCCATGTCCAATGGAACTAGTGGCTTGGGACTAGTAAGAGGAAGGAAGCTTTGACAGGTAACGGTATGCCCTTTGCTTTCTGTTCTACAAATATTTTTAAAGAATTTGGTTAAGAATGCTTTATTATTTATCTGTTAGCTTTGTGCTGTCATAGAGATAGAATGCCAGGATCATAAGAGTATTTGAAATCGTTTGAAACACTTCTAAATCCTTTTCTCTATATATTGTTCTCCTAACATGCTAAGTTTTACATTTGGAAATTCTGTTTAAGACGAGAATTTTTTGTTTTTGGAAGTTACTATGCTTATATACTACTAGTAACTTTTACTTATATTTTAGAGATTTGATGTGCATTTATTGTGAACTGATCATATCCAATATATAATACATAACGTCAAACACACATCATTGCTAATAAGCAATTGGTATTCCAATTTCATTCAATGTGAAGGGCAATATTATGTCCAGCTTATGATTCCAATCTAAGAACTTAAACTATAGCATCTAGTATAATCGAGTGAAAAACATCTTAGGCAGGAACCTGTATAAAGACTAATTTACACCAACACTTAAATGAACTTGTTGGATGGTTTACTTGGTTTTGTTACTTTTTGCACCGATTTGTTTCGTTTACTTTTTAGCTTCAATGATGTTTGTGAGCAAATAATTTAGCTCTTTTCACATAATAATAATAATGCAGTTACATCCACACTGCAGTTGGCAATCTTCAAGCATTTTATGTTTTGAAGAACATTTTAAATCATTGTGATAAAATGGCTGGGGGAAGCCAACCACGCCGAAGTGACAAACCTTCAACCAGGTACAGGTGTAATCTACTTGAGGGGGCACTGTTTGAACTCACTGATTTTGACCGAGAAAGTAATGCCCCTATTTCTTCTGGAAATAAGGAGAACCCTAAAAATTCTGACTCTGAATCTTCTGAGATAATGAGCACAAGTGAGCTCATATCAGCAGTTGGAAGTATATGGGATTCTGCAGCTCGCCCTCTTACACGAATCCTATCTAAAGCAAGTTCTAGATGCAATAACACCGGTCACCAAGAAAACAACATATTTGGTTACTCCACTGCGGATAAAATTTCTGGTGTTTGTTTTTCAACTCATGATCACTCAATACCTGTCAATGTGGATAGTGATACAGATTCTTCACCTCTGCTGCTTGCAAATGTGGAACGACTGACAGCAAACCAGAAAGTCTCATTCTTTGGTCCTCTTTTAGGAAATTCTCCTTTGCTGAGTGTCCTCCATGACAGATCTACCATGCATCCAGAAACTGGGAAAGCTAAAGATTTCGCCAATTATTTACAGACTGTGTATGGTTGGATGCATGAAGCATCCTTACTGAAATTTAATCATCAATTAAATTGTGCTAGTATTGGATGCCATGAAAGCAGAAAATGTACTGTAGAAGACACGACAAACAGTCCTTTAAGTTGCTGCTCAGTTGTGGATACAGTAAATGCTGATTGCCAGACTGACAGGGAAAAACCAGCTGGTTCATTGTTAAGTCAGATTGCAAAGCATGACAAGATCGACAGGGTGTCAACCGACACTTTATCTCTAAGGCACTATAATGAGGCTTTTCATGACAAAAAGTCAAACACGCTAGAGATTCCATGTTCCGAAAATAAGTCAGTCCTCCATGAGTACTCTGTCCCTCCAACTTGTTCTGCTAGTGTAGATGACAAAAGTAATGCTAAGGATCACATATATGATTCTACCATCAATGAAAAAGTAGAACTAGAGGAAGAGCTCAGTTCTGAAGTACAGATCTCTGTGGCAAAGGACAAGCCTCGGTATGCACTTGCAAAACAAGAGCATGCTTTTGCAGGAGCAATGGCTGGAATTTTTGTCAGCCTTTGTCTTCATCCAGTTGACACAATTAAGACTGTTGTTCAGTCATGTCACAGTGATCAGAAGTCACTTTATTATGTAGGCAGATCATTTATTTCCGAAAGAGGTATATTTATTTGAAGCTACATCACTTCTCAGTATGATAATTCCTGACATGCAATGAGATGCTTCTCTTTCTTAGAGCCTATGTTTTGACCTTTGAAATTGTTCATCAACTTATCTCAGGAGTAACAGCACTTTATCGGGGAATTTCCACCAATCTTGCTTCGTCTGCACCAATATCTGCACTTTACACCTTTACATATGAATCGGTGAAAGGGGCCTTGCTTCCTCTTTTTCCTAAGGTGAATATTTTATCTTTTTTTTTCCCCTTTATGTTAAACTTCCCCTCAAAATTGCTGTCCGCACCACCCAAGCAAGCCGAGAATGGAATTGGGGAAAAAAAATGAAAACAGACTGTTAGGCCAGCTAAGTTATTTGAATTTCTATAAATTAGTAAAACAGACTAATTTAGACTGGTATGCTTCTTTTTACAAGGATATTGGTGTATTCCTAACTGTTACACATGTCACAGGAATGTCACTCTTTTGCACACTGCTTGGCAGGGGGTTGTGCAAGCATTGCCACTTCATTCATTTTCACTCCGAGTGAGCGCATAAAGCAACAGATGCAAGTGGGCTCCCACTATAAAAACTGCTGGTAAAGTTATGTTCCTGAAATATGTTAGTCATCCCATTATCTGATTCCACCAGCTTTTGGTAAAGTTATGTTCCTAAGGGTTGTTTAGGAACTACTCCATAAAATTAGACAAGCACATAGCCAAAGAAGAAAGAAAACTAGAGTTCATTCCAACCAACTATTGATCCAAATTTCTGTATTGAATCGAACTGATGATAAAAGTAGTGAAATCCGTTGTCTTCAACCCTTAGCCGCTTTCTCTGACTTCCCAACGTCCAGACCCTATTACTTGCGTTTTTGGTGTATTTTTACCATGTACAAAAGATCCGGACCAGAATACCCTTCAAAAGACAACTTGAAAAAAATCTGGCAACAAAATGCCTGACGCGACACGGCCCGCAATGCAATGTGCATCGCGCCAGGCCAGTTTTCCAGGCCTCTGGATTCTCGGTAGGGAGCAGCACACAAGGCAGACGCGGCGCCCCAAGCCATTTTCCAGTGTCGTCATCTACTTCATTTTTTTGCATGCATCTCGGTCCTCGAACCGAACGCGATGCTGATTGAATTCTCTTGGACCTCTACTCAGACTTCAAAGTACCAAGGCATCTATATTAGCTCCAAAATTGCTCAAAAGCTCGGAAACAAGTCCTACAACCAAAACACATGTTATAAGCACCCTCAAACACGATTAAAATGTAGTAAAATAAGGCGAAATGTAGCTAAGAACTCATGTTTCTTGCCTACCATCATTATGTGGTCTGCTTAACCCTGTAGTTTGTTATAGTCATTTGCTACTTTAACTCAGTACACTAGGGAGGGGAGGGCTATTATTACCTACTGACAACATCTTGCTTTCTCATTTTTACATCCGCAGGAATGCCTTAATTGTGATTATAAGAAGTGGTGGTTTGCCTTCACTATATGCTGGATGGAGAGCTGTACTCTGGAGGAATATTCCACACTCAATCATTAAGGTAAGTTTTGACTTTAGCAATCTGTCTCTGTGCCCTTTTGGAGAGAATTGCGGAGCAGGTTTGATTGCTTTATATTCTCTTTCATCCAAGTTTGACATCATTCTTTTTAGCCTTCTATTTCTCTTTTATTGTACATTAATTTTCTGTTTCTTAGAAGTACTATTTTGACTGACAGTTCTATACATATGAAAGATTGAAGGAGTTGAGGTTGTCATCAGTTCAACTGCGCAACCAAAATGACACACTAATGACGGTTAGTTTTCTTATTATTGAGTTGTCCTTTGTCCACCCTCCATCTTTACCATTATCAGGCTCGTGATAGATAATTTCCTGGCACTTACATTTTGACTTGTACTCTTAGCTTTAAGCAATGACGGTCAAGGTTATTGTTTTAGTCATTAAAGTTTCGTAGTTGAGGCAATGAAACCTTAGTATTCTTCGTTTCATTGTCTGGTACAAAACAGTAAGATTTTTCTCAGTTGTTTACTCCTCTTTCCAGCTTGCCTGTGGCGGATTAGCTGGCTCTACTGCTGCACTATTTACAACTCCCTTCGATGTTGTCAAGACAAGATTACAGACACAGGTTATTCATCCGATGTGTTTCCTTTCTTGTTCACTCGTAGTTATGATCGATGTCATATAGTTTACTTGAAACTGGGATCAATTTAAAGCCTTCTGAAAGCGTTCAGTTGCTGTATTTCAGATCCCTTTTTTCTATTTAATTGGTTGCTATTTGAGAAACTGTTTTAAGACCGGTATGAGCGACTGATTTGTAAAGTCCCTGAGGAAGTCTTGGTCGTGCAGATTCCTGGATCTAGCATTCAGTTGAGTGTATTCCGCACACTTCAAGAAATTGGAAAGCATGAAGGTTTGAAGGGTCTCTTCAGGTAATGCTTGGATAGCCTATTGAAGTAATTTAATTGAATAATACCTTCTGGTAATATTTGATACCCCCACCCATCCCACCCCGTAATATATTTTTACTGATGCCACATGCTCTAGCAAATTAGTCTGTTGAACGCAGCGTATATCCTACCAAGCTGACTTTATTGGACACAGAAGAACTAAAAACTTAATTGTCTGTGATATCACCAAGTCATGCTGAATCAATACCAACAGCGTTCTAAAAGCACACGGCATATTGTCAATCCGTTGTTTATGCTAGCCATTTTATTTGTTCTACTAATAATGAACCTTGATTTCATGGCAGGGGCTTGAGTCCTAGATTGATCATGTATATGACCCAGGGAGCACTTTTCTTTGCATCCTATGAATCCTTCAAGAGGGTATTTTCTTTGGATATCCCGCAGCCTAAAACAGAAACTGTTCCATATGAACATAAGGAAGATGATCACGCGACATTGCCTTCATGAAGCTAACAAAGGAAA
This sequence comes from Jaltomata sinuosa, assembly GCA_003996215.1. NCBI lineage: Eukaryota > Viridiplantae > Streptophyta > Magnoliopsida > Solanales > Solanaceae > Jaltomata > Jaltomata sinuosa. The sequence goes on from QJPP01000005.1 coordinate 1,594,883, forward strand.
GATCAGTTCAAGGTAGTGTATCTTTGCAGCAATGATCCAAGTGAGAAAATATGATTTCAAGATTAACATGGATATTTTCCCTTGGGCTGGAACACCAAACAGATAATGAAGGAAACTGAAGTGATAACCACTGTTTGGTTCTCTTAACACTTAAAAGAAAGATGTAGCCTGATTATCCATCGAGTTTTGAACCGTGTGTCAGTTGTCCCTCGAGAATATCTCGGTCATCAAAAGAAGGATGTAGGGATGCCTACTTTTGTATGATTATAAATTTGATAGTAACATTAATATAGGTGACCCAACTTATTTGGAATTGGGGCATGGTTCATTGATTGATTGATTTCTGGTGTGTCTTGCAATAATGTAATTATTTCTTGTATAGCCTTATCTTAGAACATTATTTAAAGAAATGTCTATTTTCCTTTCCTTGTTGGTTACCATAAACATTGATGAAAAGTGTACTCTCCGTTCCTTTTTAGTTGTCATGTATACTAAAAATAGTTGTTCCAAAATACTTGTCAATTTAAAGAATCAAGAGAGAATTAATTACTTTCTTCCAACTTTGCCCTTAGCATTAATTATTCTAGAGCTAAGACACACATAAATAGACAAAGATTAATAAGGGGTATATGAGTCAAATTATACTTTTAATTAATTCTTCTTCTTCATGGTTGTGCAAAGTCTTAACATGACAACTAAAAAGGAATGGAGGGAGTAATTAACAAATACTTTTCCAACAAAGACAATAGGAACAATAACAACATAGTCAGTGTAATTCCACGAGTGAGATCTGCGGAGAGTAGAGTCAAGAGTGTACGCAAATCTTACCTCTCTTTTGAGAGGCGAAGAGGTTGTTTTCGATAGATTTCCAGCTCAACAAAGACAATAGAAGCCTATGGAATTACTAGTGGATCAAGTAAACCAAAGACTTTCTACCAAAAAACAAGAGGCTGTAAAGTGTAAAACGAAATCATTTTCTTTTAATTCTTTTTCATTCTTGCACAAATATTTGCAAACATTCAAGTTAAGATGCTAAATCAAAAGAAATTATCTTAGAGACATATAATGGTAGTTGACAATTCCTTTCAACAAGGTCGTTGTAGTATAGTGGTAAGTATTCCCGCCTGTCACGCGGGTGACCCGGGTTCGATCCCCGGCAACGGCGTTCACTTTTTTCAATTTTTTTTTTCACCTAGGTTAATCTCATGCTCATATATAGCTTTGTTTTTTTATAGGCTAATTTCATACCTGTAAATAAAAATAATATAATCTTGGTTCATGAAGAAAGAAAACTCAGATTAATATGTTGTTATTTATAGGATAGAAAAGTTGCAAAATTATATAGTGGATGGATAGAAACGGAAGGGCCACTGAACCAAGGGGTCTATCGGAATTATATAAGGTCTGCGTACACTTTACCTTCGTGAAACCCCACTTGTAGAATCACACCGGATATGTTGTTTTTGTAGAAAAGGGAGGCCACTGCCCACTGGCCAGTTGTTTTTTCAAATCAGATGTAAATTCTTTTCTTAAAGAAAAAACAAGAAAAGAATTATCTCTCAAAGAAAAATAATTACTGTGAGGATAATGTTTTCCTTCCCAACAACAGAGAGACAAAGAAAGTTCTTTTTCAAGAAAACCAATTATTTTGTTTCATACTGGCCATCATCTGCATTTCATGAAAAGCTAAAAACTTTTGATTAAAAAAGAAAAATATGCAGCTGCCTGAAGTCCAAACAAACTATACTTGATTTTGATATGCTTTACTTGCATCGATGGTATATCGAAAACAGTTTCGACTGCGTAGACATCATCCTCCCAGACCACACTTGTGGGATACACCGGGTATATTGTTGTTGCAAACCAAGATTGCAAGTTGTGATGTACACCAAACTATTCTCACAGATGCTGCAATTGCATTAAATGGCCCAAAGAGCTATTTATTTCCCACAATATTATACTTACATAAAAAAAAAAAAAAAAAAAACTCAAACAAAACTATGCTACTGACTCTTACTACAAAGAGTGTTCAAAATTTCCCTTATGACTTCCTTTCCTTCAGCACCTTGTGGCCATCATAAATAAATTACAAGTAGGCTAGCTAATGCTTATATTTGAAATTTTCTATAGTTGAAAAAAATTGAATTGAGATTCCTATGCCCTCCCTATCAACTAACAATATAAACAGTATGGTGTTGCATCTCTAAGATTTTGAGAAAGAAAAAACATGGATCATCCTGCGGAAAATCAGATTTTGACAAGCTCGCGGATGCTACCTCTTGTGCACCATTCATCATCTTGGTTCCTCTCATGCACAAAAAAGTTGCATCCGGATAATCTTGAGTTCACAAAGCAACCAGTTTTGTTGTGGAACTCGATATAGCCTAGCTGAGTGAGTCGTTCAAGACTATACTCGACCAATAGGAGAGAATGGTGGATTGAGCACGAAAGATGGGAATACTTGCTCCACTTTCTTGTGTACTTTCTGTTTCTTTTCCTCTCTAACTGCTGCATTAATCAAGCCTTTAATGTTGTCATCCTGAACAAACACCTGCAACGTGTTGGATTGCAAAGATTCTACATTGTTCTCTTGTCCCACAGCAATCGAGGTTTCCATAGAGTGCAAAATCGAGACACAAATAGAGAATGCTTGTAATGCAGATAACTGAGCATGGAAATCAACTGAATACTGTCCATCCTCCTTAAGCGTCATGATCAATGCTGGAGCTTTATCTTTTCTTCCCTGCATACAGTTAGAAACCATGAATAAGGAAAAAGCACTTTCGGGACAAAGCATTATCAGTACTAATCGAGCAGATAAAGTTGGCTATCTTCTCTCCCCTTCAGGGGTAAGATAGAACATCCTTGTGTGGTATTCTCAAATGCTTCTACTGGGCATAGTTAAAATTGATTTGGCTTGTATACCTTGAAAAACAATGATTCGGTTTCTAAACACAAGTTTACGAGTTAAATATCATCTCGATTCTTGAAAAAGAACAAAAGATATGAATCTAGTAACATGAGAAAGGATGATGAACTAAACGTCAGCGCTAGTGAATGATGAGAAACTCGAGCTCTAACTATTATATGCAGTTACTTCCCACTGCTTAGAACAGAAACACTTTTCACAAGGAATACTCCAGTAGCAGGACTAATTATGTCTATCAAGATTGCCTAAAAGTCTAAAAAGAATATTACCTGAATGAAGAGTTCCAATGGCTGCTGACTCTCGACCAGAGGACGGTTGTCATCAATACGAATATTTGGATTCCCAAATATGTGAAGTGGGCATGCCATGTCCCAGCCACCACAGTCACAACCTCCACCCATCCTCCATCTATCCAACAAGGGGGAAGGACCAGGACTTTCAGTTGTTGGAAGACCATGGTGTCCGGAAGGGATCACCACATTCACCTTGGCGGGACTTACACTATCAGAATGTCCAATTCTTTGCTCAACCACGGAGAGATCCAGCAAGTTTGGAAGTGGCTGATCAGCCTTTGCATCCCCACTCCGGAATTTTAAACTCTCTCTCTTTTCAAATGGTACCTCTATAGCAATGGCTGCAATTTCAACCTGTGACTCCAGTTGTGCTACTCCGGAAGGAGTTGATGAGTCAAAATGACCTCTGTCACAATTAGCTCCAGATGATTTTTCATCAGAGGCCTTAGGTGCAAGAGTGACATCAGGGGAGGAACAACAACTTTCGTGAGAAGAAACTCTCTTTCTTGAATGGGGTGTATCATACAAGACAAACTCCGTCACCATTGAGTTGTCGCAATCTCCAGCCTTTTTAATGTCTGTACATAAATAACAGGAAACTTGCATCTGCCCAACCAACAATGGTTCTCTAACGCTATCTTTCGATCCCCACCCACCACTAGCATTGCTCTTCCTTTTGTGGTGAATAGAATGAAATGTGTACACCCAATTCAAGGTATTCTCTACTTTCCAGGACTTCGCGACAAAACTATCTTCAGGTGACTTCACTGAGAACTCAAAAAAGGGCAATCCACTTTTCTTATCCGACCTGAGCAAGCCATGTAAATGAGCTGGTAAACTCTGCACATTCGAATTATGGATCTCTTTCTTGATAGACCCTCCACATTCGAAATCATGCAATAGAGATTTATGAACGGTTCTGCCTCTACTGACATTAATATGCTCATTCTTAATATCCCTGCCAGGTTCGAAAGTATAACTAAATGGACTTTTCAGAGACTTTGATTTACCAAATGGATCAAACATCTTGCGGATAGGACTGAAACGGGGTTTTTGGCTGCTGGTCCTAGAGCTATCACTTTCTGATCGAGCAGGCGAATGTGGTTGTGCTAATTTTGCAGACAATGATTTGGATAAAGACACAGATGGATCCCTCTCCGCTAGTCTGTTAACTTCACTTAGACGATCTTGAGACATGATGTTTGAATCCCGAGCTGACTGTCTTAGCGGAATTTGAGTCCTTCGGTTTTCTCTATCATCAGAATTTAAAGAACTTCCTAGAGAGGTATCTGATGGTACATCTCTCTCAGGAATAGGATTGAATGAGGATCTATGTTTAGCTACGAGTGAATTATCCTCATCTTGACCACACAAAACATCAACAATGCCAAATGAGAATGTCGTGGCATTGCCCCTAGAGAACTCAATTTTACTTCTTTCCTCAACAGCATCCGTTTTCTTGACGCGTCTAACATCTTTAGAACTTTGATAGACAGAGCCCCTCTTTAGGATATCATTTCCTCCCAAATGCGATTTCCTTGATGGAACATCTTTACAGGACACACTACGATAACGATGAAAGCTTATTTCAGTGAAGTCACCGTCTACAGACAATACTTCTTTGCTGCATCTGGAATTTCCTTTGCTTTTTCTCCTTTCACCTTTTAGACGGTGTCGTGGAGATGGAAGCACAGTTGTAGGACTTCCATCTACTACACAATACTTGTCGAATTCCAACTCCATATCTAGTCATATCAATTGATCTGCAACCTATCAAGGACAACATAACAGGTCATTCACAGTAAAATCAACAAACCACTGAGCACAATGCATTACAATTCAAAACAAACTTCAGAGAAATACAATTAATCACATAAGAGTTTATAATTTATAGGACTAAAATCGTATTCGGAAACAGCCTCTCTAGTCCCTACCCCATAAAGGTAGGGGTAAGGTCTGCGTACATCTCACCTTCCCCAAACCCCAATAGTGGGATTACACTGGTTTATGTTGTTGTAGGACTAAAATCTTATAAGGGCAACATTTCTATGAACTAAATCAATTGAAAACATCTGAAGATTGGATTTTTAGACTCCAAGAACTCCAAACATGCCTTTAACATAACAAAAGTTCAGGAATACAGCAAACAACTAGATCTAAGAGAAAGACTCTAGACCAAGAAACCACAAATGCTTCCATGTGTTTCAGTTGCAAAAAGAAAAAAAGGCATACCCATGTCTTCAAATTGAATACAAGATGGTTGAGCAAAAGCTAAGAGTCCAAGCAAGTGCACAAATTCAAAGGGACCCTAATGATAAATTCCATTGTTTAGAACAAACAACCCTCAAAAGAGCAAACTTTGGTCCAATTAACTAAAAAACCAATGTAACACAAAACAAAGAAATCTCACAAACCCCAGTTAACTATGAATCCCCCCTAATGTGACTCAAGAAGGATGAAAAAACTACTAGATTTTATTGTAAAACAAATCTTAAAAAACAGTCCATTACCATACCCCACTTGATTTCAGAGAAGTGAAGCAAAAGAAAAAACCCAACAAACTCCTAGCAGAAGCAATCATTTCTTGTTAATCTCTTAAGCTCAAAGTCTCATCCAAGAAAGCACATTTCACATTCCACATTCCACATTCAGATATTCTCCAAAAGTGTAAAAGAGAAGATACCAAAACCAAACTCACATTGTTAAAGAGTATTCAGTTTCTGACTTAAAAATGGTACTTAAAAATTTCTCCAAGAATCAAGAAAAGCATATGGGTAAAAGAATAACAACAATTAGCACCAACCCACTAAAAGTTACACCATATAATGAGTTAATGACAAAAAAAAAAGGAGAGCATGCCTTGTAGAGTTATAGACTGGGAGGAGAAAAGGGGTAGTGGGGTAACAAATGTAGTGAGTGAAACTCTCTCTCACACACATGAGGAAGAAGAAAGACAAAAGAGCTGCCAAGCTGCTCTATATGTCCACTCAAAAAGCAATCTTTGACTCATCATCATATGCTTTCATGCTGTGTTTCTATGTTTTACTACCTCCGTCCATTTTTACTTGTCCAATATTAATTTCACACGTCCTATAAAAAAAGCAATAAATAGAATGACGTGATATCTCTTTGAATATAATAAATTCAATATTTTAAAAAAAATGGCCCAGTATACTACAACTCTCGCTATACACAGAATCCAAAAAAAGACCATACCACAAAGATCTATTATATATAGCCTTAACCTGTATTTATGCAATATTTCTGTGGCTTGGACCAATAATCTTTTAGTCACGTGATAACAATTTTATCAGTTACGTCAAAACTTTCGTTTAAAATCAAATACTTTAGAAAATGTATTGAAAAATAATTACAATTAATAATAGAAATAAATTAAAAATTAAGTGATAAATTATTTTTTAGTATTTTAAATTAAATAAATAAAATTTAATAATATTTATTTTTAATATAGTAAACCTTGCCTCTAGGGTGAGTTTTTTCTTTGTAGTGTGTGGCCATTCTTTCACTTTCTTCAATGTTACTTTTAGGACACTGTTTTAGGCACATTTTCAAGATTACAATTTCCAAAATTAGCCTTAAAAATAGGACTATTCAAACTTGATTTAGGGGTAATCTTGGTAAAACAACTTAGGGAGACAGCCCAATTATTAATTGGAGGAATCACTGCACAAGGATTAATAATATTTTATGCTATTTTATTGGGAATAGCATATATTGTTTTCTCTTTGGCTTTTTCTTGCCTAATTAAATATATATTTTTTCAAATTTAATATGGGACAGGATTCTTATGATCAAGGTGATTCCCAATTTACAATAATCTTTTTTTTATTAATGGTGAATTAAATGTACTAGATTTCAGATCCCTCCAAAGATAATTACATCAATACCCATGATTCTTGAAAGATAATTTGACAAATTAACCCCTTAATAAAACAAAACATAATTGGTAAATTCACAATTTGAGATTGTATTGTTACATTTAAAAGTTATAATAAGATATGATTGACCATACCAAATATAAATAGATTGAATATATGAATTATATATAGTTTTGATTTGGAGAGGGAATACAATCTTAAAAAGTAAGCGTTCTAATTTTCTTCCTTCATGATGTTCGATCAAGAAAGTGATTTCGAGAATCAATCAATAAAATCTGTTATTTGAATGACTCGCGATTTTCCTCTCGCTCAAATAAATGAAATGGCATGAATTATATGTACACTTAATAGAATTCATTTCTATTAATTGGGGCTAAAAAATTAGTTATTCACAAGAGAGCACCAATTAATTAAAACACCAGAAAAATGTACTATTAATAATTACAATTAAAATTATAAAACCAGAAATTTGTACTATTAATGATTACTATAATAAAATGATAAATAATTTATTTTATGAACAATTCATTGATTTCACTATCAACCACAAGATGGGCTATAAATTTAGAAGTGGATTTCAAGAAACTTTAATGGAGGAAAGGGACAATAGCAAGTAAAGATTTGGTTGAGGAAGTACTACTATAGTGGATACTTTTAAGACATGGAACCATTTATTGTTGCATAAATAAATGGGGTAACCTTTAATTGCTCATGACTTTTACTATATAGTATACTCCCGTCGGATTACTTTACTTATCATATTTTATTTATACGCTCATTAAAAAAAATATTAACTAGAGTATAATTTGATCAAACTATCCTTATTTGTTGGTCCTCAATATTTAATACTTTTTTCTTTTGCACCATTTTAATATCTCTTCATATTTATGACTAAGTACCTTATTTTAAAAAAAAATAACAACTATTTTGGACCGTGTATTTTTAGTAAGCACGATAAGTAAAGTAATCCGGAGGGAGTATATGTTATTAGGTTGAATTTTCTTTAATGCATCCTTTCTTGATCTACTATGTATACTACCATCACAATAAAAACTACGTCTCAATCTCAAACAAGTTGAGTCACATCTTATCGTCACACCAAATTAAAACAAAAATACAAGTGACTATTATGAAAATTCATCATGAATTTGAAAGTTTCACGAAGGCGATCAACATACCACAGCCTTTCTTCTTTATTCAAACTAGAGATCGACAATCTGAACAAGCTCACACCAAAAGTTATCCATTAAGCTTCAAACTAGTCAACTTTATTTGGTAAGGAATTCAATTTGATAGTTGTATATAAATTATAAGTATGGTAGAGTGGTCCAGTACGCTTTATTACCAATTATATAATTTATTTTGGTACATTGAAAAAGATATTATTACCAAGTAATTGAGTGAAGAATAATAATGCTCCTATAACTTGCCGTAAGAAATTTCTTTCCTTTTGTTGAGAAGCAATAATAATGTGTCTTTCATTTATCAAAGATCTTAATAAGAAAGGCCATATTTTAATTTTTAAATAATATTGAAATGTCTAAATCTAAATATAAGTATTTGATTATTAATATATTATTGTAACTTTAAACACTCCAAAAGCTAGTGACATGTGGTAACGGGCACTAGTGGGTGCATTAAGACGAGTTGATGAGCTAATACAGCTGATTTACTTTTTATATGTATATGAAGGAAACCTGACGTTAAGTAGTGATAGTCGTCAATGATGATTGTAAAGTGTTTGTTGATGGTGATAGTAAATAACACATATTTTTAAATGAACAAGATCTTAATATATAATTTTAAGATTCTCCCTACAAAAATCTTTTCTCTTTTTTTTTTGAAAAAATAAAAATAGAACCATTAATTATTAAGAGCTAATAATAAATAATTTCTTTGTTTCAACTTATTTGTATTACTTTCTTTTTTAGTTTGTTTAAAAAAAAATCTCTTTTCCTTTCACAAAATGCAAAAATCTTCTTTCCTTTCTTAAATTATGTGCCAAATTAAAATAGGATGAACAAATTAAAATGAAGGAAATAGTAATTTTAGTCTAAAAGAAATAAGACAACCGCTACGCTTATTGAGTTAAGATTTGAACAATTAAGATTCATATATTTATGAGAGAACTAAGCATTACAAATTAAGTACATGTCAACTCTTTTATTTATTTGTTTTTTCTTTTTGTAAGGGTATTTTGGTCATTGTAAGGGAAAAGGTTGAGTGTCAAGAGCAAGGAGAAAAGAGTAAATTTAAGAGGGGGTGCATGTGAAATGGTTTAAGGCGGGGAGGAAGCAGATCTGAAATTGGTCGGTCAAATCGAAATCAAAGTATCTTATTACCCGCCGACTCACTATTCTTTCCAAATTGACATCACTATCCCTAATGATGTGGCCCGCTCTGAATTGTGCGTGAACATGAAATGCTTGGTGCATCGAGATGCTCTATCCCTAAGAGATTGTTTGTATGAGTGTATAAGAATAGTGTAAAATATGATGTATTAGTAATGTTGGTATTAGTTATGCTTGCAATAGTTATGCTTTGAGATTTTTTTTTTATAATGTTTGATTTGGTATATTAAAAATAATATGCATTGCATAATGTTTAAAAAAATTGCTTACAAAAGTATCCACCATAAATATGGTGGAAATGATGTGGAAAACGCTTTGAGGGACATATGTATCTTTAACCATGCTAAATTGCTAATGCATACATTAAAACCCTTTGCATTACTAATATCATGATTTTTCATGTATTAATTACACACCTTAATACCAGATTGTTTAATCAATGCAAGCACTAGTTATACGCAGATTAAGAAAATGTACCAAACAAAATACTAGTAATACACAAAGCTAATATATGCATTATTTTTTCTAATGCACTCTATCAAACGACTCTTTACAGTGAAATAAGTTGGGATGAAGTTGTTTATAAAAGTTACTCATTGATGGTAAATATAAGCTCAAACTAAATTATTTTTAAATTTAAAAAGTTATCATTCTTTATAAATCAGACAAAATAGAAAGGTTGCTACCTAAATTGAAACGACGTAGTAAAATAGTATAGTACTTCTCAATCTCTTTATCAAAAGTTTCATCTCATTAACTTTTGCCCTGGTATCAAATGATAAACGGCCCCGAAAATGACATATCTAGTGTAATTTCACAAGCAAAATCTGAAAAAAAGTGATGCGTATACAACTTTACCCCGATAGTGAGGATGTTTCCGATTCAACTTTCTAACTGTAATTGGAAAATTCCAATGATACTCAACTTGTTAATTTAAGAAAATTTATGGATAGGTTGGATTTTTCAACATGGTGGGTACAGTTGCCATCACCTATAGATAAAGATACCTTCCTAATGCATGTAGTTTTTTCAACACGTTCCTTCATTGCACGTCGTCGTAGAGTGCATGAATGCATGTTAGAAAAGATGGACAACCAAACCCATTAAGACACGTAAATGCAGCCTTACTCCACGTGACCTGAAAACACACTACTCAAGAACATAACATAATTCACCTCACTTCTAGGTTGAAGAAGAAGAAGAGAAAACAATAATCTAAAACTACATAAAATTACACCCATCAACCTCACCCCCTACCTTTACAACTGTGCAGAATCCATACCAAGTTGTCGCAGCCTTCACTATTGAATTTCTAATGACTTTTTTTACTACCCCATATCTATACCAAGAAGTAGCCAGTAAGTAGTAAAAAGAACTGTATCTACATGTGTGCTATCTATTATTTATAGGAGATGGTCATGTCGCTCATGTCTAAAGTGGACTGAGAAACTAGCACAGAAGGTTCAGTCAGCATTGCTAGTGGTTGTGTTGTCTTCGGGCTTGGTCTTGTTAAATGATCTCTGGCTATCTAGAACCGGCATGTGAGCTTCAGTTGTTTTCTTTAGCATGTCACTAGCTCCTTTATCAGCTTTTCGTGGACTAGTCAAGTTCTTCTCTACATCTTCGAAGTTAGCAGTGGCTAACGGTTCTGTTCCAACGCTCTTTGCAAAATTTGGCCCATCGATTGTGAGGCTAGCAGCTTCGTCTCTAGAAGCGTACCAAGTATTGCCACAAGCAATACACTCCAGCTGAGATTTAAAAGAGAAAAAAAGAATCAAGAGGCAGTCGGTGCAGCATTCAAGGAAGATGACATGGTAAAAAAGTATATATTAGAGAAGCTTCCCGACGGCCTTTACACCATATTCAATCTGTTTTCTCTTTAAAAACAAGTAAAACTCCAAAATGACCACATATTTAAGAGACATAAAGGGCAAAAAGGTCCCTATGCAAGGTAATTCCCTCCAACATCTTGCATGGTGATTCAGTATAATGCCAATGAGATGGTGGATTAGCTTTACCCCGAGAATAGAAAAGAACTCAAAAGAGATCGGTTACTTCACAACATCTAAACATAACATGAAATCGCTTTAAGTTCAAATCTCCTCCTTACTATTACCAATATATAAACTCTATACTCAGAGATGTATCAAAGACAATGTTCAATCAACTATAAAAAGCTTCGGGTGCAACAAGGAATTGCTATCATAGTAAACAGTTTTCCACCCCCGCTTCCAAAAAGAAAATGAATGATAATAATAATAATAATAATAATAACAATAATAAGAGGGTACAAGAAATATCCAAAAAGAAACATCATGATGTATATATGAAGCAAGTCTATCCCAAACCCCAAAGAAAAGCTGCAAGGACAAACCGAGTAACGATCTCCATGTCCAGCCTGAATAATCTCCATGAGCCGCACTTTTTTCTCTGTGCATCTTTTGCAACGAGCATCAGTCATCTGTGCCACAAACCGATCAGAAGTGAGCAACAAGAAACAATATACTCAACCTGTGTTAAGTTTTTGTAACAAGTATTCGTCATCTGTCACACAAAGCGAATAGAAATGAGTAAATAAGATAAGTCAAAATGAAATGTATCCCCGTTTTATAACATCATCATATCAATTTTTGCCAACTCATGATGGCGCCAGATTTCTAAAATTCCTCTTTCAAGTTCTCAACATAAACAAATAATTCTACAAAATTTAAGAAGCTCAGTACATTGAGAAGCTACATGCCTAGATTCAACTTCATCATAGAAAACAAAAACATGCTCAAGCCGAAAGAGAAAAGATTCTTACTTGGTTACAAAAAATTCTTCTTGTCAGTTATCACATTTAATGCATCTCAAAAAGGATACATGTAGCTGGTAATGAGAAATAAACGACCAACTCTGTCACTAAAGTACTAAACTAAAGTTTGCCCTGGCTAGTTAAACTAAAACCTGCTTAAGGAACAAAATAATATATAGTATAAACCTGTATAGGCTCTGGCTCCTCGGGCTCCTTGCTTGCTAACTCTTCTGCTGTTAGAGCTTCCTGAGAAAGAAACAGAAGATAACATCAACCAAAGGAAAGCATAATCTGCTGGCACCAATTTTCAGATTCCACAACAGAAACAAGAAATTAAAGGTTTTCAGAAAGACTAACAACTGATAATCTCCTCCTATGGCAAATATTCGTCTCAAGCTTGTATTTGCCAAAAAATCAAAATGAACCATCCACCAAAAAGAATGAATAATTAAAAAAAATTTATTCAACGTACAGAAAAAGACTCATTCAATTTCTATGTACACTTGCATAGTGCTATATATGTTTATCTCCACCATGTACACTTAGGGTGTGTTCGCATGTTCGGTATGAAGGAAAATGTTTTCTTGAAAAATGTTTTCTAGAAAATAAGTGGCTACTTATTTTCTTGTTCGGTAGGTAAATAAAAAAATATTATCCTAAAAGCATTTGTATATAATTTAGACAAATACTATGGGAGGTGGGGAGGTAGGGGTGTGGGATGGTGGGGATGAAGGCTATGGGGAGGGGGGGGGGGGAAGATGAGGTGTCTGCAGGGTGGAGAGGACACAATTAATGTGGAATGTCACTAATAGAGCTTGTTTTCCCAACTTTCATTAGCAAACTCATTTTCCTTATTTTTAAGGAGCTTGTTTTCCTAGACAAAATGTCTTCCAAATATTTGACCAACCGAACATGGGAAAATCAGAAAATCTTCATACCGAACACACCCTTACATAGTGCTATATATGTTCATCTCCATCATAAAGAGCAGTGTCTCATTTTATTTTTCTTTCCATGATAGCTCCTCTATATTTTTGTTCTTATTGTTTTTTATAAGGTTCCCTGGTAGCTCTCTTGTACAATGATAACTATTGAAGATATAAGATTATGAAAGGAGGAACTAGGAAAAAGAAGATAGGATCAGATGAAAAATGGAAAAAGAAATACGGACAATGTTTAACAGTGTGTACTAAATTACTTAAATAGAATGTGAACCAAATTTAGTTTGAAATATCAGATACTTCTCTAAGAATCGGTGAAGATATTATCATTTATAGATCTACAGTATGCCACAAATAATAAGTTAATACCACTCTCTTCATATTTGTACCCCTGATCATATAGATGTGTATACAATTCGATACACTTCTGCACATTTCAATTAAGATATACTGTTTTTCCACTCAAGTGTTACATACTTATTCTTCGAATTCATACTCCTCTTCCAGTTTCCTCTTGTTTGTGCATCTTTCTTTTTCCCATTATAGCTCTTTGATTTTTGAGCCGGCAACACCTCTCTACAAATCAAACCGCGCTAGCCTAACAACGTTTTCAGCAGCAAGCTGCCGTCTCTAACAATCCCTAACCTAGGTTGGGAAGAAACCTCCAAAATCTTCCTTCTCAAATAAGGAGGAGTCTCACCCCGGTATTGACAGCTCCCTTTCTATTTTATTTATTTTTTGTTCAGAAATGGCAAGTGTATTATTTTAGTATAGCACCAAGGAGGTGCTATGAAAAGACGTTATATATCAAAACAAAATATATTCCTTCCTATTCTTTTAAGGATTCTATGAGTTTTCTCGTTTCAGTATCATTGACAAAGCTCTTGACATTATCCTTTCTTAGGGCAGGATCTCCGCTTAATACTAACATAATCCTAAAACACCTTCATGCAGCAGTCATCATTCTTCTCAAGTGAACTCATCTTCTCCATCATCGCCGTCTTCCAGTGAAGGGCTACTGATCCTTAAAATACCGTCAAGATGTGACTATTTTATCTTTAGAAACACTATCAGTATATACTAAGCATAAAATAATGCCATATTGCTACCAACACATATTTTTTTAATAACATCACGCATAATAACCCAAAAAAGTGTTCAATGTATATACTTAATGTGAAGTTACACACATAAATCAGGAACTTATCTGTATGCAAATACATCTAGATATAATTTTTTTAAATATTTATCAGTAATAATATTTTACAGTATTACAGAATGTTTTAAGCCAAAGTCAATTTAATAGACAAATCCAAGGACGATTTGTCTCTATGTCCACTTCCACCAAAATCCACCATGGCATAAAAATAACACTCATTTCTAAATGAAAAGACGATAGCAAATTACAAAACCAAAAACTTCATATTAGGAGTGGTTATATTGTTAAAAAAACATTATGACTTTCTTGACCAAAAAAGAGATGTTATACTTTGCTGAGTATTAAGTGGAAGGGTTTTGAACTTTTGCTTACTATAATCATGATTCTTTTTTAGTCACAAATATGATATTCAGCATTCAACGGACAATTAAGAAATGAACTAAATAAAATTAAAATAGTATCTAACATGATATGAGAATATCAGACCAACCTACGATTTATTTAATTTGTAAAGAATGACCACTAAAAAATAGCTCAATCCTGGAAATTAACATATACCTTCTAGTAAAACAAATCACAAATTGACGCAATATACTTACAAACTCCAATCAAAGCATCACAACAAATAAAATAGCATCCAGGGTCACTAGCCAGCTAGGGAACATGTTTTTTGTAATTCTATACATAAGTTGGACCATGCCTAATTCCATGATTGAGTTCTTACGACTACGAGGCTGGAACAAACAGGGGCTTAGTAAGAAATCTCTAAGAACTTGGAACACCATACCTCAGGTCATTTGGTGGACTATCTGGCTCGAAAGAAACAACATAATTTTTGAACGCAATAACATAAACAGCCTTAAACAGAGATGTCTTTTTTTGGGTAGCTTTTTGGGGCAATTTGGTTATTGTACATGATGTAGATGGAATGTTAGACAGTAGACACAATAGAGGGAATGCACAGCCTGTAATTATGCCCATTGCACTGGCTTAATGCACAGATTTGTACAAACTTCAAATTACTTATTAAAAAAAATAGCATCCAATCCAGGTTTCCTAATATAAAATTACTAGCCTTGGCGTAGTTCTTATGATAATATACCCTAGCCTTGGGCAATTAAGTGAGGAACAAAAGCAAATATTTTATTGTAGCATGTACAATTCAAATGTTTTAAAGATTAATTAAGCAGAAGAAAATGATTTATGCTTAAATTCTTAATACCAAAACCAAACTGCAAGGCAGGTTTGTACAATCTTCTGCCTAACCTAAATTAGTTTTTTTCTTGTATGGAAGGAAATGAAGACACCTTCTTCCACATTTCAAGCACCCCCTTTTTTTGGCTTGTTTTTGGAGCACATGAGATTCCTATGTGTACAGGCAATTGCTCAACTTCTTCATTTGTAGGAAATCTCCTTGGTTCTTTTTTTTTCGGGGGTTGGGGGCTGTAATCCCTTTTTTTACAAATCAGAGAAGGAAAAAGCCAATGTTTAATTTACAAAAAGTCTCAAGGGGAAAATCATATTTTCCTTTATTGTGTGTGTTTACTTAGGAAAATGCTCAATCGTATTTCTGTTTTCAAAATCAGCTTCACTTTATCCGCACCTGAATGATATTTACATTTCCTGAACTTCAAATACACCTATTTAGGTTGCAGTTGCACCCAGTGAATTCAAGAAGAACAGTCGATAAGTCCAATAAAGCAAGTCCTAACCCATTCAGAAATCAACAAAACACATACAGACTATTATGTCAAACATTTTACGCTATCTGCATACAAAGCCAAAAAACATCAAATAAATCCTCAAAATCAGTAAATTATTTCCCTGGACCCATACCTTTAGCTCATTTGGGGACATGTTCAGTATCTGAGAGGGATCCAACTCCCCTTTCAGAAGACGGCGTGCTAAGAGTGAGGTGTTCTGGCAATAAATTTACAACATTGAAAAACTGGAAATTTAGAAGGCAGAAACATACCCACATAGAAAATTAGAAGAAAATTAAATAAACTGCTCATACCGCCACCCCCTAAAAAAAGGTACTCACCTTAAGATTGAATGTTAACTGCCTCATCTTCTGATTGTATTTCTGAAAATCAGATGAGAGGGTCTCATGTGCAGCTTTCTCTAGAGAGACTACAGCAGGGACAACACTGTCTGGCCATCGAAACACATCGCCCTGAAAATAATCCAACAGAACAAACATTTCAAGGAAAATCGGACCATATACTAGCAACTATACACAAATTCTGTCAATCTTCAAATTCATTGAAAAAAATAATTCTTACATCAGCACCGTTGTCTAGAGACTCATTCACGTGTTTTGCAGAATCGGTGTTACGAGTAAGATCAGCAGCATCTGAGCCCCCCTTCTCTTTACCATCATTTTGTACATTATCCACAGGATTGCAGAAATACTGAATTGATTGCAGCAGTTTTTCCAGCCATTTGTCACGCTGCGTTTCACCCGTTAGGACTTTGAAGTTTGAAAGGATGATGAAGTATTCTGATGCATTATTGGCACAACTGCCTGGAGTTTCTGCTCTAGACTGACCCGACCTAGATGGTGCTTCATCATCTCTCGTGACATCCAAAGACATCATGCTCTTCTTCCTCAAAAGTCGTTTACTCTTCAATTGGTCTTCCTGACTAACAGGAACTGCAGGATTATCCTCAGTTTCAAGGTCATGAAGTTGCCCAACTCGTGCTATAGTTTTCTGAACAAGCAGATCAATCTCATGCTGTTTGGTATCTTCATAGTCCTTATCTGTTAACTTGAAAAGCCTCCTCTGTTCAGTGTCATATACCTTCTGAACGATAAAACCAGGATGCTCTTTCCGTCTTGGAATCTGCTTATTTAACGGTATGAAGTGCACCACACACTTGTGCATGACCGACTCTGCTGGGACCTCATCTCGGTGAAAACTATAGAACAACTCCCTCGTGTCTCGTGATTGCCAACTTCCACCAGCTCTTTTTATTGCTTCCTCAGGTCGGTAAAACCATTGTCCTGTGACCATCATGTTCCCATCCTTGGTCTGAGTGATATCCTATAAGGGGAAAATCAAATTAAGAATTCAAAAAAGAGATTAAAAGCGATTACCCACACTAAAATTAACAGCCAGAGAATCAAACGTTACCAATTATTCATGCCGAAGCTAGAAAAACAGTTCAGGAGGCAGCAGATAAAATACTGGTACATTTTGACCAAACCAAAAAAAAGGATAGTCGACTCTCCAAGAAACAGATAGCTTAACATTGGACTATCTGAGAGAAAGATCTCAATAGATACTAGTGATATGTCTTCCCACTATTCTAAAACTACTTGCTAACCCCCCCCAACCCCCCAAAAAAAATTAGAGGTTAGAAGAGTCAAAAAAAAAAAAAACTACTCCTAAAAAACAGAAAAGTACCTGCATGTCCTCATGTCTAAATTTATAATGGAATCAATGAAGGGTCAGGAGACATACATTTGTTCCTAGACGGGACGAACATATCATTCCTATGGTTCTTTTGATGTAGCTAAAAAAAATGCAGCAAAGTACCTGCATGTCCTCGTGTCTAAATTTATAATGGAATCAATGAAGGGTCAGGAGACATACATATGTTCCTAGACGGGACGAACATATCATTCCTATGGTTCTTTTGATGTAGCTAAAAAAAAATGCAGCAAGAAATGGTTACACCTTCCTTTCTGCCAAATCTAGAAGACATGAAACACAAATGTTACATTGTTGCATATCTTCCACTTCCACTTCGTTCCTCTTCTGCTTCCTACCAATCAAAAGAAATACTTACCTTCCAGCAACTACCCTCTTCTTTTCGCTCAACTTTAATATAGATGCCAGTATATGGGTGATGGCAATTATTATCTTTTTCCAGCTTTTTCCTTGTTAGGCTACAATTTAATGCTTTGCTTCTGTTTTCTCCCCTTCCCTTTCGTACTCCCAACTCAGTAAGTTTAATTCAGACTTTCAGCAGCAGCACCAAAGAGAGTATTCTCTGATGGTGCACTAGAAGAGGCAAAATCGCAAATAAGATGCATGTCGAATTGAGTGCCCTAATTTCGCAGTAGAAAGAAGAACTACCTAGTACATAAGCTTCCGAATAAGCTCAGATTGTACACTACAACCAAAAGCGATAGTGCAATTGACTTCATTCTTGCTAATTGACCAGGAAATAGTATATGTATTCACATTAGTTGTGCATATCTCTAATTACCAAAAACAATCTCTTTTTTTTTTGGTTAACAGTGGTGTTAGGGCCAACTTGTGCTGCCCACCAAGGCTCAAGCAAATGGAAAGAAATCACCTAATGCTTTCTATCTCTATTGGAATTTGAATCTTGATGTCCAAGGTTTACACCCACTTCATGCCATACCCTTGGGTGAAATTACCAAAAGAGTTTTGCATCTTCCAGGGAAAAGGAATTACCTTGATAATTGCCACATAAGGCTTCTGACTTTTTCCTTCTGGAACCAAGAGCACGGGATCCTCCTGTATAAGAACAAATTAGTAATAAGAGCAACACCATAGGTCAACAGTAGCTATATCACTTAAGAAAATTACTAGCCAATGCAATTACGACATTGTTGTTCAAGTGAGAATGAAACAGCCAAGTAAAACTCCATGAAAGAAAACCATTGGAGTTGATATTGATTGCAAAAATCTCCTTCCTCTCTCATACCAACATCCAAGCACACCAAACCAAGCCTCTTCCACTGTATTCAAATCATAGTTATATACTTCTATGAGGAGAGATACCAATTCAGATTTAACCAACCTACTCATTCCTCCAACTCCTTACAATGAGTATGACTATATCAAACATACTCATTAAATCAAAGAGGATCCAAATTTTGACTTCTTATTCTCCTAACAAGCCAAATATGTGGAGATTCACTATCACATTTGTCACGCATGAATTCTCCATATCTAAACTGATTATGCTTAGCATTTTATGACGTTGAAGTAAAGAGCAATCCCTTAAACCCAGTAAATAAACCAAATAACCAGAGACTAAGGGGCAGAGTGGACCCCTGAAATCACCTCCCTTCAAATATTATGGATGAAATGTTTACCAAGGAAAATAATTTTCATGGAAAGTGTTTTTAAACCATTTTCTGATTAGTTTTCAATGTTTAGTCAGGTGCAAATGTAGATGACATATCATAATCAAACTAGATGAAAGAAAGGATAGGAAGATAGTGCTTTGGTGATATTTCTTTGCACCAAAGGTTGAGAATAATGTAGTGTTGGTTGAAGCTAGTAGTATGGAGTAGCAGTTTAAATATTTGTAAAGGAATATGTGTTCTGCTAATAGAGCCGAACGTCTATCGGAAACAGTCTCTCTACCTCGCAAGGTAGGGTTAAGGCGTGCGACACTCTACGCTCCCCAGTCCCCACACCCCACTTGTGGGATTACACTGGATATGTTGTTCTTGTTGTTGATGTTGTTGTTGTTGTTATGCTAATAAGTATCGGAATAAGGGGAGTCTCTCTACCTCCCAAGGTAGGGGTAAGGTGTGCGTACACTCCACCCTCCCCAGACTCCACTTATGGGATTACACTGGGTATATTGTTGTTGTTGTTGTTCTGCTAATAAGTATCAGAATAGGGGGCAATTATCCATGGAGGAAAACTTTTCCACAATTCAAAGACATCATTTTTTTCCATCATACAAAATACAAACCAATATGTAATCACATTTCAAACCCTAATTCAGCTACAAGCCATTGAAAGGAGCAGTAATTTCTCAAAAAACAGAAACCAATCTTCAATTAACTTTATTTCCTATAGTTATTCAAAAGCATTTTGCCATTAAACGAAACAAATTAGTGAAAACTCACAAGTTCGTAGCGATTTCCATCGTACTCAAACGACTCGTAATGGTTTCTCCTCGTTTTTCCTTTTCCAGTAACCCTAATAACCTCACCAATAGGCTTAGCATCTTCCAGTTGTTCTTCCTCCTCCTCCTCCTTAACCGGTTCGGGTTCCTCTTCCTCCTCTTCTTCCTCAACTTTCTTCAGTTTCTTAATCCTCTTCCCCCTTCCCCTCTCCTCCACCTCCTCCTCCTCGCTCTCCTCCTCATTGTCCGGCACTTTCCTCCTCTTCCTCCTCTTATCGTTACGCACTTCCTCTTCCTCTTCCTCTTCTTCCTCCACCTTCAGCTTTTTATCCTTCTCCTTCTCTTCTTCTTCGTCTTCGCTGAGTCTCACTTTCTTACGCTTCCTCTGATTCGCTTTCTCTTCGCCGCCGTTGTTGCTGGAGGCGCGTGTAACACGCGATATCGGCACGTCGTCCTCGTCGTCGCTTACCGCTACCACCGCGTGCCGCCGGTTTCCCATTTTTTTGGTTTGCTTACGGGCAAGTGTTTGAGTGAATGAATGAGAGAAAAAGGGAATCTGCTGGGACTGTACGAAGATATCATTCAATTTTTTGAGATTCTGCTAGTATTTGACAACTCACTCTTTTAAAGCCCAAAAAAGGTATTCTGAATTATTCAAATTGAGGTCCCATATATGGCCATAAATTTTAAAGTCGAAACTTGAAAATTCGAATTTTTGAAGTTGTGACTTTGAAACATCTTATTTTGAGTCGTGTATTTATCGAAAATAGTTTCTCATTTTTTTTAACGAAGAGCATAGTTGCTCATGAATCAAGGTGTGAATGTCCCTTCGAAGTCTCACACGCTCTTTTTGATCGAGAGTGGAGTGGACAATTTATGTCAACGTTGACGCTTGCGGTAGCACGATTGGACGGACTTTCCCTCAGAAATGCTTATCATGGAGGTTGGTGCTGCCAATGCATTCACAAACTTCTTTTTTCTCTGGGTAGTGGAGAGAAACTTATTTACACTACCCTCCTTAGACTTCACTTGTGGATTACATTGATATGTTGTTATTAGAGTAGATTGTATGCAGACCTTACCACTACTTTGTGAAGGTAGAGAGGTTGTTTCCTAGAGATCCTCGGTCAAAGTGTAACAAATCCAAGTACAAGAAGAAAAAATAGTGAAGAAACTATAGCAGTTAATAAATAAAGCAGTGCAAAGCCTACACGAAAGAAACAATAACAACAACAAAATAATGTGGTGATGGAAACACAATAAATAACATATGACGATAGATATCAAAAGCAAGAACTACGAGGATGCGACTAGTACTACGACAGACACCAATAACCCTAAACCTTCTAAAGTCAACACAACACTCTACTCCCTACTATCTTAATACGCGATCTCTATGCCTTCCTATCTAAAGTCATGTCATCGGTAATATATTGTTATTATTGTTGTTGATTTTTGAAACATGAAGATATGTCTGGACATGCATTTTACTTGAAAAAAATGAGAAATTTTAGGAGTGGAAGTGAAATGTTAATAAATGAAGATCAAAATTTTAAAATATGAACAAATTTTATGGTCAAACAGATATTAAAAGATATTTTTTAAAATCCAATCTGAATTTTATGGTCAAATGCTAGCGAAGTTAATTTTATCCTCCGTTGCATTTTAAGATAAAAATACTAGAATTTTCTTTTATAAGTAACGCTATCAATGCACATATTTTGCAATATATAGCGAGATTTTTTTTTTCAAATTGTATTAGTACTTTGCTTTCAAAATATTGTAATATATGCACACATACAATATCTAAATCTAACTGAAATCGTGTGAATATAGTATTTGATTTTAATTATATGTGTTTCCTGAGCAAAATCGAGATATATGTGTATGTATATATAGACATCAATCGTATGTATGGTCAGTAGAATTCAATGTATGTGTTTTCAGATTGTACGAGAGGCCAATTGTATGTGATGTATGTGTACGAGGGGACCAACAACTGAAAATATATGTTGTATATATGTCATACATGTTTATCAAATATTTGTTGTCATCTCTATTTTAAGATTGCTCACTACTAAGATTTTTAAATATATAATACATATATCTTTTATATTTGCTACAAAGATACATAATATTAATATGTATGTCATACATGTTTATCAAATATTTGGTCATCTCTATTTTAAGATTGCTCCTAAGATTTTTAGATACATAATACATTTATCTTTTATATTTGCTACGAAGAAACATAATATTACTATGTTTTGTATATTTATTTTTTTAAAGTATCACCATAAAGAGTAATAAGAGGGTCGAAACAGCTGCATCAGATAGTATTGTCAAAATATTACTAGCTCAAAAACACCTTATTACTAACCAAGTAGCGAGCCTATTTGGATGAACTTATAGCTTTGGGATTATTTTTGTTTTTTTAGCCTAAAAACGGAAAAAAAAAACTCTTTTATTTTACCCAAACACTATAAAAGCGCTTAAAAGCTATTTTTACTTAAAAGCACTTAAAATAAGTCAATTCAAACGGGCTCTAAAAATACTCTGTCCTCAGCTTTTGAATTTAATACCCAAAACAGACATGTAAATATAACCCCAAAAACTCCTAGCTTAAGAAAATGTTTCTAGCTCTTCCTTTTTGGTCCATCTTGAAATGGGAAGGCAGCTCATTGTCACCCTTGTATACATAAGTACTCTTACAACTTACAGGAGTATGGTGCTCAACAGGAAACAGGCAACAGTACAATTCTTACAACTAGAGAATAAATGGAACAGATATGTTGGAGAACTTCCTGCTATTGTTACTCTGACTTTCAGCAATTTCCTTCAAACTAGTCCAAGACTTCTTCTTTCGCTTACTGGATGTTGCGACAGTCTTCTCAGCATCGGTCATGGATGAACCATCCTGAGGTTCAACTTTCTTCTTGGACCCTGTTCTATTTCTTTTCCTCTTCTTCGAGTCCAACAAAGAAGTAACCGCAACTGTTGACAATGGAGTTGAAGGACCAGCCATAGGATCATCTCCAACTATTTCAGATGAAACTATTACATCTGTCTTATTATCTTTATCGGTACTGGCCTCTGAAGCATTGAACTGTTCAGTCGTTTGGGTTGCTGATTCAGTAGTGTCAACTCTTGCGTTATCGATACTAGCCACTAATGTATCCAAATGTTCAGACTTTGGCATTGCTGATTCAGTAGGATCAACTTTTACCTTATCGATACTATCCACTAACGTATCCAACTGTTCAGACTTTCGGGTTGCTGATTTAGCAGGGTCAACTCTTGAAGTTTTTGGTTTGGCAGGATATAGGTTTTTCATATAGCCTCTCGGGGTTCCTCTCTTTAGATTCCGATATGAGCAGAAATGACACTCATATACAACAGAGTTCTTGAGGGGAATACCGGATGTCCTGCGTTTCTTTCGTGCATTCCTTTTGTTCTTCTCAATCCGTGCTGTACAGTTGTAGCCAGCCTGAAGGATAGATTCACACCTGCGAAATATCAATTATAAGTTAGTATGCAAGCCTACAAAAAGGGATGAAAAGCCGACAATGACTCATTCAACATGAAATTGGCAAAATTTCTCAGTATATATAAATTTTTAAGCAGACTAAATCAACTCCACACATACGTTGTGATTTAAAACATGAGAAATCACAAGGAAGAAGTAAAAACAACTTCATGTGCTCAGGAGTTAGCTACTTCTTGATGATGGTTTATGTATTCTGCCTTTTCCAGGCATAAATAGCTGTTACCAAAGCTCAAAAATAGCACTAAAATTTGGAGTATTCAGGATGCTATGTCGAAAGGATATTATATACCACATAAATATAAAGTACTTAAAAAACACACGAGTGATCTTTCAGAATCCAGCAACAACAACATACCCAGTGAAATCCCACAAGTGAGGTCCGGGGAGGGTAGAGCGTACGCAGACCTTACCACTACCTCGTATAGGTAGAAAGGTTGTTCCGAAAGACCCTCAGCTCAAGTGCATCAAATCCAAGTACAAAAAGAAGGAAACATGGAAAAACATAGCAACTAATAAGGGAAGCAGTGCAATGCCTACAAGAAAGCAACAAGAACAACATAAAAATAGTGTGATAATCAAAAAACACTATAAGCAACAGACGATGATAGATATCAAAATCAAGAACTGTAATAATAAAGTTAGTACAACGACAAACATCAACCAGCCTAGGCCCTCGAAAAACAGGACACCATTCTACTACCTACTAACCTTCTACCCTAATACGCGTCCTCCACACCCTCATATCTAACTAATCTAAGGTCATTCCCTCGATAACCTGAAGCTGCGTCATGTCTTGTTTAATCACCTCTCCCCAATACTTCTCCGGCCTACCTCTACCTCTCCTCGTACTTTCTATAACCAACCTCTCGCACAGAATTTACAGCAGAACAAATAGACCGAATCAAATGACTGCGCATATCTGCAATATCCAATCGTCCGCAGATCAAACTGCTTATTACACTCTAAATTTGGAGACATGCTACTAGTGGAGTAAAGGGAATAAAAATATTTGTTGAATTCATATGTGGATTTTTTAGGTGAAACTTGAAGATTTCTGTTGCATAAATATGGTTTAAGTAGGTGCCAGGGGTTAAACTATGGGAGCAAATCCTCTACCCTGCTCCATTTGCCAACTTGTTACTCTGGAGGTAAAGGTCACTTAAGCAATGCCGTCTTCATTTCCAGAAAGTGCAAAGCTAAATTTCCCCAAGCCACCTCTGAACCAAAGCGCATAAGTTCTTGGAGGTTCTTTTGTATTGCCTTAATAGGCTACACTAAATAAACCCAAACAACACACGGCAGTGCAAAGTGCAAACATGCCCTGGTAGTAGGCTTTCCTGGTTAGCTCAATTGATGTTGAAAGACTTAGAGCCCGTTTGGATTGGCTTATTTTAAGTGCTTTTAAGCCAAAATAGCTTTTAAGCACATTTGAAGTGTTGTGGTAAAATAAAAAAGTGCTTTTAAGCACTTTTTTAAAGCTAAAAAAGCAAAAATAAGCCAAAAGCTACAAATCCTAGCTTTTTCCTTTTGGCTTATAAGTCAAAAAATAAAAGCTAATCCAAACACCCACTTAAAGCTGGCTTGTTCATCTTCTAACTAGGGTCGTCAATACCAGTTTCTTGACCTCTTCTCCATCTTTCTCGACCTTTTTCTTTAAGATCTTCCATATGATGGAGAATCTGCTATAGAATGTTCCAAAACAGATGGCTGAGCAGGAGGTAAAACACCTTTAGATAAATTAGTGTTGCTCCCTTCTGCTTCAATCATGCTGTTTTTCCTAACACAGCTTCTAAGGGAGCTGCTGACTTCTCCAACCATCATTTCACCTAGTAGTTCAATCTTTCAGTGCATTAATTAGCATGGTTACACATACAATTGCCCCTCAAAACTTTTTACATATATTTTGTAGAGGATATTTTTGTAACCAAACAAATCATTTTAAAGATTATGCAATATGCATGTTATTTTTAACACACCAAACCAAACAATGCATAAGAAATAGTGCGCGCATAACTAATACGTGCATTACTAATACATGTTATTCAGCATTATTCATATAATGCCACAATATCAGCACAAATCTGTAGACATGTCAAAAATCACTACTGATGAAAGCAAGAACCAAAAAATTGTAAAAAAGCTCAAACCTTTGACAAGTAAATAATGAAGGGTCAGGAGGAACACCCAAAGACTCAGCTGATGCAGCTAATCTCTGGCCAAAAAACGCACCAAGTGAAGGAATAGAAGCTTCTCCACTAACCCATGTAGCAATATCCCTAATATGTTCCAATTTCAGCATTGATTTTGCATTAACATGGGTTTGTTTCTTCTTACCACCTAATTCTTCTCTTAATGATTAGTTATACCGACATTATTTCTTATACATTGTTTGGTTTAGTGTATTAAAAATGACATTTATCACATAATTTCTAAAAAGAATTGTTTGTTTATAAAATTACCCTATTCAGCACTTTTTATATACCCTACCAAACGACCCCTACGGTTCTTCAGTGCATGCATTAGCATGATTACAGACACAATTGCCCCCTTAAAACTTTTTCCACATCCTTTCCATCGTATTTTGTAGAGGATATTTTTGTAAGCAAACAAACTTTTTTTTAAAGATTATGCAATGCATGTTATTTTCAACACGTCAAACCAAACAATGCATAAGAAATAGTGCCTGCATAACTAATACTGGCATTACTAATACATGCTATTCAACATTATTCTTATACACAGTACCAAACGATCCCGATTCATATAACACCACAATATCAGCACAAGTCTAGCAAGAGAAATCTAGCCAAAAGATTGTAACAAAGTTCAAACCTTTGACAAGTAAATAATGTCAGCATAACTAATATTGTCATTACCAATATATGCTATTCGGCATTATTCTTATACACTCTACCAAACAACCCCGATTCATATAACACCACAATATCAGTACAAGTCTGTATACATGTCAAAAATCACTACTGATGCAAGCAAGCCAAAAAAATTAACAAAGTTCGAACCTTTGACAAGTAAATAATGAAGGGTCAGGAGAAACACCCAAAGACTCAGCTGATGCAGCTAATCTCTGCCCAAAGAACGCACCAAGTGAAGGAATGGAAGCTTCACCACTAACCCATGTAGCAAGATTCCTTATATGTTCCAATTTCAGCATCGATTTGGGATTAACATGGGTTTGTTTCTTCTTATTACCACCTAATTCTTCTCTTAATGTAATTGAAGCTGGTGGTGCTGTACCAACTCCTTTCTTCCTCGCTGATTTCTTACCCATTATGCTTCTTCTACTTCAAATGAAGAATTTGTTTCTGCCGTCGCCGGGGCCGTCAAGGGTAGCCGCCGCCGACTTCTTCTGGGTTGCGGTCGCCGGAGTCGGTAAAGGGAGCCGCCGACTTGTTCCGGGTATGTGAAGCTGATATAGATATATTGGGCTAGCTTTACGTGAGCCCATATTCAAACCCATGTTAATTTATTGGGCCCAAAATGGTATTTATTTGGGCTGGAATTTATTGCACAGATAGACGTTTTAGAAGGGATAACTACACAAATGTCCCTCAAAGATAGTCACTTTGCATTTTTGCCCTACATAAAAAAGGTCTTAGAAAAATAATTTTTCTTGTTTTTATATATAGAACAACTACCTTTTTGCCCCTCTATACCTCAAATATCTTTAAACAACTTTTAATGTTCATTTGTCTCTCAACTTTTATATTTATTTCTTTTTCTCTTTTTTATTTTTTTATTTTTATTTTGTCGTTTATCTTTTTTTTCTTTTTTTCTCAACCTTTATTTTTCTTTTATTTTTTATTTTATTCTTTCTTCTACGTTCTTTTTCTTTTTTCTCAATCTTTATTTTTTTTCCTTCTCTCTTCTCAATTCTATTTTTTTCTCCTCTCTTTTTTTTCTCAACCTTTATTTTTTCGTTTATTTTTTGTTTTGTCTTTTTTTCTTCGTTTTTTTTCCTTTTTCTCTATTTTTATTTTTTTTCTCTCAACTTCTATTTTTTTATTTTTTCTTTGATTTTTTTAAAATCATTTTTGTCGTCTTTTATTTTTTTTATGAGATGTTCTATAACTCTTGCTTTAGAGGCTAAACTTAGCCCAGGGACTTCTAAACAACAAATTACGTCCCATGCGCAAGGCTTGACACTAGTACATTGTGTCTTGATTTATGAGATGTTTTATAACACTTGCCTCAGAGGCAAGACTTAGCCCAAGGACCTCTCAAAAAATACAAGTTACGCTCCATGAGCAAGAGTTCACACTATTTCATTGTGTCTTAATTTATGAGATACTCTATAACTCTTGCCTTAGAGGCAAGACTTAGATCAAGGATTTTCAAACAACAAGTTATGCCCCACGAGCAAGGCTTGATACTAGTACATTGTGTCTTGATTTATAAGACATTCTATAACCCTTGCCTTAGAGACAAGACTTACCCCAAGGACTTTCAAACAACAAGTTAGACCACATGGCCAAGAGTTGACACTACCACATTGTGCTTGGTTTATGAGATGCTCTATAACGCTTGTCTAAGAGGCAAGACTTAGCTCAAAAACTTCCAAATAACAAGTTACGCCCCATGGGCAAGAGTTGACACTACCACATTGTGTCTTCATTTATGTGATGCTCTATAATTCTTGCCTTAGAGGCAAAACTTAGCTCAAAGACTTTCAAACAACAAGTTACGCCTCTCATTGGCAAGAGTTGACACTAGCACATTGTGTCTTGATCATGAGATGCTCTATAATGTTTGCCTTAGAGGCAAGACTTAGCCCAAGGACCTCTCAAAAAACAAGTTATGCCCCATGGGCAAGAGTTAACACTATTTCATTGTGTCTTAATTTATGAGATGCTCTATAACTCTTGCCTTAGAGGCAAGACTTAGCTCAAGAATTTTCAAACAATAAGGAATTCTCCACGAGCAAGACTTGGCACTACCTCATTGTGTCTTGATTTATGAGATGTTCTATAACATTTATCTTAGAGGCAAAACTTGTTCCAAAGGACTTCCAAACAACAAAGCACGCCCTTAAGTTTACTTCGATTTCAAAGAAAGAAGATCATCTTTGCGGATTATCCAACTGTTTGTTCATTAGCAAAAAATAATAGAGGTTAAGAAAAAAAAAAGGAAAAAATAAAGATTATAAAAAAAAAAAAAGAAAAAAAAAAAAAAAGAGAAAAAAAATGAAGGTTGAGAAACAAAAAGAACAAAAAAAAAAGTTGAGAGAAAAAGAAAAAAAATAAATAAATAAAGGTTGAGAAAAAAGAAAACGAGAATTAAAAAAAATTGAGAAAAAAGAAAAAAAAAAGATAAAAGAAAAAGGAAAAATGAAAATTAAAGTTGAGAGACAAATGAACATGGAGAGTTGTGATGTAGAGGGGCAAAAATGTATTTGTTCTATACATAAAAAGGAAGGAAGGGTGTTTTTAAAGATTTTTCTTATGCGGGCAAAATTTGAAGATCACACACTTTAGAGGACACTCCATGTAATCTCCTGGTTTTAGGACCCATATAGTCGAAGTTTATACGATTATTTTGAAAGTTTAGTCGCTTTCGAATCAACTTCAAATTCATGAGTCTGAAGTTTAAAGAAACTCATGTATATATTTTAGGACCCATATAGTCGAAGTTTATATTATTGTTTTGCAAATTTAATCGATTCTGAATCAACTTCAAATTAGTGAGTCTGAGGTTTAAAGAAATTCATATATACGTTTAGGACTCATATCGACGAATTTTATACTATTGTTTTATAAGTTTAATCGCTTCTGAATCAACTTCAAATTCGTGAGTTTGAAGTTTAAAGAAATCCAAATACGTTTTAGGACCCATATAGTCAAAGTTTATAGGATTATTTTGTAAGTTTAGTCTCTTATGAATCAACTTTAAATCCGTGAGTATGAAGTTTTAGGAAATTATATATATGTTTAAGGATCCACATAGTCGAAGTTTATACTATTATTTTGTAAGTTTAATCACTTCTGAATCAACTTCAAATTCGTGAGTCTAAAGGTTATTGAAATTCATATATACATTTTAGGACCCATGTAGTCGAAGTTTATATTATTAATTTGTGAGTTTAATCGCTTCTTAATCAACTTCAAATTCGTGAGTTTGAAGTTTAATATATACATTTTAGGACCCATATAGTCAAAGTTTATACTATTGTTATGTAAGTTTAATCGTTTCTGAACCAACTTTAAATTCGTGAATCTCGAGTTTTAAGAAATTCATATATACGAGTTAAAAATTGTATTTCGGCCTTCATATATTTAAACTCACACTAATAAAAATTTCGCAAAAAGAAAAAACACAATATTGATAGAGCAATACATGAATACCAAAGTAATTTTTAAATATTTTTGGACGATATGGTGCAAATATTTCTAACAAAGTGAAAATAAACGAAAAAGTTAAATTTTTAACGGAAACTTGTACATATATATTTTTAGGTTTCATTTGTAGATCCAATCCCCATAAACCAAATATATAGAACTCATTATATAAATTTATTTTTTAAAAGTATTTTTTCCCCTTCAACAAATTTGACATTTGGTAGATTCTAACTTCTAAGGAATACAAGTTTGACACGTTGCACATGTCAACGTGGCACCACGTGGATCTTAAGAATTTGCTTGTCTACTTGGATTCATTTGCAACAAGTATACAAACATAAAAATCTTTGTTTTTTCTGGGAAAATTGAAATACTTTCAAAAAATTATTATAGTAGTTGTGGAATAGTTTACGCATTTTTTTTTTTGGTTTTTTACCCAATATGCGGTATCTATTTTAGAGTCCGATAATTTGAATTTACGCATTACATGATTTATTTTAGAAAATGACACTTTTAATAAAATATTTTTCATTCTCATGATTTTAAATCGAAAACTCAAATTAAGGTGATTTTGAATTATCATTTCACAACGATGCATGTTGATTAGTTTAAGTAGTTGATTATTCTACTGGTGGACTTATCTAGTTTTTGAAACTTTCTAATTTTTTTGACTTAGTGCTTGTCAAGTTTGTCACACCAATTAAGTCACCAAATTATTCTTTGCATCCTTTACTATTCAAATTTCATTCATTTTTCTCATTTGAAAATTCAAAGATTTTGTTTTCATTGAAAATAAAGAGTTTGATAGGGAAATTTCTCATTCTAGAACCCTCTAATTAAAATAATCGCACTAGTAAACGTGTCACAATCAAATAATGATCAAAATTATTGTTTAGTATATATATATACTTATTGTTACGTACGATATTTTTTTGTGAAATTATTGTCACAATTAATTAGATATTCAGTTTATAATTAAGATAATTTATATACTTTGTTTTAGGAACAATTATTTCCCGATTGCCCCTCTCCATAAGAATGAGAAAAGAATATTATCTCGATCTTATATGAGCACTTATCAGCAAACTATTTTTTTTTTTCTAATAAATTTTTTTTATTGCAAATCATCATACAATACAAAGAAAAAGGTGAAAGGAGGAAGAAAGGTGCGCTATGTAACTAAACATAACATCAAGCTGAAAAGCGCTAGCTAGCTAGGCTAGCACGCAATAACTTTTTATGATAGGTGTTTGCTTTTCTTCAAATTCATCTAGAAAGTCGGTTACATTATACTATATTTTTCGAAACATTTTTGATATGATATCTATATTAATAGCAATTAATGTTTCTTAACCAAAATTGAAGTAACAATAAATATGATAATAATATATTTGATTAATTAACATGACGTGTACACTAAGCACAATTATATTTGTTAGGTCTCTATTTAATTATATTTGCAAAGTAAGAATGGAATAGCGTGTGATTAGTTATGAATGAGATATTTTCTCACACTCTTATCCTTATACACCATAGCTTAACTCAACTTTGAAAAAGACCATTTTAAAATTCATTAATATTATAAGCACCAAAATGTTTACTAGTACTACTTCGATATAATTTCATAACTGAAGTCTGAAGAGGATATGATGTATGTAGAAATCGAACCTACATATGTGACAGAATACGGGGATGACTTGTGGCGGGGATGATATAGGCCAACCAAGATCGGATATAGCTGATTTTTCGCAAAATCTATTTCAGTAAAGAGCGTATGATATAGATGACCCATGTGATATAGAACCTCCTCAATTTGAGCCGTCATCCAAGCATGAAATTTTTTGTTTAAGACAATATTTTTGGCGTCGTAGAAAATCTCAAATTCAGGATTTTATGCTACTTTATTCCTATTTTTATGTGGTAAATAGAGTATTTTTGATAGACTCTCGGTTCAAGAAAAACATGTACGCAGACCAAATTGTTTATTGTACTCTATACACATATTTTAATGAAATGCTCCTTTTTTTTCTTCTTAAATGGGATTCCCCAATTTCTTGGTTTAGGTATGATACCAAACTCTAGTATATAGTCTTTTTCATCAACAATATTATCCACAACACACAAAAAAGTCTTTTGAGTTATAATGTACTTATATAATATGATCACTTTTACCTTCTTTAAAATAAATAAACAAATGAAAAGCTTATGTGTAGAAAAAGAAAGAAGTACAATTTAATTATTGAGTTGCAATAATTTTGCTAATCCACTATAGAAATAATTGATCTTAAAGTAAAGGAAGCAATGCATGCTCCAGCAATTATGGATGTTCCCATTGTTGTGGTTGATGTTTATTGAGATCCCACTAGAGGAGACACAACCCAAAATAAAGAGAAAAATGGGTGGAGGGGGTGGGGTGGAAGATCATGATTATCTTTTCTTCTTTTGTTTACTTGGCTTTATACATCGATAATATCTCAAATTTGTCAGTAAAATTCATTTAGACATTCAAATTATAATTTGTACCAATTGACTACTTGAACACATGATATAATGTTTCTACTAGACACTTTCGATTCAAAATTTAAATTTTTTTGTGCGTGTTCATAAATACCCTTTATGTAAATAAGTAAATCACTTAAAATATGCTACATTCTTTAATTATATGATTAATTTTAATATGATACTATAACTCATGCCCTATCGAGCATGTTATCCTATTTTAAAATTGGTTTATTTTGCAACAACAAATGCTAATTATAATATGGGTTCCAGCGAAACCAGTTTAGTTATTAATAAAGCTCAAAATTAATGGAGGTACTATTGTGAAGAAATTGAAAGAAAGAGTGCTTGTATTCTGGGAGCTTCCGTTTTCAACATTTGACTTATATACGGGTCAACGTCAACCTAAGAAGCATGAAAAATATTAGCTCACTCGATTAAAAGAAGAGAGATGAGAGTAGTCTTTTTTTAATAGGCTAACTGCCTAATCGTAGAAGCTCAAGCATATTCCGGTTAAGTATGAGGTATATAATCAAAGGAAGTGACACAACATTATTAAATCATATGGCTAAATTTCAAATAAATTTTTGATTGCATTATAAAAGTATGAGAAATTATATTACACATTTGAAATTTAAAAATGTTTATGGACTAAACAGGATAATGTTTCATATTTAAGGGGTTAAAAAGTGAAATAACTCAACTAGTATAAGGTTATTAAACCAATACGTGTCCTTTTGTTGACCCGGTTCAATCTTGGCCGGCAACCACCGGTTCACCGGTTCAATTTTCTTCTCCTTCCTTCTCTATAAACCACACATATACACGCTTTTCCAAACACCAATAGTACTATTCATAAATAACCCAAAAAAAATCTCTCTGTATTTTGCTTTCTTCCCCAATTCACCTCAGGTTCCTCCTTTCTTTATCTCTTTGTAAATATTTTCTGTTAAATTAATTAATAAAAAAAATATTCCCTAGCTTATTAGTGTATAATATTGCTCACAAATCTTGATAAGCCTGATAATTTTAATTTTCTGAAGTCTTTTTTGGGTTAATTTTCTTTTTTTGTGTATATATACCTATTTGGGTTTGGGTGGGTTGCTTTTATTTTTCCTTATTCCTCAAGTAATTGAAATATTATTAGGCTTTTATGGGGTGTTGACGTGTGAGTTGATTCTTGATTTTTGGCGTGTTGTGCACGAAATTTGGGTTGTATTTGTGTAATTAAATGATGGGTATTGAGTAAAGTTTGGATCTTTATTGTTAAAAGGGGGTGCTTTGTTTGTTTCCTTTTGTTCCTGTTGGTGATTTGGGGAAGTTTTAAAGTTCAAAAGTTCAATTGGGTTTGTTGGGTTTCATTGAGATTGTGTTAACTTGGGGTTTTGTGGTGGAAAGTTTGAATCTTTATTGTTAAAAGAGCTGGTTTCTTTGTTCCCTTTGTTCCTTGGCTTCTGTGGTGATTTGGGAAAGTTCAAAAGTTCAACTGGGTTTGTTGGGTTCATTGAGATTGTGTTAACTTGGGCTGAGCTGAGTGGTTTTGTGGTGGAAAATTTGAGTCTTTGAAGTTAAAGATTTGGTGGGGGTGTAAGATTAGTTAGTGAAGATGGTTGAATCAATTGGTGCAATATCACTTTTAGGGAGGGTGCCAGTTTATGGAGTTTATTATAGCAAAGACGTGTCGAGTAAACGGAAGGCAATTGATGTATGTCGATTGCCTTCTGCTGATTTTCTTGGCAGAAAGCTTGTTTGTGGTTCCAATTTACAGAGATTAAGAGCTGATTGTGTAAGATTTTCCTCAATAAGAGGCCAGGCGATGGAATTGACCAAAGAGGCATTTTCATACAGAGAGGAGGGGAGAATTCCTAAAGATTTCCGGTATCGGATTGAGACTGATTTGGATAGAAAGCCAGGGAAATGGCCACCAACTAATAAAGCTGACAATCCAGCTCTTCATAATCCGTTGCTTAGACAAGAGAGGATGGGTTGTGGATGGTTAGCAGCTATATTTGAATGGGAAGGTGTGTTAGCCGAAGATAATCCAGATCTTGAGAAGCAGGCATGGTTAGCTCTGTCTCAGGAAGAAGGAAAATCACCTCCTCCAGGTTTCATTTTAAAGAGAATTGAAGGAATGAAGAATGAGCAAGCGATATCAGAAGTTCTCTGCTGGTCTAGAGATCCTGTACAAGTGAAGAGATTGGCTTCTCGGAAGGAGGAGATTTATCACGGGCTGCAGGGGGGAATTTATAGCTTCCGACCTGGATCGCAGGAGTTTGTGAATACCCTAATGCACTACAAGGTGCCAATGGCTTTAGTGTCTACACGTCCGAGAAAGTATGTCGAGAATGCAATTGGTACCATTGGCTTTGAAGGGATTTTTAGCGTCATTGTAGCTGCAGAGGATGTTCACAGAGGGAAGCCTGATCCGGAGATGTTTGTCTATGCATCACAGCTTCTACAATACATACCAGAGAGGTGTATTGTGTTCGGGAACTCAAATCAAACTGTGGAGGCTGCACATGATGCTCAGATGAAGTGTGTCGCTGTTGCCAGTAAACATCCAGTGTATGAGCTTGGTGCTGCTGACTTGGTTGTGAGGCACCTTGATGAGCTCTCAATCGTTGACCTAAAGAACCTTGCTGCTGTTGAGCTGACTGAATTTGGATCCGCTGAACCAGAGTTGGAGATGGAAGAAGAGGATGAGCCCTATCCTCCATCTGCAGTGGCTGTTGATGATGGTTTCTGGTAACATCTCCCCAATGTACAGTAGTTGTGCTTAATAATATTCAAATAGGATATAGAAAAATGTAAACTAAAATGCAGGGCAAGAAGTGTATCAGAAGGTGGTCTACATTGGGCTGCCATTTATGTGACTTTGTATGTGATATTTGTATTATATGTATATCTTCTGACGGTCGCTCCTTGCTTTTGGATTTTAAGATGTAACTTGTAGAGTTTTAAAAGGTTGGACATAAATAATAATGAAAATAAGATTCCTATGAATGGTTCTACTTCAAAAAAAGATACATATGAATGGTTCCATGTCAAAAAAGATGCGTATGAATGGCTGAAAGCATGAAAGCTTTCCCTGGAAAAAGAGGTCTTGCAGGCTGCAGCACAAGCGTTGCTGTGTGTAATCTTGACGAAATCATATTTCTCTTTTAGTTGTAGTTGTGAATGTGTTTCCTGGTTTTCTCTGTCTAGGCACCATGATTTCCACTGCACCAAACTTTAGTGAGGTCCTCGAGTCATGATGAGTTACTTTCATGAATATCTTAGACAATTGTGCTGCATACTAGTGTTTTACTCCTGATTTCCAATGTTTGCGATAATAATTATGCTTTTTAAAGCCTCGTGGTCAGGGTGATACGTAGCAACATTTTTGCAAATCAGCGGGTATTTTCATCGTGCATTTTGTAGTTCGTTTGTGAGCAGCTTGATTGTCACCAAGAAACTAGTTCATGGTCTTCCCATCCAATACTTGAGAAGAAACAAGAATAAGTATCATGCACACTCCAAACAGATCATGAATTGATGTTTACTGCTAAAGAGGCATATATTTTGATGGTTAACCTGGGTTTGGGAGGTGCCTCGGCACAGTGAAGAAGATAACCTCATAATTGTTCAGGATTTGCTCTAGCTTTGGATGCAGAGCAATTCTGCTTTGAGCCTACCTTTGCTCATGCTATAGTTTCTGTGTTGTGATTGTATGAATGGAAATCAAGAGGCAGCTTTCCCTTTTCATATAGCACTTCCTTTTTCTGGCTGGCTATTAAGTTTGAACTGAGGGTCTATCCGGAACTGCCTTCCTACCTCGTGGACTGCATATACACCCCACCCTCCCCAGACTCCACTTGTGGGATTACACTCTCCACTTGTGGGATTACACTGGGTATGTTGTTGTTGGCTATTATGTTTGAAATGATAAGCTGCTTTAATGATTTGAGATCTTTATCCTGCAAGTTTAGTTATGTTGGTAACTATATACCCTGCTGAATAGAATCTTGTTTCTCTAAACCATGAAAACAAACAATACATTGGGACAAGAGAGTTGCTCAAGCGATAAGCACCCCACCTCCACTTCTACCTCTGAGGTTGCGAGTTCGAGTCACCAAGGGAGTGAAGCAGGGAGCCCCAAGGGAGGGCCCAAACAATACATTATAGTTTGGGCCAGGGGGCTGTCTCAATTGTTTAGGGCCCGTTTAGCCAAACTTTCAAGATTATTATGAGATTTTTACGCCCTATAACGATTAATAGAAGGATTAATTGCTTAGCTTAGCAAACATATAAACTGTACCTATGATACACAGTTATAGTTTCAATAAGTCACGATACATAGGTACATTTTGAAATAGAAAATATCCTCTTTGTAGCTTAATAGTTTCTTGTTCTTGAATTCCTCGTAGTATTATTTTGTGGTAGTGCTCTATTTCTATCTGTTGTTTGTTACTACATATTACTACCTATTGTCTCTTGTATTTTTATTATGTATCTTTATTACATCTTTTTTTAGCCTATTTTTAGACTATTTTTGTCTTGAGCCGGGGGTCTATCGGAAACAGTCTCTCTATCTCACCTCTGAGGTAGAGGTACGAATTGCGTACACTCTACTCTTCCCAGACTCCACATTGTGGGAATACACTGCGTATGTTGTTATCGTAGAGTTCCCAGATTTCTCTTCCCTTCATCTTCTTCCAGAGGTGGTGTTTTACTGAAAATCGACAGTCAATTCACTTCCCTTCATCAAAACAACCTATAACCCAATAGTTAATCTGAGACGAAGGAAGTAGTATTTTAGTTCCGTCCATATTTATTGGGACCTATTATTTGAAATAATCGAACTTTCTCTCTCTAGAGATCTATACTAATGATTGCTACTATGAATTAATTATATCATACTTTGCATTTGGTCATACTTTTTCTTTATAATATTATAATATATTGTTGGTGTCTTTTTAATAATTAAAAAAGGTCTACCACATTTGAATCCAATGTTGTCTCACACTTTACGTCATTAAACACAATTATTCTAATTCAACTCCTACACTTCTTCTTAATTTAGATAGAGACATATTACATATGCACTGAGATAATACAAACATCATTATCTATATTCTTCACTAAATGTAAAAAAAAAAATACCATTTTTTTTTGGTGCTATTGAAAGTTTTTATTTTTATTTTTTTGGCATTTGTTATATGTAAATCAATGACTTTTTTGGTATTATGACATATTACTTTTCGAAAAATATAATAAAATATTGTTCACAAAAGGAAAGTGGTCCTAATAGATATAGACCGTTCAATCAAAAAGGTTCCTCATCTTTTCTTATTTAATACCTTGCCTTTAAAAAAGAACATGATACATTTTCAACTTATCGATAATATAATTTTTAGATAATTTTTTTAAAAAACTGAGAATTAGAATAGAAAGATAATAGGTAAACATGTGTTGTAATATATTTTTACAAGCTAAAAGTAGGGAGTTTTTTTTTTTGGTAGGAGAAAAAGTAGGGAGGTGATATATCCTCTTCACATCTTTTCTTTATTTAATAATTTTACCTGATATTCACATATTATCTTATTCTTTATTTTTATTATTATTTTTTTATTTCAATAATTTTATTTATCTTGCTATTTTATTATCATTATTCTTTTATATATCAATTTTATTGCATTTTTTGGAGCTGAGGATCTATCACAAATAATTTTTCTATCTCATAAAAGTATGATTAAATCTGTGTAATCATGTCCTTTCAGATTTATCTATTTATGAAATTACACTGAGTAAATATCAAAATCATATCCCGATATTGATCCCTTGAATATACTAAAATTCCATTATTTATCACTTCTTTTACTCTCTTTTTATGTTTGGTGATTATATATTTCATTTGTTAATTCTCTGTGAACGAAATTAATAAGCCAAATTAATTTTTTATTGTACTAAATAAAGTTTAAATAATTAAAAAATAGATACTTTAATCGAACACAAAAGCAATTAGGCCTCTTTTGGGAATCAATTCCAACTGAACGTGGCACAACTCAATAAATCAATTCTTTGATATATATAGTACAATCATGTGTTGTTTTTTTTAGGGTTTTTTTATATTCATATTCTAATATTTGGGTGGTGTTTATCGTATGATTAATCTTATTTTTTTAGTTTTTCATATTTATCAACATATATTATTTATTGTGTTTTAATTATCGCACTATTTTACTGTTCCTTTTCTAGATGCTCTACAATGCTTTCCTTACTAGTTGCTACTATGTTTTCTTTATTGTTGTTTTTTTCTTTTCATGATTAATTTGTTCTGCTGTAATTGAGCCGAGAGTTCTTCAGAAACAAATTCATTACATTCACAAAGTAGAAATAAGATTTACGTACATTTTACTCTCTCTAAACTTTACTTGTGAGATTTTACTGGATATATTAGTATTGCATATTCTAACATTTAATTAAAGTTACAAAAAGAAAGTAATCCATCAAGCAACAATCCTTATATACATTTTGGTTAATGATTTTTGCGAGATTTGACCCTAAATAAAAGAATATGGAGGTTGAGAATTAGGTAAACGATTAGTAGACAAT
Source organism: Jaltomata sinuosa (assembly GCA_003996215.1). NCBI lineage: Eukaryota > Viridiplantae > Streptophyta > Magnoliopsida > Solanales > Solanaceae > Jaltomata > Jaltomata sinuosa. The sequence continues at coordinate 1,634,086 of QJPP01000005.1, forward strand.
AGAGTATTTTCTTTCCTTACAATGGTAAAATAGAATTCTAGTTTGGAGCATTTTTTTGAATTGAGTGTTTATCGAAAATATCATTTTTAATCCACATAAATAGAGATAAGATCTACGTACACTCCATTTTTTCAAAACTCACTTTTAAAAATATACATAATATGTTTTAAGCCTGCCTGATACAAACAAATATCTATATTCATAACACTTCATAAGTAATTTCACATAATTCTATTTAACAATCTATACGCATTAGTATCCCGGATTCATGAATATCTCTATTTGAGAAATCAAAATGAAAAGGAAAATATTGATTAATAAGCAATTGTCAGCAAATACATCATTTTAAAGAAATCTTTAGGGCTCGTTTGATACGAGGAATAAGGAATAACTAATATCAAAATTAAGTTTAAGATGAGTTTATTATAATGATTGGGATAAAATCGCGAGATAACTTATTTTGAGATCAATTATTCAAGAATTGTAATATTATTTTTATCCTACTCCCTCTGTCCAACAATACTTGTCCACTATTAACTTTGCACATTTTTTAAGAAATCATAAATAGAAGGATAATTATACCATATTACCCTTTGAATATAATAAATATAATGTCTTGAAAAATGTAATAGGGAAATGACTATAATTAATGATAATAGTAAATTAGGAACTAAGTGTAAATATATTTGTTGGACATCTATTTTTAGTATAGTGAACAAGTAAAAATGAAAAAAGGGAGTACATTGAAGATGAGATAACAATTCTAAAATAACTATTCCCAGAATAACAAATCCCGAAATAATTTGTTCCCGATCAAACAAGCCATTACAATGAGCTAACATGTCATCAGAAAGCAATGAGGGACCACAGGAAAAACTATGGATAGTGCCGCACCTTTTAGTTCCCCGTGCCACATTAGCCATTCTTTTTCAACATTCAATCTGCTACAGTACTCACCCCAAAGCTAAAAGAGAATAAAATTGAAAAAAAAAATGCAAGAAATGAGAGTGATAGAGCTGTAGCCGCCCCAGTACACCAGAAAAATCCAATTTCTATATATAGCTTGGAAGGTTTCTTTCAATTTCCCAGTCACTTTTCTAGAACAAACCCTACAAATTCTTCCTTTTGTGTTTACTGAGCCAAGGTATCTATCAGCTTTTGTCACCTTTTATGATAGTTTTTTTAATCAAGATTCAATTTTTCTGCAATACCCATGATTCTTTTTGTCTGTATTTGTTGCATGTGCTGTTTAGTTTTCTCTTTAAGTTGGTTTGGTTAATCAAGATTCAATTTTTCTGCAATACCCATAATTCTTTTTCTCTGATACTGTTGCATGTTCTGTTCAGTTTTCTCTTTAAGTTGGTTTGGCTAGTCAAGATTCAGTTTTTCTTCAAAACCCATAATTCATTTTTAGTTTTTGTTTCATAGTCTTGTTGTAATTCTTGTTTATTGCTACATGGGTGTTGATGGTATTGATCAAAGATTCAAATTTCTGGATTCAAATGTGATGACATGTTCTTGAGCTGAGGGTTTAATGGAAACAGCCTCTCTACCTCAGGTAGTGGTACGGCCTGCGTACATTCTACCCTTCCTAGACCCCACTTTGTGCGATTACACTGGGTATGTTGTTGTTGTTGTTGTAAATCTGATGACATGCATACCAAACTAGAAAGAAGAAAAAGATAAAGTGCTTTAGACTAGACTTACAGGTTTCAGTTTCTCTAGTCCTCCCCAGTAATTTCAAGTGTTAAGTGAAACGGTATTGTATAAGATTGCATTTGATGATCTGGAGTTCAAGTATAATTGTTGCAGGATAGCAATATCAAGTCACATTTTCTTTATTGTATCCGTGTAGTCGATATGGAATGATACGGGGGAATGGGGGGTGGGGTGTACAGTATGTAATTTTGGTCGTTGGCGATTGAGCCTGCTGGGTAGTTGGGTTGGCCCTATTCAATTGTATACAACTATGCTCAACCAAGAAGTGAGAGATTTATCTTGTGTCTCGTACAATTGGTCTAAGAGGGTGTTTGGATTGGCTTTTCAAAAGTAGCTTAAAAGCTAAAAGCCAAAAGCCGAAAGTTGGGGATACCGGTGCCTGAAAGTGAGTGTTTAAAAACACTTTTTAGTTTAGCCAAACACCACCAAAACTTAAAGAGTGCTTAAAAGCCAAAAACACTTAAAAATAAGTCAATCCAAACACCCTATAAGAATAATGTTGTGCTTTTTCTACCTGAAGCACTACAATGTTGCATTCAATTTGACGGGCATTTTAATTTGTATAACACTATTTATCTTTAGACGTGCTGAAAGGCTTGACTCTATTTCACTGATATTATTATTATACAACCTCTATAGGTTTTGATAGTTCAATTTATTTAACTGATCAAATAAATTTTCATATGGTGTTTTCCCATCAAAAGTACTCTTCAATTATTATTTAAATATCCTCTTCTGTTACTAATGTAATACCCAAGTCAACAATAATCTGAATCTCGCGTCCACTCAAATGGTATAACATTCTTATCAAAAGTCGCTGACATCAGTTTTTCCTGTGATTTTCAGGCACAAAACATGGCCTTGATGTCTCAGGCAGGTTCTTCACATTGCATTTACTCTGAAAAGATAAGATATATTGGTGGACATAGCAACATCTCGAACAATATGGAGATGTTCAAAATGAAGGAGATATGCTTTGGCGTGGATCTTTCTTCACGGAATGCCTCAAGACGAGTGCAAGGGAATTATTTGAATCACATAGGAGTGGGAAGTAGACGAGGAGGCCTAGCAATTGTTGCTGCAAGTCCTCCAACAGAGGATGCTGTTGTTGCAGCAGAGCCATTAACCAAAGAAGACCTTGTAGGATATCTTGCTTCTGGATGCAAATCCAAAGAAAAATGGAGGTTTGAAGTTAAACTTTTCTTAGTGTGCTTAAATTTCAGTTGCATATAATTCACCAAAAAGATGAGTATTCATTATCTCTTTGGGCCTTTAAAGATTAGTTTCTTCATTCGCCACATATATGCCTTGATTGTCTTTCAAGTATGTTGAGTAAGTCATGGATAAATCTTCATGACTTGTGTATTTATACGGCCATTTGTTATGAAGTTATTCTTTCTTCAGCTCTGTTGTAGTGTATGATACGGTAAATGTGTTATATACTTTTTGCATGTCATTATTGTGGTTAGTTTTCATTTATCCATTTCACAAAAAATATCGTGGGTAAGTTCTCACTGTCATGCATTTCAAAATATGGGTACGAGGGAATTCGGACTTGATACAGTTCTTCTTCATTGACCTAACAAATTGTACCATTTGGGCAACTTGAACACTGGAAACATTAATCTGTTTCATAGGACACTGCTGTTTGTAATTTTCTTACAAATTTTGAATTGTTGAAATTTTGGTAATAAAATTTATGAACATGGAGACGAGATTCCCACAATTGTTAATGAAATTGTTTAACTTATAAACAAAATGAGCATGGAGTTTTGGGAGCCATTTCTGTGGATCAGGTATTTTTGCATAAATGTGGTAGCTAGGAATTAGGATTCTTCCTCACACATAATTTGGATATTTTGTGTTACTTAACTGTGCGTCTGGATCTAGACCATATTAATCAGTTCAACTTTTCTTGTTCTCTCAAATCTTGATGAGCAGGATAGGCACTGAACATGAGAAGTTCGGTTTCGAGTTTGGAACTCTGCGACCCATGAAGTATGAACAAATAGCTGACTTACTAAATGGTATTGCCGAGCGGTTTGATTGGGAAAAAGTAATGGAGGGTGAAAAGATTATTGGCCTGAAACAGGTAGAACGTGAACTTGGTGCATGCAAACTTTGGTTTGAAATATTCTAGGATGAATTTGTCATGGCTCCATACAATGTATTCTGCTACTTAGTATGAATAGAAGCATAATTTCCTGATTAATTTTGTTCTCAAGTGCAAGTCTGTAGTAAATAGTAATTGTTCAGACTTTACTTTAGAATAATTGGTGGATAAATTTGCTCTGCCTTCGCACAGGGAAAGCAAAGCATATCACTGGAACCTGGTGGTCAGTTTGAGCTTAGTGGTGCACCACTTGAAACCCTGCATCAAACTTGTGCAGAGGTTAATTCACATCTTTACCAGGTTTGTACTTTTGAAACTTCATCAATTTCCTTTATAATGAAATATTGGGCAATTAAGATCTTTCTAACTATAATCCGCACTGGGGACATGTAAGCGAACTTTAGTTAAGCGATAACTTGGCTTGGAATAAGAAGGAATCTTATTTTTTTGAGTTGGAGAAATACTACCAATGTGCCGGCAATTTTTGCTTCAGGTAGTTGATGACTTATTACACTAGAGTTTCCTTACCCAGTATTCTGGTACTTCTGATCAGAGCCTCGAGTCGTATAAGAAAATCTTGCTGCAAAAGAACATTGTTGGGGTGAATGTAAAGTTTATGACTTCCTAACTGGTCTTGTCAATGAACATTTGGAGGCAACAAAACAGAACTATTCATCTCAGCTTTGACGTTTGTTTTATCTACCTCAACCTTGCCCAAGCAACCTTATATCCAAAAGAAGGGTTCCACATATTCCCTTGGAGCTTCTTGGTCTCATATCTCTTGTTTTCCTCCCTTTGTTGAGTGTATGAACATTTCCCTTTAACATATTGATAAACATAACCGTTGTGTTAGTTGAACATTGCTGAAACTGCGAATGATCTTGGGTGTCAACTTCAAGCGAGTTTGACATTGTGTTTCTCAGATCATGAAAGTTCATCTTTTTTCTATTGATACGTCAAGGTATTATATCACTAGTAAGCACCATGCATCTGTACAAAGATCATGGTTCCAAATATCCTATATATACAAAAAAAAAATCTTTGCTCCAAAACACATAAATGACAAAATAGATCTTTTAAGCTTCCAAGAGACTTTCTTCAAAACTGGTTTCTTAGATTGTCTTAACTACCTTTTGAGGTCTTTTTGAAAGTCAGTAAGATCCTGCATACTCCTCCTCTCCTTGATCTTCAATTTCTGAACTTTCTCACAGTATGTGCCCGGATAGTATGCTTGCTGAAGGACGTAGGACCTTTCTCCCCCCAACCCAGGAAAAATCTGCACGGATAAAATTTAAGTTTTTCTGATTTGTAATAGTTTTCGCTTAATGGTACAGGTTAAAGCTGTTGCAGAAGAGATGGGAATTGGATTCTTAGGAACTGGATTCCAGCCAAAGTGGGGGCTGAAAGATATACCAATAATGCCGAAGGTAAAAACAATATGCTGATTGATGTTGTAACCAAAAGATTTGTTTGGCGTGCTGGTAACTTAGCATTTTATCTCTTTGAGACTGCTATTGTAACAGTGAAAAGATGTTAACTTTTTGGTACACGACCATTTCACATATTGGTTCAGCATGTCAAGTGCAGTAGAAGCCTGTTTCTATTGAAATTTCATGGTACATTACTATTCAACGAAACTAATCCAGCCCAGTCCTCATACTTTCTGATTCCATCGTTTTGCAACACCTCATCTTTTCACCGACAAACCTTACCAGACATGCCTATTTCGCATAGTTATTTTTGAAGTAAAATTTCTTTCTAGTCCTCCTACCGATCATGAAAATGATGAATAAATCCTTGTGTGTCTCATCATCGTTGATATTTCCAGGAGGCAAAGAGATGAGATATTGTTCCAATGATTACTTATTCAGATTGACGGTTAATATGTTGCTTGTCCACATCTTATTCCTTCTCTAATAGACACAGAGGACAAGTAAATAAAGGTGTAAAGCTTTAATTCGTTCCTTTTGAGCTAATCATTCATCATCTCCATTAGGCTAATTTAGATTAATAGCAATTACTTGATAAAAGGATGAAGGGAATGAAACTTGATGATCTTCTTATAGTGGTTAGGTTTTGTTGAACTAATGTTTGATTTCAATCCAGAATGAGGAGGATTTTCATAAGCTTAATTGGCCATTCGTCTTGACACATTACATTAAAGTTATGAAAATGGTGAATTTTCCTCTTTGACCAATAGGGTAATGAATAATATATGGCTGTCAGCATTTGGGGTGCATCCCGTTCCCCACTCCTCGACTCTTCTCTTATGGACTTAATAAAAAAGATGAAGAAGAAAGAACAAAAGAAAGCTAAAGATTCATCTTTTTTTGCAGTACTATTCACTTACTGTTAACTCAAAGATAAAAATCTTTAGCTTTCTTTTTCTTTCCTGATCAAAAAGAAAGCTATGAGTTGAGAGTAAGTGAATACTGAACCTGATCCCCACAATTTAGAAACGTAAATAGTTTTCCCCACTTGTTTCTTTTATGATCTTTACTTATTTACTTTTAACTAAGCCAGAATTATGGTATGTTATTTTGATTTGCAGCTGTAATTTAAAAATAATATTTGCACTATCAACCGCTATTCATATTCCATACTATATACAACATCATGTGCTTCTCACACCTCAATATTATGTATGTTATCATCTGGTCTTTTAGCACTGAAAGATATATCTAGTTTTTACTTTTTTCAAGTATGATTTGGCCTCTTTGATCTGCGATCAGCTGGTATTCACTGACAAAGTACTTTGACTCAGGGGAGATATGAGATTATGAGAAATTACATGCCCAAAGTTGGCTCACTTGGGCTGGATATGATGTTTAGAACATGCACTGTTCAGGTAAGCTAAATGGTTTTATTTTCTTCTCTTTTTTTCCCTTTCATTTTGATGGATGCCATTGCCCCTTGACTATTGGAGTGCAGCATTCAAAAGCTATATTTAACTCTTCTTTTTGCCCATTTGTGTCTGGGCCCCACGTCATTCCCTGCATGGTAACATTCATTAGTAAGTTGAACCAGTATTTATGAATATGTTGTTGACAGGTAAATCTGGACTTCAGTTCTGAAGCTGACATGATCAGAAAGTTCCGTGCTGGTCTTGCCTTGCAGCCTGTATGGAACCTTTGTCCTTTCTGTCCTTTCTGTCCTTTCTCTTTCTACATGAAAGTTATGTAGTTATCTAACTATATAATGAAACAGATTGCTACAGCACTATTTGCAAATTCGCCTTTCACCGAAGGAAAACCTAACGGTTATCTCAGCATGAGAAGGCATGTGAATTAAAATACAGTTCTTGTTTCTCTGAGGACTATAATCAGAGTTGTACATAACAAATCTTTGTTTGTTTCACCAGCCACATTTGGACCGATACAGATAATAACCGCGCTGGGATGCTTCCCTTCGTCTTTGATGACTCTTTTGGGTAAGCTCTCTTGTTTTGGCAAATACTTATAGTTTCTTGAGTTGTGACAAATTACTTTCTCTCTTCAGTCGAGATTATGTTTGCTAAAGTTGGAGCGCAAATGGTAGGAGCATTAGGAATCATATTAACATTTTCTTTGTCTTGTGGTATTTGTAAATAAATTCCTTAAACTACTTAAATGTCTAACCTGATTGTTTATAAAAAAAAGGAAGGAACAATTTTTTATTTTTATTTTTTTTGATCGACTAAATCCACGGGATACCTGCCACCTCCCACCAGCAACAGGTACCAGGTAACTCTGTCCACCAAGGCTAGAACAGATGGGAAGAATCACCTAGTGTTTTTTGTCTCCACTGGGATTTGAACCTGAGACCTTAGGCCTCATGACTCTTTTAACCCACTTCATTGACCACTAGGCCACACCCTTGGGTGCAAGGGTAATTCAACTTATAGTATCAAACATATATGTTGCGCTGGTGCATAACTATATAGTACATGTGACCACATGAAGGGTCACATGAAGGAGACATTCCTGTTTAGTGTTTACTAGCAATCGTCTTCACTTTTTTGAATGCTGAGTTGAGGTTCATTACAGGCATTATGCCTTCACACTGTGATTTTTAGCTGCAATTGTGCATTCATCTCTTTTGTTACCTGATAGTCATCTTTGAAAACGGCTTCTTGATTTGTCAGAAGAAAGCATGCTTCCTTCTACTCTTAAGCCCGTGGTCCGTTTGTTAAATGTATTTCACGGTGAATGTACTTGTCGTACATTATATACTCAAGCTAGGTTAGGAAAATTGATAAAATTTATTGGAGTTTGAAATGGGCTGTCCTAGCCTGCTTTGAGGTGTGTTCAACAGAGTTATGTGATGGGTTAGAAATCAAATGAAAATTTGTATTCAGTGTTAATGAATTTATTCTGTAATGCTCTAATGGTCACAGGTTTGAGCAGTATGTGGAGTATGCACTTGACGTCCCTATGTATTTTGTCTATCGGAAGAAGCAGTATGTTGATTGTGCTGGAATGTCTTTCCGGGTATGTTATTTATCAACATTACAGATTTATAAATGTCGTTCTCTTGTGCTTATTTAACAAAATTGCTGCAGGACTTCATGAATGGAAAACTTCCGCCTATTCCTGGAGACTATCCTACTCTTAATGATTGGGAGAATCACCTCACAACAATATTTCCTGAGGTATGCGAGCTGCATCCGAGAAAAGGTCCTTTATTGCTGGTTTGTCTATGTATGGTTATGGAAGTTTGAACTCTGGTTAACTTTATCAGGTCAGACTCAAAAGATATCTGGAAATGAGGGGTGCTGATGGAGGACCTTGGAGACGGTTATGTGCACTGCCTGCATTCTGGGTATGAAATCTGTTTCTAGGGATTATGATGTTGATTTTTGTAAAAGAAGGAAACAATAAGCTAGTATTACTCGGTAAAGCAACAAGGAAAGGGAGAATAGATATGGTTGTGCTCACCTCCCCTCCCATGGAGAGGAACTTCTTACTCTTTCTCCTGTTTTTGGGACACTTCCAATGATTGTTATGGACTACTCGGAACCAAATAGCTCAGTTAATAATTTTTTGTTAATTTTCAGGTGGGTATACTCTACGATGAGGTGTCCTTGCAAAGTGTTTTGGACATGACGTCTGATTGGACTGCGGCAGAAAGAGAGATGTTGAGGAATAAGGTAATATGTCCTTACTCATTGAAGATTATCATGCATTTCCTACCTAAGCTGTAGTTAGCTAATGTATCCAAGGCTGATATGTCTCTGCAATTCTCTATTGTTTTATTGTTATGTAATAATTCATTTTTTTCCTTTTTATTTTCGTTATCTTTTCATGATGTCAAATTTGAACTTCAGTTGTCAACATGTTCGTGCTTGAGAAAGCATCCAATTTGTCTTGTTGTTGAGTCATTATTCATTTTTCTTTCCGTTATCTTGTCGATGATTTCAATGTTGTGTGTTGGAAATGGTCCATATGTTCATGCTTGAGAGACTGTAATAGGCCTTTATTTTTTTGAACTCTGAAATCCTGTCTGTATTAAAATATGCTTGCTTTGCTCTTCTCCTCTTGGATCTTGGATAAGCAAAATCATTCGGAAACAAAAAGGGGCAATGTGACCATGAACTCATCAAAGAAAAAAGCAGTTGCTTTTCATCAAGTTATAATTTCAGTACCTCAGATTTGTTGGTAATAACTTATATGGAATATTGGAGATGACTAATATCACCACCCCTTTTAGTAGGTGCCAAAAAGTGGTCTGAAGACACCATTTCGGGATGGATTGCTTAAGCATGTTGCTCAAGATGTTGTCAAGTTGGCAAAGGTGGGCTAAAGCTTCTAATGCTCCATGGCTTGGCATATTTCTACATGTTCACTAACTTATTAGTTGATTTCTGATCTTCAGGAAGGCTTGGAAAGAAGAGGCTTTAAGGAAACGGGATTTTTGAACGAAGTAACCGAGGTTGTCAAAACAGGTAAGTAACATATGTAATGACGTAAAATGTTGGTTGAGAGATAGTCTTTTTGAACTCGTGTTAATATCTCTTTACTTGTTCTCTGGATACAACAGAATGTCAAAATGATAATACATTATTTAGAATTTCAATTGAACTGTTCTTTGTACTTCTGGTAGGTGTAACACCAGCTGAGAAGCTTCTGGAGTTGTACCATGGGAAGTGGGGACAAAGTGTGGATCCTATCTTTGAGGAGCTTCTCTATTGAAGTTGTTTGAGAGTGCATTAATTCAGTCCTTTTCCTGTGTTGTAAATGATTTCTCAATTTCATTTTGAGAGTTATATCAGCCGATTTTGTCTATCGTGAGACGAATAATCTAGCTAGCTAGATTAAGATATGTAACTATGGCACGAAACGTCATATGTAGCTCTTCCCTTGGATCTGATCAATCTGGTTCCAAATAGCATTTGTATACTCTGGGACATACATTTTCCCCAGAACAGTAACATAGTCATGCTAAAGAAATAAATGAACCTTGGCTGACCACAATTACTTGTTTCTGCTAAGACTTTTTCTCCCCCTCCGCCCCTCCCTCCCTCTCTCACTTACACAGTGTGATGCACCGCGGATTTAATTCTTGTAAAGATGACCCCTGTTCCAAATGAGTGACTATAAGCTGCATTTAGCAGCAAAGTTCACTCTAATTTTATCAGGTAGACACTGCATTATTGTTCTTACAGCCCACAGGTAGCATTTTATAACCATGGTGTTCGAGCTAGTTTGCACGCACCTCAACTAATTTTGCGAGATACATGTCATCTCCCAGCAACAGGTACCAGGTAACTCTGTTCAATAAGGCTAGAACATAAGGTAGCAGCTACATTTTTTGATAATCGTGGTGTCTGGGCTAGCTGTCGCGCACCTCGACTAGTTCTGCGGGGGACATGTCACCTGCCACCTGCAATAGGTTTCACGTAACTTTGTCCACCAAAGCTGGAACAAAAGGTAGCAGCAACATTTGCAACCGTGCTAGTTGCAACATAGAGTATCTGATGCATATGGTTCAGCCTTATGCATGGTTAATTATTCACATTGCTTGAGCAAGGTAAGTAGCAGGCCTTTGTTCATGTCAAGATTGAAGGGGTGGATCAAAACAAGACTTTTAGTTCTTTCAGTATAGTGACTTCCATCTTCCAAGCAAGTCAAACATGTAAATTTTTGTTTCTGAAGAGCTGCAAAGTAGCATCTTTATGAAAGTTATCACAAAATAGGAACTAAGATGAGCGGATTGACATGAAGATGAACTATGAGAATGTAAGTAGGCTCTTGTGAAAATGGTGGAGATTAGCAAATATCTGGTCGAATAGTTGAGGTATGCAAAAGCTAACCCGTCACCGACTTGAATATAAGTAGGACCCTGTAAAGTTGATGGAAGGTAGTAAGTATCCGGTGAAATAGTGGAAGTACGTGGAAGCTGACCCGACACTTTCATAAATATAAGTAGGCTCTTGTGAAGTTGATGCAAGGTAACAAGTATTCGATGAAATAGTTGAAGGGCTAATTTGACGTTTTCATGATATAACTAGATTTTTGTGAAGCGAGTGGAAAGTAGCAAGTGTCTGATGAAACATGATATAAGTAGACTCTTGTGAAGTTGGTGGAAGGTAGCAAGTATTCGGTAGAATAGTCGAGGTACATTGAAACCAGCTGACACCTCTATGAACATAAGTAGGCTCTTATGAAGTTGGTGCAAGGTAAAAAAGTAAAATAGTCGAGGTACATGAAAGATAATTCAACGCAACTATGATATAAATAGACTCTTGTGAAGCTGGTGGAAGATAACAGACATCTAGTGGAACATGATATAAATATACTCTTGTGAAGTTGCTCAAAGGTAGCAAGTATTCGGTGGAATAGTCAAGGTATGAGGAAGCTAACTGACACCTCCATGAACGTAAATTTGCTCTTGTGAAATTGGTGCAAGGTAATAAGTATCTAATGAAATAATTACGGTACACGAAAGCTAATCTCCGACACCGCCTTTGATATGAGTAAGCTCTTGTGAAGCTGGTGAAAGTTAACAGGTATCCAATTGAATAGTTCAAGATACACAAAGCTAATCCAAACACTACGATTGGATCGGCGCAATATGTTTGGGCCTAAAAAAACTCACTAAGTCCAGAAAGTTCATATGGGCCCACATATCTAGTTTTTTACAGCCCACTGTTTTTTCCTTACAGCTCAAGAAAACCACTGGCCAATCAGCGAAAAGCCCTAGACAGTTTTTCCACAATTACACTGCAATCATAATTACTATACGCGCCTGTAAAGAGCGTGCAAACACGCCAAAAAAATTTGTTCTTAATTGAAAAGTCAAACCAACAAATATTCAACATTGACTTGACTTGACTTGGTGTTAGATGAAAAAAAAAAATGACAAAATTATTTTTATTTGACATTTACTATATGCTCCACTTAAAATTGAATCGAAGACAAGAGGGATTTGTTCAGATGGTAAGTATTCTTAACCTCCAATTCGAGTCATTAAGAAAGTGAGAAGATGGGAGTTCCGAAGAAGGGGTGAGTAGATAAATTTCAAAATGAATTTGAGGATTAGGTTTATTGAAGACTAACAGGTAGTCGAACGTTGTTTAGTTTCTCTTATCAGTAATATTATTACTCATTTACTATTTTATTCTTTTATTATATTAGTACTCATTGTTTTCTTTGCGTCGATTATCATATTATTTATTGCTATTCGATATTTTTTTCTCCATTTTTTTTTTTGCATGTCTTCTTACTGCTGTATTTTCTTTTCTTACCGATTTTGATATTGTTTATTTGATCCGATGGTATATCGAAAATAACATCTTTACCTTCACAAAATAAGAATAAAATTACATACAAATTACCCTTTTCAAACGCACTTGTAAAAATACGGTGAATATAGTATTGTTGTTGTTGGCTAACCTAATGTAACGTTATACCATGCGAGTAGCAATCGTGTTATTTCAAGTTGGATTAAAAGTTCACAACGATTTTAATTTAAATAATGAGCAGCTAGTTAAAAGTATATTTTTTATGATAAAAAAAATAGCTCGAGTTACAAAATATGAACATAACATAATACTTTTCATTCACTTCACATCTCGCAACATATTACTTCTTCTTTATTCAACGCAAGAAAGAAAAAATATTCTTTACATATATATATAGGTGTAGTATTTCTTTCATCTAGTAAATTAAAGACTAATGAAATATTAATTGAGGTAGATCATGCGATAATGATTATAATATATTTAAGCCTTGGTGAGATAACTAATTGTGAAACATATCTTAATGGTTATATAAATTACGCTGAAAAATAATATCCACTTTTATTGTTAACTCGTGCAAATTAGTATTATTATTTTAATATTAAAATATATTCTTGCTCCAACATTTCATTTTATGTATGATGGAAAAGAAAGAGTCTGTTGTCGTTATTTTAATTTTAAAATAACATGTACCTCATATATGACTTATGGAGATATATTAAACAATTAATTTCAACTATAAACCACGTGAGAAACTATTTTTGTTTTCTAACATCACATTGAGATACATAATGTGTATACCCAAAAATTAGTACACATTTAAATATTGATACTAATTAATGGGGTACACTTGAAAAAAGTTGGAAATTTGACATTATATTGGCTTGGTAAAATTATCATATAAAGTTGTGTTGAGATGAATAGAGTTTTGCTATTTTTAATTATAGATTTCGGTAAAGACGAATTTAAAATATAAATTTAACGAGTTTAATTTTTAAGATTTTTACTATTGTATTCTATTTTTTATATATAATTATAGTGTGTGAGCTAGTTGTGCACACCTTAAATATGAGTCAATTCCTAAAATGGTTATTGAACTTGTGCAAATATCCCACTAAAGTAATTTTAATTTTTTTTAGAAAAATATGGTCATTGAACTTTGTATGTCTTTCCAAAATAATGAAAAACTAAGAAATAGTTGAGGCCATGTTTGAAAAGTCATAAGAGAATTGAAATTAGGTGTAATTAAATGTAATTACACAGTTTGGCATAACATGCAATATGAAATAACAAGTCAATACTACTAAAGTAAATAAATTAGAACATAAAATATAACATAAATTCATTTTTTTTTTAAAAAACATAATACTCTTATATCAACATAACATATAAAATAAGTTTCACCATAACCTAAGTAAATATAATTCAAAAGGAAAACATAAATGTATAACCTTATTCAATAATGAAATTCTACTTTAATTTAAACACTAGAATAATAATACAGTTATGCGCTAAACAAAGAAAATAGAAGATATGCAATTATATTGAATCATAAGAAGTAAAAATTGGGAAATGAGAAGAAAGGAAATAAAAAAAAAATGAAAAAAGTAAAAATACAAATAAATTAAAATAATAGAAATAAAAAAAATAATCTTGTAATTTACACTCAATTCTCAACCCCTCCTTGAGAATTAGACAATGTAATTATATCTAATTTTCCTCTAAGTTGTAATTACATTGTCAAACAAATATGTCAAACTGTGTTATTACATCTAATTATACTTAATTTCAATTCTCTTGTGGCTTTTCAAACATGGCCTTAACTATTTCTTAGTTTTTCATTATTTTGGAAAGATGTACATAGTTCAATGATCATATTTTCCTAAAAAAAACTAAAATTACTTTAGTGGGATATTTGCACAAATTCAGTGACCATTTAAGGAATTGACTCATTAAATATTTGTCACTATCTACCAAAATTAAAGCCACATGAAAAGAAATCAACTATTTCCTCTGGATCATTTACTGGTCGTCCCTGCTAAAAATAAATGGTTCAAAATAATTGTTATTTTAAAAAATCAAAGTATAATTAGTTGTTTATTTTCATCTTTACCCTTAATCATAAATATGGAGAGATATTAATGTAGTGTAAAAAAGAGGATTATTAAATATTGTGGAGTAATAAATAAAGATAATTTCGTCAAATTACACTCTAGTTAATATTTTTCGTAAAATGTGTAAACCAAAAATGCGACAAGTAAAGTTATCGAGAGGGAATAGTGTTTTTATCTCTGGTGAGTTACGAACCTAAGATCTCATGATTTTTAACACGCTTCATTAACCACTAAGCTACACCTACACGTATATATGACAAAGACTAAAGATATCCCACATCTGGACTTAGACTATTAAGATTCAGATGAACTCATCGCCGAAAAGATAATATTACGATAAAGATCTCCCACACCTGAACCAGGTTAAAATGTCAAGGTCGTGGGTAATGAACTCATAGCGAAAAGATAATATTACGGTAAAGATCTCCCACACTTTGAATCAGGCTAAAAAGCTAAGGTCGTGAGTAATCAAGAAGGCTCACTTGAAGATTTGGGATCTCGATAGAAAATGCAAAGATTGTAACAAGTCAGCCAACCAAAGAGAATCAACTCCACTCCTAATTTCAAGTTCGAGTCCTAATATGACTTATTTTTGATACGAAATATTTCCCTCTTAAATATCAAATTAGTCGAACGCTAAATTGAAACCACACATCAAGTGGGAAACCAACTCTTTACTATCCTCACAAAGAACCAACCAAATCGCGTGACCTCACGCTCTTTAGATTCTTTCAATTCCCATAGATTCCTTTGACACTGTCGTAATTTTTCTGAATTTTAGACCTTTTTACATAAATCCCATTTCCCACAAAACTGCAAACCAACAAATCTAAAAAAAAAAAAAAAAAAAAAAGGAAAAAGAAAAAAAGCTCAAAAGAAGACTTAGCGAATACACCGTTTTCTTGGTTTCCTACTAAAGACCAAACAAGAGATATCTAAACACTAAAACACACCCACGTTGAAAGATAGTTTTTTTTTTTTGTTGTGAAGGGACAAGAATCTATCAAGACTCAGTTTTTATGCTTTCTTTATTCAAAGGTATGTTAAAGATTTCATTTTTAACAGTTTTTGTTCCTTTACATTTCAAGAATCTTGAATTTTCTAGAGATTTGAGGCATTATATGAATGTTTTATGCAGATTTTGTATGTGGGTATTGATTATTTTGATGAAATATTAGTTACATTAATGGGGAGAGGGAGACCTAGGGCTGTAGAAAAAGGGGTGTTAGGGCAAAATACAAGTGCATCACCAAGTGGTGGGATATTGAATATACCATCAGGGCCAGTGTATTATCCAACTGAGGATGAATTTAAGGACCCTTTAGAGTTTATTTACAAGATCAGGCCTGAGGCTGAGAAATATGGTATTTGTAAAATTGTCCCACCTAAGAGTTGGAAACCCCCTTTTGCATTGGATTTGAATACCTTTACATTTCCTACGAAAACGCAAGCTATTCATCAGTTACAGGCTCGGTGTGCATCCGTTGATCCAAAGACCTTTGAATTGGAATACAATAGGTTCTTAGAAGAGCATTGTGGGAAGAAGGCGAAAAAACGTATTGTGTTTGAGGGTGAGGACCTAGATTTGTGTAAGTTGTATAATTTTGTTAAGCGGTTTGGAGGGTACGATAAAGTAGTGAAGGAGAAGAAGTGGGGTGAGGTTTTTAGGTTCGTTCGGCCTGCTGGGAAGATTTCGGAGTGTGCCAAGCATGTATTATTCCAATTGTACCTGGAACATTTGTATGATTATGAAGAGTACTATAATAAGTTAAATAAGCTGGGAAATAGAAGCTGCATGAGAGGAAGCCAA
Source organism: Jaltomata sinuosa (assembly GCA_003996215.1). NCBI lineage: Eukaryota > Viridiplantae > Streptophyta > Magnoliopsida > Solanales > Solanaceae > Jaltomata > Jaltomata sinuosa. The sequence goes on from QJPP01000005.1 coordinate 1,650,561, forward strand.
AGTGAGAGGAAAAGGATGTTAGACTCCCAATCCTCAAGTTGTAAGAGAAGGAGAAAGAACAGTGAATGTCATCGAACTGAAACATGTAAGGCGAAGGAGAAAGAACAAGATCAAATATGTGAGCAATGTAAAAGTGGATTGCACGGGGAGGTGATGCTTCTCTGTGATCGGTGCAACAAGGGGTGGCATATGTACTGTTTATCACCGCCCCTGGAACAGATTCCACCTGGGAACTGGTATTGCTTGCAATGCTTGAATTCTGAAAGGGATAGCTTCGGTTTTGCACCTGGCAGAGAGTTACCGTTGGATGCATTTAGGCGTATTGCTGATCGTGCCAAGAAAAAATGGTTTGGTTCCACATCAATTTCACAGGTGCAATTAGAGAAGAAGTTCTGGGAAATTGTGGAGGGATCAGCCGGGGAGGTTGAAGTGAAGTATGGCAGTGACTTGGATACTTCCATCTATGGTAGTGGATTTCCACGTGTAACCGATGAAAAACCATCATCAGTTGAACCAGGTACATGGGATGAATATTGTGCTAGCCCGTGGAACCTCAATAACTTACCCAAGTTGCCAGGTTCGATGCTTCGAGCTGTACATCATAGCATTGCTGGTGTTATGGTGCCTTGGCTCTACATTGGCATGCTATTCTCTTCATTCTGCTGGCATTTTGAAGACCACTGCTTTTACTCCATGAATTATCATCACTGGTACGAGTGCCAATTATTCTTTTTTAGCTCGAGTCTTTTTTTTTTTGTCCCTACGAAATAAATGATTACATGCCAAGTTTAATCAGAACTATATTATTGTGTAATTTCTCTACTACTTTGTATACGGCTTGTTAAGATTTATAGCATTATTTACTTTATACAAAAAAAACCTCTCCTTTCACTTCTACTGAAAGTCAACATGATAGCAAAACGAATACATTTCACTGATTCTTTAGACGTTATACCAGACAAACAATAGAATAAGATCTGCTTAGAAGGTTTGCTATTGATTTAGAAAAGAATTAGTTCGATTCATTAGATGACATACAATCACTCATAGAAATGTCACAGGCCTCTATCTAACCAGTAGTTTCATCTAATTTACATGTGCATGCAATAAAAGATAAGTAATTTGCTTAGTTGCGATGCTATGGAACTTCTTTCAGATACTTTTTTGCAGTTGGATCTTGATATTTGTTTCTTTGCATTATTGCCTAATGTGACGTGATATGCCTTTCCTAATAAGGTTAGAGATTTGGCATGGTTGTAATATGTCCGAATCTTAGAAATGTTCTTCATGGAATCTGCTTAACGTTGTCTATTGGTTTTCACCATCTACAGTTTTGCTTTCACTAGGTCCTATTCAACTGTATTTGGCTGATGTAGTTTCATGGTCTTTCTTAGTTTTTGTAGTGACTGAGAAATTTGTCTGGGGCCGCCAACTCTTAGGACCAACCGCAAACTTCAGAACTTATCCTTCTCCATTTAAATACTAGGCTTAGTTCACAAGGTGTAAGGCTCGAACTTGTGACCTAAATTACAAGTTCCACAACCTTTGCCACTTAATTAAGCCCTTGGGGCATGAATCTCTATTCATGGTCTTGCTTAGGTTGCTAGCTCACTGGAAGCTTCATCACTTGTATCCTCCTCCTTTGACTTCTCTTCTTCTGCTAAAATGTTTTATAATAATACCTAAGCACTGAAGCTTAACTCATTCTTTGCGCAGAATAGGCTGTTCGTAAATTATGAAAGGCGTAATCTACGCCTTTACTAGTAGCTTGCATGTCTGTCCAGTGAGAATAGAGATTCTAAATTACTTCTTGAAAATGCTAGTGCATCTTTAGATGCCCATTGGCTTTATATCGTTTTTTCATCTTCCATTAACCAATTGATTCCCTCTTCCTACCCCCCATTCCTTATAAGGCCCTCTAAATCCAAAAGAAAGTATGATTAAAGGCGAAACAGGTTATATAGCCTTGCTCTTCTTTTCGAGTAACCTTTTCCTCCTGTAAACTGCGATGGGATCACTTTCTAACCTACTGAGTGGAGCCTCCCTTTTCCCTTCTGCACCCCTCTCCAAAGACACACACGCATGCACACACATATTTTTCATAGTTCATTGGTTATTGAAGCTTAATTACAAGAATGACTATACCTCAACCCGAAATAGTTGAGATCGGCTATTTGAAACCTCAATATCCATTACACTTCATTTGGTCCCTTTTCATTTTAATACTCGAGAATTTGTCTGTTAGGACAAACTAGCACTCTAATACTAGGGATTCTTTCTTAGAGTAATCCATATGGTGACATATTGCTTTTACTAACTAAGTGATATCAACAACTAGACTTTCGTCCTAACTAGTTGGTATAACTTATATGGATACATTGCTTCCATTGTGTTCTATACCTTGCTAAGTCCATGTGAATTTTAAGAGGTTTTAGGTCTTTAAGACAACTCAGTGATTTGTGATTTTAGGTTTGATTTGTCTCTTTACACTCTCAAGTCGTAACTATTATACTGTCATATTGGACCCGTGCATTTCTTGGTTTATGTAGGATATGACCAAAAATCTCTTTGGTGAACTGACCTTATCCAATTTTTTCCTCCGTGTGATCTACATGCACCTTCTGTCTAATCTTGTTTAAGTATGATTACACTCTTTTGTTTGATAAGGTAAAGTACTTTACTAAAAAAAAAGTACCGAGAAGGTAGGAAAATGTTTACAAGGAATGACTACACACTCTTTTAAACATCCACATTCCTAGAAAGGATATGCCTAGATGTCTGAATTATTTGCACTTTAGGCACAACAATTCTGATGTTCTTATGCTGGCTAAACTTGTAGAGCACATATTATGTTTTTCTTTCACTCATTGTAAAATTGTCACTATCTAGAGTGCTTTTCTATAGCTCAAGCTTATGGTTGGCTCCCTCGTCAGTTTAGTCAATTATCTTAATATGTCTAGAAATGGTATGCACCATGTACCCATCTTGTGTATTGTTAGTCAACTCATCCACAACTTGATTTTTAAAAATATGGTTTCAATGTAAATACTGAGTCTATTATTGATGTCCTAGATTCAATATAGAGGAAGAAAAGTTTAGTGTCCTGAGTACACATGTAAATATGGTTTCAATATATATATACACACACACACAATAGTTACCAGTTTCAAAAAGGTAGATTCATGGTGTAAGAGCCCGTTTGGATGAGCTTATTTTAAGTGCCTTTTAAGTTAAAACAGCTTTTAAGCTGTTTATAGTGTTTGGGTAAGACAAAAAAGTGCTTCTGGACACTTAATTTTAAGCCAAAATAGCAAAAAGAAGCTAAAAGCTAAAATCTGAAATTTCCAACTTAAAAAAAGCAGCTTAAAATAAGCTTATCCAAACAGGCTCTAAGCCCAAAGTTACGGGAAACTTCTTTACATTTTCTCCCACCGTTTCTACCTTGTGAATCTTTGCTCATTTCCTTTTCCTTTTTTTGCATTTATTAATTTGGTAGGATTTTTTCCTTTTCCACTTAAAAGGACTTCTTTTGACACTCACACGCCTTCTGTGAGACAATGAGTATCTTGTGGAGGTTTTTCTTCCTCTCCCTATGATCTTCTCATTTTTTTAAAGCAAAAATATATCCTCTGTGTTAGACCTACCAGTCATGAATCCAAACTGGCTTGCGGTCACATTAATACTGTCCCTGTGCTCAATCACTTTCCCGAAAATTTCTATTTTCATATGTTTAACACCATGCTAGTTTCCGCAGCTTCAAATATTTCGTTTTTCTTATATAATAGAACCATGGCGTTGATCTGCTCCTATAGCATGATATGCTATGCTGATCCAACCTCTCAAGGTAGTTCCAAACTTTTATGCAAATACCATCACGTCAAGCTTAATTTTCCTTAACATGTTTAAAAGAAAAATTTCTTTAAATAAACAAGCTGATTGGACTTGTGACTAATATCTTCTTTCTTCTTGAGATACATGCCTTTCTAACCATGCTAATTCCTTCTCAAGTCTGTACACTTATAACTGATTAAAGAAAAAATGTCTACAACGTATAAAGATGGGGAGACCCTTATATTTATCCCCAAGCAGCTTATGATCTTTTTTGATGCGTGGTGAAATGATTTAGAACTACTTTTTTTATTAAGTCCAAGATAATGTCGAATTTAGATTGATAGATTCTTCTCTGCAGCAACCATTGATTGACAGATGTGAAGTTGCAATATCATTCACCTTATGTTCTTTTCTCTCACTTACAGTCTAGTTGCTAATCGAAATTGGAAGGATGTATTCGTGCTCAAGGGATGGGGTAACTATTGAATCAGTAAAATTACACTGCTAATAGATAGAAAAAAATATAACTGGTGGAGGGTACACTAGGCTTAGTTATTTATTTGTGAAATAAATATTTGCTTATCTGGGCTACATTGCTTGGTATAGCAGTTATAGATATGTCCATGATGCTAAGGATCAGGTATGATCTCCTTTTGTCTTCTGGGTACTTTGGATTGATCAGGCTACAACTTATCTATTTCTTTTCTTTTCTTTTAGGTGCAAGAAAATGTTACTGCTAGTATTAAATGAAATTTGTTTATCTGAGATGGACATATACCAATGATTGACAGCTTAGTATTTTCATAGATTGCTCTAGATATATTAAATTTAATGATACCAAATGAAATTCCTTAAACTAAGGTAAGATGCAACACGTGTAATTATTATTTTTTGATTGTTAAAAGTATTGTATTAATCTCAGCAATAAGTGCTGTAAAATATTTACAATAGGGGCTACATTACTGAATATGTAATGAGCTCAAAAAGTCAACCATCGCATCTACATCATTTGCAATAGCCATGTTGCACGTGAAAATGTTTTGCAACTGTTATCAATAGTGTTGTCATTTACTAATCAAAAAATGTTGTTTTCTTCTGTAATTCATTGTTGACACTGGCAGCAATGATGCTAAACCAAGCAAAGAGATTTGACATTATGAATGTAGGTTTGAATTAGGTTCCACTTGCTTTAGTACCATTTTGGAATTTATTTCACCGTATAATGGATGAATGAGTATTTGGGAAAATAGAGGCCTAGCTTACTTCTTTTTTCATTTGTTGGTTGCTCCTGTTTCTCTCCCTTCAGGGCCCTAGAAAAAGCAAATTCTGTCATCATGCAACTTCAATTGACACCTCAGGAGGTCAAATGTTTGAAAGTGACTAAGGGTAATGAAGTTGCTCATGTTGACGGAGTTAAATTGAACTGATCAGAGAGCTGAAAGGTTGAGAACAATATAAAGTAGAATACAGTAGTAAAAAGAAAAAGAAAATAGTACCGAACAGAACAAAAGGATAGTGCAGTAGTAATTTGAAGTACTTGTTGATGGCATACCAAGTGTATCAGACAACACTTCTTGGGGTTCTCCTTTGGGCATATTGATAATTTAGTTAGAAATATCTTATTGACATATGTGAGTTTGTGCATCTTGTCTTCGTAAATTCATTTGCATTTCCCTCTGATATCTTTTCTGCAATCAGCTGATTGATCTCATGAGGTTGTTTTGACGTTTTTTTATCTTGTGCATGATCAGGATCTTGATAGTCATTTGTAAAGAATCCTGATAAATTTATCAGTTAATGAGTTCTTCTTGCTTCCTTTCAGGGGAGAGCCAAAATGTTGGTATAGTGTTCCTGGAAGTGAAGCTCAAGCTTTTGAGAAGGTTATTCAATGAATACTTCCTGTCCTGTATTAGTGTCATGGACTTTGCTTCTGTGTATTAGTGCAAATTGTGTGCTAGTAAAGTTAGAACATATCTCTTTTACTGTGAATGAAAATTTGGCGCAAATACATGTTGACCCAAGTTCTTGCTTTGCCTTTTCTTAAATGGGTTTTTGGAGGACTGTTGAACAAAGCTGAGGCAAGTGTAAAGTCATGGGAAACATTGTTGTTCTTCATACTATTTGGATCTTTAATTTTATGGATTTAAATCATCTAAGTAATTTACCATGTAACTCCATGTGTAGATGAATGTGTTCAAGGTCAGTTATTCTAGCATGTTAACTTGATAGATGTAGAGCATAGCTGGAGTCATGCTAAACCCACTGGTAACTGATGACTATATACAATAACATGATTAACCAACATTCAGGGTTTTACCAGAAGGTGCTTCGGAAGATGTTAGTAATCTCTATTCATTTGAGTGTAAGTTTAGTGTCTAGGTAGTGTTAAGAAATTTGTTGCATATTCTTTTATTATATTTTGGCATAAAGAGATTATTTTTCCATGTTCCTTGATACATTGCGTCATAGCAAGTTATTTTCCTATTTAAGCCGCCAAAGAAGTGATAAAAGAATTACTTTTTTTTTGATAAGGAAGTGATAAAAGAATACTTGATTGCTGTTGTCAATTAACTTTTATCAGTGTTTATAAATGGTCTATGTGTAGCTTTCCCTTTTAAATTTCAAAATTTGGACTTACTTTTTTGACTTACTCAGCTGGTAGCTGTCCTGTAACTAGCAATTTTTATGCAGGTAATGCGTAATAGCCTTCCCGATCTGTTTGATGCGCAACCAGATCTGTTATTTCAGCTTGTAACCATGCTGAATCCACGTGTGTTGCAAGAAAATGGAGTTCCTGTTTATAATGTGTTGCAGGTTTGTTGTGGGACTTAATACTCAGATCTTGTTCCTTCTGTCCTGCTCTGTCTTTTTCCATTGTATTTTTCTGGTAATTCCTCCCAAATTCATGGATGATGTCATGATACTGATTTTAAGTCTCTCTTTGTAAATAGACGAACATGACAATAAGGAGAAGCTGTCATGAAAGTGGAAACAAAAAGAGAGTTTCTCATATGAGTTCTTTTCTTTTTATGGAGCCAAACTCTCTTTTCGCTCCCAAACTTACATTCAACTATTATACGGGCAGGACGTAGGAGGATTACTTTCTATAGATATTGTAGCTTAGGGTTTAGTTGAGAAATCATGAAAATAGGTTTATTATATTCAATTGAAAGTTGGTGCTTAAATTATCTTTCCATGGCCCAAATACTATACTACAAAATAGGGAAATTAGAAAAATAAGTGTGTCAGCACTCCTATGCTGCCCAACAAAGATGCTGTCCAATATCAGGATTTACGAGGGGTGTCACACCAGTACACTGTGAATAAAGAGTTTTAACTTAAAACATGTTTTTCTAGGGCTACATGTCAAAGAGGGTGTACTTTTAGGAATCTACTGTTATTCTGAAGCTGTTTAGTTCGATAGAACCCGAAAATTGCAACAATGGTGAGGAATAAGTAGGTGATAAACAGCTGGGATTTTGTCTTTACTTCACCACTACTTGTTATGTTTAGTGTGTACTTTAGTGAGAATGATTTTTTTAATTACTTCCAAAAAAAACTTTTGGTATATTCTTTGAAACTTGTTGTTTCTTTTATTTATTCCTCCATTTTATTGGCAAGGATGCTATTTACACCCCTTATCCACTGAGTTTCTAAAGTGTTTGTTCCTGACCCTTAAAGATTTCTCTGTTATAAAAAATTGTGGGAGAAATGTTGAACAGGGGTGTGCATTCAGTTTTTCGGTTCGGTTTTTTAAAATTTCGGTTCGGTTTTTCGGTTTTTGGTTATGGCAAAGGGTGTACTGAACACCGAACCGAATCGGTTTTTTTCAAATTCGTTTTTTCGGTATGGGCCTGCTTAATGGGCTATTTTTCTGCTTGTAAAATGAGCTACTTTTTAAATTAAAAATAGATTATTTTATATCTTTTAATTCAAAATGGACTACTTTTTACCTAAATTGATTAAAGGCCAATTACTTCTTCACTCCTGGAGAGGGCAATTAATAGTAAATTGCATTACATGTGTAAAGGGACAAAGATCTCAAATTATTATGGCAAAAGCTGCACATTGTGCAATTGGAATTGAACATAATGTGCAATTTGAAAAACTTCAAACGTGAGAAAAGGAAGTGTCTAAAGCGAATGTCATATACAGTTTCCAAGCTACCATTTTGTAGGAGAAATGTTACTTAATAGATATTGCATAATTAATCCTAAGTACGAACATAACATATGCCTTGACCAAGATTGGAAACAAAACAGAAAAGCTACTGGGGTGCCAATTAGAAATCAGAAAATGGCTGTCAAGGTGATTTTCAGATTTACCAGGTTAAATCTGAAATGGGTTTTGAAAATCTAAAATAACTTTTAATTAAACAAAATTCAACAAACAACCAATGATTAATCCACAATAAAAATAATGACAGATCACACTGCAACAACTCACGAAGCAGGGGAAGGATAGAAAAGCAAAAGTTCACAATAAGAGCCCGTTTGGATTGACTTATTTTAAGTGCTTTTAAGTTTTTTTATAGTGTTTAGGTAAGGTAAAAGAAAGTGTTTTTGAACACTTTTTTAAGCCAAAATAACAAAAAAAAAGCTAAAAAGTGAAAAGCTGGAATTTCCAACTTAATAGCTTATGCTTAAAAGCAGCTTAAAACAATCATATCCAAACAGGCTTTAAATAGAGTAGTGACCACATTACCACTGATATCAATAGAGAAGTCCTCAAACAATTCGGTTTAACCGAATAATCGGAACTCTATAACCGAAAACTGAACCGAATACCGAATTATTAGAAAAAATAAACCGTAACCGAATCGAAAAACCAAAAATCCGAAACCGAAAAACCGAATTAATTCGGTTCGGTCCGTTTTTTCGGTGTTTATGCCCACCCCTATGTTGGAGTCTTAAACTAAGCAAAGTAGGATTTTTTATTTTTGTCAATTAAGTATAAATTTTTTTTAGAACTTCTGATGCATCTCGCAATCAAATGATGAAAGATATTCAACAAATTATAAAGATGTATTATGATTAGGATTTAATAGCAAGCAGGAACTCGATGAGCAATCCCCTAAACAGTACTTACGATCCCCTTCATGACTGCCATTCCAGGAGTAACTGAATTTTAAGCTTTTTCCATTTTGCACTTTCCATTTATGTGGCCTTTATTTGCTTGTTTACTTGTTGCAGGAGCCTGGGGACTTTATTATTACCTTTCCCAGATCGTATCATGGAGGCTTCAACTGCGGTGAGCCCAGATCTTTTGCTAGTTTATCTCTGATTTAGAAAAAAATTCGAAGTGTTCATTCTTCTTCAAATGCTTAGTCATGCATGATGCAGCTCTCTCCTGTAGTCTTACCTGCATCTTGAAATTGCAGGCTTAAATTGTGCTGAGGCTGTCAATTTTGCCCCTGCCGATTGGTTACCTCATGGCGGTTTTGGAGCAGAGCTTTACCAACTTTATCGCAAAGCTGCTGTTTTGTCTCATGAAGAGCTTCTCTGTGCAGTAGCCCGGGTTTGTATCCTTGTTCCCTTTTCCATTTTAATGTTGGAGGTTCCAATTAGGAGAAATATAATAGGTGACCCCTTCCTTTGAAACCCCACCACTCAAATCCATGGTGTGTTGTGGTCAATGCTACACTCATTCTTCTTTTGCCCACAGATGCTGCTCTTTTGCATGCTTTATGTGGGTGCTTTTTATCTAGTTACTCGTGTTTTTGTATTATTTCTTTTGTGGTATTATGATTTCTTCCCATTCGCCTAAGCCTTGGGGGCAGAATTGACTGGTATGTGTGCTGGTGGGAGGTAGTTGGTACCCTGTTGAATAGTCGAGGTGCACGTAAGCTGCCCAGACGCTACCGTTATTAAAAATATGTTATTTGTTGATTCATTTCTAGTTGGGTGGGATTACCCTTGGGTATTTTAATTCCACATCACCAATGGATGGTGCACTAAATTTTGTGACGTAGCTGATACGATATCGCCCGGGCGACGTTCATGCTAGACTTACACTTCAAGTTCTAGACAAGAGGATCCAAGCCACACTCGCCCTTGGAGCACAAAAGGGAGCTTGGAAGAACCTTATTACACTCCAAATGAAACAATTCCACGTTTGGATGATTGCTTGGAAGCAAGAGGGAGAAGACAACACGAAGATGACTGCTGCCAGAGATGTGCGAAGCCATGTGCGACCCACAAACCTCAGGGTGCGTTTAGCACATGCTGGCACAAGTGAAACTGCCTGATGTGCGAAACCATGTGCGACCAGCAAACCTCAGGGTGCGTTTAGCACATCCCGGCGCAGATGTCCATTCATGGGCCGAATTTGAAGTCTTCCAAGGTCACTTTTGGGCCTTTAATTGTACAAGGCAAACACTATAAATAGATGCCTTAGTCATTTCCATTCCTTAGATTTGATGAATATTGAAGAATGCTTTGAAAGCTTGTAGTTGCTATTGTTAGCTTGTAGTCTTGGGTGGATTCCCAATTAGTTAATCTAGTGTAGCTAAATCTATTGGGTGGATTCCTAATAGTACTATTGAGTGAATTCCTAATAGTTTAGTTGAGTGATTATGAGTGGATTCTCTTGATTGCTTGTTAACTTCTTTGCTTGGTTAATCGTATAGAGTCATCCATTTGTGGATTCATTTGGTTTCTCTTGTGTTTGATTAAGGGGTTATTGTTTGTTGATTGAGTTCAATTGGGAGGTGAGGGTATAGAGTCCCTTGTTACCCATAAACTTGATTAATTTGCTTTAATCCACATATCTTTTGCTTATTGCAATTCCGCATTTGGATTTCGATTAGTCTCCCTAATCGAGATCTTATCAGTAGCTGTTAGACTGCTTCCATTGCTTACAATATTTTCTTAGTTTTCTACTGAAACTTATGCTATGGTGCTTTTTCTGATGAACTTTTGTTTTCATATTTTCATTGCTTTGTATTTGTAAATAACTTTTCCATGCTATGTATCTTTAAATTTTAATCATGCCAATTTAACAATTTTCATCACCTTGCAGAGTGAATTTGACAGCAAGGCAGCACCTTACTTAAAAACAGAATTGGTCAGGGTCTATTCTAGAGAAAAGTCTTGGAGAGAGCGGCTTTGGAAAAATGGCATTGTCAATTCTTCTCCCATGTCGCCTCGTATGAAGCCTGAATATGTGGGCACAGAAGAGGTACTTTAACTTTGATGTTGCTTCTTGAATATTTGACTATGGTGTGTTCTGAAGTGTTTTTCACAAATTTTACCTAATCTTGTTTGAAGGATCCTACATGCATCATATGCCAGCAATATTTGTATCTTTCTGCTGTAGCGTGCAGCTGTGCACCATCGTCTTTTGTTTGTCTTGAGGTAAGCGTTGTTTATATGTGTGAAAAATACATTGTTTTCCTTGTCTCTTCACTTCCTATGTCTTATGCTTTTGTGAGTTCTGTCTGTAGATGTTACTCTGGTCAAATTCAAGCTAAACTTAGCTGATCGTAGAAGCATAAAATCATCTTTCCTTCTAGGTTGTATATTCTAGCATCTAGGAGGCTAGGGCATCCTCAGCATTGTGCTTTAATATATAACAGTTTTCACATCATCATGCAGCATAATGTTTTTATTATCAATTTCAGAGCCTAAAATGAATTATGTAGTTCTTTTTGCTTTTGGGGTGGGTGGTTGTGTGTGGGGTGGGGTGGGGGTGGTGGGTGTAATTAGCGATTACACTGCTGAATGCTCTGTTTACTGCAATCGGCATAGAGTGTAATCATTGAGCACTTATGCCATATTTAGTCATAGTCTGTCATCAATTTAGGTGCTTGATTATGCTTTTTTGACTTACTATGAGTTTTACTTGCAGCACTGGGAACATCTGTGCGAATGTAAGCCACAAAAGCGTCGACTCCTTTATCGTCATACCCTCGCTGAATTGAATGATATGGTGCTTATTACTGATAAGAGTAATCATGAAGAGGCTGAAAAAAGTATCAGAGGGCAACTTTTGTCCTCCAACGATCCACCTGCTTTGTCAAAAAAGGTTCTGATCATCACTTTCATTCAATATGGGACCTTTTTTGGGTCAATTGTCTAGTTTTTCTTATTTCATTTGATTCCCTTGTTTTCTGGCCTAGTGAATATCAAAACTTGCTTTTTGGACCCTCTCTTGTGCTCCACAATCCACACAGTGTTCTGCATTTCGTTGCTAGCTTTTCTAATTACCTGTATATTCCCATCTAACCACTCAATTTAGTTCAAAAGAGGTTGGGGGGGGGGGGGGATGTGATCGAAGGTTCTTGCTTTCTGTTGCTTGGCATTATTTATAGGAAGTAGAACACAAATATATTTCTTGGTATCGATATTTACTAGGATGGAAGAACATGCTCAATGATTCTATAACCAGTGTTTAATCAATTGTGCTCTGATCTTATATATCTGAAATGTTAGTACTACTAAGTTTCTTTCATCATCTGTTCATCTAGTACAATATCTTTGGAGAGTTTACAACTTTGTGTCAAACACTCGTAAGAATTTTTTTAAATTTCTTTCTCACTTTCCTTTTCCCCTGTCTAATTTTTGTCGCTATCGCACACCCTATCTTCTGAGTTGTCAATCAAGAAGCTTAACTATCTTCATCCTCAAAAAAAAAACCTAACTATCTTAATGATACTAGTGGTCAAGAAGCTTAACGATCTGAGTGATACTAATGGTTTTGGGACATATCCTTCTCAAACCTTTTCTGCTCTGTTTGGGAAGTTTCTAGACTTTGATAGGCTGATACCTCAGTAAGCTGTTCACATCTTCTGAGTTACTTGATACTTTGAGATGTGACATCTGCAGTCTGTTTCTTGCATGTTCGTGATACAGTGTGTTATATAGTCTTAAGATAAGAAATAGTTCTTGTTAATATGTGGCTTGCGCAAACTTATAAAGTGATAGCTTCTAACTGTTATTGGCTTCAATCAATGGCCAAATGTAGATAAAAGGTGGCTGTATCACACACATGCAACTTGCTGAAGAATGGCTAATAAAGTTCAGTAAGCTTTTCCAGAATCCTTATTCTTCAGATGCGTATCGTCGTGCAATAAAGGAAGCCGAACAGTTTATGTGGGCTGGCCATGAAATGGATCCAGTGAGATTTCAGCCATTTCATTTTCTATAACTTACTAGTCCTTGGATCTTATAACTTTCTTCAACTAAATATCTATATGTCAAATGGGGTTTAGGTAAGAGATTTGATGAAGAGGTTGATTGATGCTCAGAGTTGGGCTCAAAATGTCAGGGACTCTCTCTCTAAAGTAAAATCTTGGATGTCTGATCACAATAGTGATGTAGTGAAGGTGCAGATGGAAATTGTTGACAATTTGCTCAATTTAAACCCCGTACCCTGTAATGAACCTGCGCATCTCAGATTGAAGGTGAAATGCATTTTGTTTCTGATTTTACCTCCCCTTATATGCAATTCAATTTTGCACTGGGTCTGATAATCCGAGTATGCTTTGTGTACAGGATTTCCAGAAAGAAGCGAGCCAGCTGACTCTGGAGATTGATTCTGTTCTTTCATCATGCTCAAATATTCTTGTAAGCCAGTACATTCACCTTGTTGATAGTTTTCTAAGTATAGTGTAGTTTGATATTCTATCTACCCCTAGACCCTAGTATTTTTGTTTTCTGTTGCTGCTACTGTGCTGCATTAGCGAACAGAATATCACTGGAGCTAATGCTGTTCTTTGAAAATTGTAGTTCAATTTAGGGTATAATTTCAGGCTTTTGTTATGACATTTGTGGCTAAAATAGTTTTATTCCCCCCCCCTCCCTCCCAAATAAAAAAGAAGGGAAAATAGGTAGGAGGTTGTCTAATTTCTGAACCTTTTATCTGCCTTTGAGATCTGGGCATTTCATACTTTTTACATTTTTGGATCGTTTGGAAATGTTTCTTCTTTCCTTTGAGGTTGGGAAATGTTGCTCATTCTGTTTTCTTATGTTTGTTAATTATTGCTTCATTGCCTTTTCAGGTATCTGATTTGGAAACCTTGTACTCCAAGACTGTAGATTGCCCCATCTTCATCAAAGGAAGTGAGGAATTGGTACACAAGCTGTCTTCAGTTAAGGTATACCTTCTTATTTTGTAAGTTTTACCTCTTATATATTGTTGATAAAGGTTACTAGGCTGATGTTGCCAATTTTATGTTTTAGTAACATTGGCACACCACACATGTACCACCGCCTCATTTTCTCCTAGAGAAAAAATATTTGAGTCAAATTAAAGGAATTAAAGTAGATTGGGAGAAGAGACGAAAAAAAGAAGACAACCCTTTTTTTGTCAACAAAATCTTTTTCTTAGAGAAATAATAATACATAAAATAGAAGAAGTTACCACTTAAAAAGAAAATACATAAAATAGAAGACAACCCCTGGGGTCGGTCAGTGCAGCTTTTAGGGTTCTGTTTTTTCTTTTTTATATTCTTCTCCTTCAAGGATGATATGAGCAAAAGATAATGTATTTGATCTGGCTATTTAGTTTGATATTTGACCAGGATTGGCCTGTTATAGAAAGATAAACAGGTCTGCTCCCTCTAGATACTATAAGCAATCAATCCACGCTTAGTCTGAGCATTCAATATCAAAAACTTTCCCCTTCACCTTTGCAAACCAGACCAACACATCCTTTCCATTGGTAGCTGTTACGATACTGTAGTTTTTCTTTCTTCCTGAGAATAGACTCCTGTACAGGCTTACTGGACGATGTAAGAATATCTGATGACTTGATTCAGCCTTATCAAAAAAAAAAAGATGAGTGATGTCCAGATTCAGTGGATAATCCACATAGGAGTCAATTAGCTTTGGAGATGGTCTCCATTTTCCAATAGTGCATGTTAGAATGCAGATCGTTAAATCTTCAAAAGATTTTTCTTAAAATGTCTATAAAAGAAAAAGGAATTGGTAAGTACATTATGCTTTTCGCCTGTCAAAATAAAATAAAACTGAAGTATCCTTTTGGCATGGTTTCAGCATTGCTTCACTTTAGCACAATTGAATTGTATTAAGGACACAATTTAAATTCAATTTAGAATTACCTCTGCAACTCATGAAATGCACTGTATTACATATGCAACTGGAAGTGACGGACATTGACTTGAGATACTTTGGATGTATGGCAACTGCTATCTGAATCACCTTATGCTGTTTCAAATGTTTATCAACTTTGTGTCTTCTTGCTGGTAGGATTGTAAATTAATTCAAAGGGTAGCTGTATGATGTGATTATTCGCTTGTGGTGAATTGTGATTTGCTGCCTCAATCTTCAGAAGTAGAATGGGTTCTGCTTTATAATCTCACATATTGAGCTTTTTCAGGCTTGGGCTGAAAGAGTAAGGAAATGTGTGTCTGAGACTCCTGCTAGAGTTGAGGCAGATATTCTCTACAAACTAGAGAAGGAGGTGATTTGCTTATCTTTGCTTTCAGTGATGCTGTGTTTATCTTTGCTTTCGGTGATGCTGTCTTTCTTTTTGGGATTATTTGTTTTGTGATTATTCTATTACTTTTTTTGTTTCCAGAATTTAAGCCTTCAAGTGCAACTTCCTGAAAGTGAAATGCTCCTAGATTTAATTAGACAAGTTGAATGTTGTCAATCTCAGTGCTGTGAGATGTTAAAAGGTTCACTCAGTGTCAAGGTTGTTCCTAGTTCCTACCTTGTCATAGTTTGAATACTGTTGATGGAAGTAGAACATTGCATAAATGCCACATTTTATGTTGTACAGGAACTTGAATCGTTTCTCAACAAATGGGATGGTTTTGCGGTTAACATTCCAGAGCTTGAACTTCTGAGACAATTTCATAAAGATGCTGTATCTTGGATAGTGCGTGCTAATAATATTCTATTGGGCATTAGCGAAAGGGAGGACCAAGAAACTGTAGCTCATGAGTTAACTTGCATTCAAAAGGATGCATCATTGCTTAAAGTTAAAGGTTTGGAAATCTCAGTCAATGTTTTGTTTACTAGTTGTGATCTAATGCAAACATCTATAATTTTTCTTACGTTTCTGACATAGTTGAGGAGCTGCCTTGTGTGGATATTGAGCTAAAGAAGGCTTGCTGTAGGGTAAAAGCTCTGAAGGTAATTAGAGTGGTCATTCTTTTCCTATCACTTTCTGTGGATCGTTGAGTTACATTTTCCGTGTTCTTATCATGTCCTATTCCTCTTTTCCCTTTTCCTTTCTTGGTTATTTGATTCTTTTTATGGTTCATGACTGCTTTGGCATATAGTTACTTACGCTTACCTAAAGTAATTCATCATTCATTGCGTATTTTGGTCTCGTAAATCTCTAGTTCCTTCCTCTATCTGAATTTTCTGAACTTCTTCTTTCATACAGGCAATTCGTTGCAAAATGTCCATGGATTATATTGAGCAGCTGTTGATGGAGGCTAGCATGTAGTATTACAATTTTCGCTTTACTAATAATGATTGTCTTGAAAAACCTATTGTTCATCCCATTTGATATGTGAATATATCACCAGATTGCAGATTGAGAAAGAGAAGTTGTTCGCTGATGTTTATGAGGTAAAAGCAATTGCTGTATCTTTAGAGGAAAGATCCAAGCGCGTCCTTGAGAATAAGGAAGAAATATCTGAATTTGAGGATGTTGTAAGGTGTTGCCTCCTTCCCTGATTTAGTTATTGCTTCGTATTTCTTGTGTGTGTTTGTGTATTCGTTCTACTTCCCGTCTAATATTTATATTTTGCAAAATAATTAGGGCTTCAGAGGAGATATTTGTGATACTTCCTTCTCTTGATGAAGTGAAGGATGCGGTATCGATGGCTAAGTCTTGGGTATCTAGGTCACAGCCCTTTTTATCACGTGATTCTATGGCACTTGGCTCAACTCCTTCTCTTGAAGTTGAGACTTTGAAGGTTAATCACTTGCAAACTCTGCCTTCATGAAATTTACCGAAGCTCTTACATCCTTTGTTGTAATTTCTGCAGATATTGGTATCAGAATCTAAGCTTCTGAAGCTATCTCTGAGAGAATCAATGATGATTCAGACATTGCTCGATACTTGCACCAGGTGGGAGCAGGATGCCTGCTCTGTGTTGCATGATACAGAGTGGCTGTTGAATGTCGAAAATATAGATGATGAAATATTGAGTAGACTTAGTAAAATTGAAAAACAAATTCAAGCCATAGACTCAGTTGTAGAAGCAGGTCAAGGTCTTGGTTTCAAGTTTGATATGGTTCCAAAACTTCATGATGCTTGTTCTACTCTTCGTTGGTGCTTTAGGGCTCTATCTTTTGCTACTGCAATTCCAACACTTGAGGTAATTAATTGTCTTATAAGATTTCTTTTCTACACAAAGAGAGATCTGGAATTGAATTGTGGTTTTGGCTCTTCTCGTCATGGCTGTGCATGCAGTCCTTACTATTGGGGTAAATAGATGTGATTTTACTAGTTCTCTTTGGCTTCTTTTGGTATCCAGAGCCTAAATTTTTGTTCCTGGTCCCATATTCTGCCTCTGGTATCGCCCATATTCGAGGATCAATAGCTCTAATACCTTCTAGTCTGTCATCACCGTGGATTTTAAAAGTTTACGAAGTGAATTTAGTTATTGATGGTTATTTATTTGGAGCACAATTCTCTTTTAGCCAGTTTGCAAAGTTACATGGTATATCTCTTTGATTCATGTAAATCTACCTAAGTTTTTAAACTACAGGCGGTGGTATAGTCGGAGCACCATTCCTGGTTCATCACTTATCTTTTTGTTATGTTGGCAAAACGTAAAGTTTTAAACAGTAAGCTATGTTGCTGACCTGAAGATGGTAGGTCACTTAGTGAAGCAACACTTCATTTGAGAGTATCGCTAGTGTGACCGCATATGACACCCTAAACCGTTCTCCCATTTCTCCTTCTTTCATATGCTTGCCAACTACCATGTTGTTAGGAGCTTAGGACCTTTTATTTTCATCTTTTGTGGGGTATCAGTTTGTTTTTCTTCTTTAGCCCCTAGTTTGACATATCAGACTTTCTCTCTTTATGATTAAAAAGAACTCTTGGATCTGTCTCTCCACATGTAAGCCTTTTAAATTCCATAGTTTGTTTTACTTCCCTGTGTAATGGATTTGTTGCTTTTATGGTCCACCTGAACATTTTTCTTACTGTTCACCTGTCCCTCCTAAAATGATAGTGCATGTGCTTAAGTTTATTTGTTAACATTTCTGTAGGAAGTCAAGACGAATTTGGAGATTGCGAGCCACCTTCCGATCATGTATACAACTTGCAGTTTGTTAATTGCCCTAATTGATTGGGTGAATTGGCTTAATAGAGCCTTGGAAGTCTCCATTCAATCTACTGCTACAAGATCCAACTTAAGTGATGCTGAAGAAGTTCTCAGACAGTATCAGGTACCTTTTCATCCATTTTCTATAGCCTTTATGGGGATTTATTCCCTCCTGGTTTGTGTTAGGTATTTTGATGTCACTACTATTTGACTTATATTCTACTTATCCTCGTTATGTGTGAAATTTTATATTCTGTATTTGGTGCCTTCGTGCTGCAGAACATTCGTGTCTCATCTCCTGCAATGATTAGTCAGCTTCAGAAGGCTATTCAGAAACACAAGTAAGTTCCCCACTGATACAGATTTCATGTGTGTGTGGGGTGTGTATCTGCTTGTCATCACATTTTCATGATGTCCAAAAATAGCTTCTTCAGCTACTATCAAGTGTGGCATTGGAGAGACCAAAATTTTCTCCATGTTATTTTGAAATAATATCTCATACTATAGGTAAAATATCTTATGCTTCTTCAGTTTTCTTTTCTTGGATTCCTTGGGTGAATGCATGTTAGCTCTTTTGAGGCTGTTTAGTTCCATGCTACTCTCTACATTCTTCCCACAATTTTCACAATTTTTTGAAGTAATAGTTGTTACTTTTATTTAAGAATTATAATAATAATAACTATTATCTTATTTAGTCTCTTGCTTCTACTGAAAGGTTGGGTTAGGATTCCAGTTGGCATTTATGAAAAGTTAAAACCATTCTGTTGGTAGAATTTGGCATAAACCTACTGCACCACCATCCCTGTACATACCCTTTCTACCCTGCTTGGTAAATGAAACTATAGGAAAATTCAAGTATCAGAAAGCAATGACAAGTGAATGGAAGGTTAAGTGAGATGATAATCGTGTACGGAGTTCCAAAGTAATAAGAGATGACTATAGCAGATGAAACTTTGTCTAGGTGGGAATTATTTGGCATAATGACATCATCAGAGAACCCCTGGCGGACGCATTGTCACATCTATCTTTTTCATCTTGATTGCGTTTCGCCAATTTTTTTTTAAAATCTAGTTTTATGATTTTAGCTTTGGTTACCAAATGATTTTGCTGTTGTTGCCTTCCTTTTTTATGAAGGCTATGTAGTGTTTTCTCTATTGTTTGCTATGTCTTCTTTACTTCTGTATTTTTCTTTTCATACTGCTTTGGTATGCGTTATTTGAGCCGAGGGTCTTTTGGAAACAGCCTCTCTACCTCCATGAGGTAGGGGTAAGGCTGCGTACACTCTACCCTCCCCAGACCCCAACTGTGGGATTACACTAGATATGTTGTTGCGTTAATTTTATGATTTTATCACTTACAATTTTAATTTTTGCAGCTCATGGCTGGATCAGGTGCATTTATTTTTTGCCGTTAACCTTAGGGATCGATCATGGGATCTGTTGTTGCAGCTTAAGGTAACATATCTTTTCTCCTACATTTTCTTTCTTCTTCAAGGTCAACATCAAATTTTGGCTTATGTTAGGACTGTTTGTTTTCCCTCCAAGTCATAGCTTTTATATTTCTGTAAATTTTGTTATTGGGGTATTTTTGTTGCTTTGGATTTTCAATTTATGAGTTTTTATTATGCTGGAAGTTGGAGAAGTAGTTTAAGTGTCTCATCTTTCGTCTCTGTTCTCTTTGTAACTTCTGTATAGATTGTTAAATTTGGGTATTTGAATTTTTCCACCAAATGAGAGCACACAAAGCATTGTTCTTTAAAAAGAGGGGATAACCAATGAGATTCGTCTTCACTATATTTTTCCTTTTCGTAAGTAATCCTTTCTCATGCCGCTCATAATATTTCAGCAGTCTAAATTCTCCTCCGCTGTCTCACAACCCATTTGAACTGGAGCTGTTGTTTTCTCGCTTCTATTTAGATTCGTGCCGTCAGTTAACCTTATGGAGATTGATTCGGCAGGACAGCTTGTCTGGAAATTTTCGTCCTACTACTATGTATAGAAATTGAGGAATCGAAAGGAATGTAGAAACACACTAAAGGAGAAATTTATTTAGAATTGTTAATGAGAAAATTCCTGTGGATGCGACTCTCAACCTCCCTAAGTAATTAATATCGAGCCAATTTCACAGTTCTTACACTTTGAAGCTTCAAACATGTTTTCTCATACCATATATTGTTATCATGTGATATTCAGTGATTTTCATGGTTAATTAATGTCTGGTGATTCGTACACGTTCAGGAAAAAGGGAATAGTGATGCCTTCAGTTGCTCAGAACTGGACATGGTTTTCTCTGAGGTTCATAAGACAGAGGAGTGGAAACGCCGGTGTGAGGAGGTCTTACATCCTTCAGTTAGAGATACTCACCTGCTTACTGCTCTTTTACAGGTTCAAAGTTGTTTTCTCCTTTTATTTTGTCCCCATTGAGCTTTCTTGACCTGGTTATTTATAGCTATTATGAGGCAGATGTGTGATGCAATCTAATGGAATTCTGCAGACTGAAAACGCACTTGAGAGATCAATCAGCATTTGTGAGAAATCTAACCGGACTAATGCAAGGGCGTTATGTATATTCTGCTCACTTGATGGTTTGAACCAGAAGCTTTTGACATGTTCTACTTGCAATGACTGGTACTTTGTCTGGCTAATTAACTTCTACTTTTGTGTTTCTTAAAAAGGTTTGATATAGATGTTTGGGAGAGGGGATTTGAATGACTGTTTGTTATTACCAGTTATCCACAGGGTGGTATCATACTTGGACACTATCTGGCCAAGCTTCCAAAAGCATCTTATTTTCAGAAGTACTTTTATAAAAATAGCTTTCCTGATAAGTACTTTTGGAGAGTTGTAGTTTGTGTATGACCAATTCACTTGGGAAGTTTTTATGTTTAAATTAAAATAGAAAACATTAATTTAACATATATACTTAAAATTTCGATCAATATAGACATAGTTAAACCAAAGCAGTAATATTGAATATCTTGTATAATCACTTATTTTTTCTACATAATGATTTAAATATATCAAGATACATCATTAAATATAAATTAAAATTCTACTCTACAAGGAAAAGAAACAGAAAGGAAAAGGGAAAGAGGGTTGTACTTATATTTGAGAGATAGGTGGCTTAAGTTGATATCAAATAGTTTGATAAATATAGTTTTTTGACAAGGATATGTTTGTCTTGGAAAAAACTAATTTCTTCTTCTGCTTCTTTTTCATGGAAGAAACACAAATTTGTAGCTTCTTCCCCACAACAGAAAACATGCTTCTACTACTGCTCAAAAACACTTCTCCTTCTTTGCCATGCACCTCAAATCTAAAAAAAAGTGCTTTAGCTTCCAAGAAGCTTGGCTATTAATTTCCCTCAACCAAGGGAAAATAGGACTATTTTGATGTCGAACAACTATTTGGTCATTATTTTTCATCTGAAGATTGCTTCTGTTATCACTTACAAAAAATGTTATGCTTCTATACAGTTTCCACTTGCAGTGCATTGGATGGTCACCAGGAGATGCCAATGATTCAAAAGTATTTAGTTGTCCTTATTGTCATTTTATGAACAGTGGAAAAATATCGAGAAATGGAAGTGATCCTCTGGTATGCTTGACCCAGTAGCTCTCTGAATGAGCTTGCACTTCCAGTTTGTAGTAATGTCTGATTTTTCGTTTTACTTATTGCAGAATATTGGAAGGAAGAGTTTCAAGTTGCACAAGCTCGTTGAGCTCTTATCAGATGCTGAAGATCTATGTTTATGGTAATGATAATAGCCTGTTTCAATTGAAATTCTTTGATTAAAAGACTCGGAACTGCTTTTATAAACTGAGTAGGATGCTAGGATACCAATTGTCTTCATCTCTTTTTTCTTTGACTTCTCATTTTGGTTGGGACAATGTGGGTGTAAGGAGGAGTTCTGGCAGTAGGTGGATGTTGTGTTAGGCAGCTTTTGGTATCATTGTATTAGTAGTGTGAATTATATGATAGGAAGTCTATAAAGTCTCACTTAACCATTGACATTCTCCTGGCAGGATTCAGGAAAGAGCTGTACTTCATCAAATTGTTCAAAAAGCTCTCGATTTCAAAGCACGCATAGAAGAGATTGTCAAGTTTGTTTTAGCTTATCCGGATAAAGACCTTAGCATTATTGCTAAAAAATTCTGTGTTGCTTTGAAGGTACCAAATATCTGTTTGGCATTCATTGTATTGTAGTGTAGTGACCTGTTTTGAGTCACTGATATGATAATGCTTTCTCGTGCTGATGTGTTTCTTTGGTGGTGTCTTCATTGTTGTGGCTATATGGTTTTCTATTGTGTCTTTTGCCTTCATTATATGGGCATTTGACTTGATTTGGGAGTCAATTTATTATGACTTTTTTCTGTGAGCATGTCAGAGTATTAGCCGTAAACTCGTTAGTTGGAACTTATTTCACTTTCTGTTGGCTGCATAGGCTGTACATGTTATTGGTGCATATGATTGTGAGGCAAACAGCAAACTCGAGTTGGCATTAGCAAGAACTTCTTGGAAAATCAGAGCTCAGAGATTATTAGACGGTTCACAGAAACCCTCAATTCAAGTGCTTCAACGGCATTTAAAAGAGGTGTGCTGCACTTTCCCTTGCACTTTATTTGTATATTGATTGTTCTATTTATTTCTCTTGGGGTGTGCTCCAGCGCACTTTCCATACAGGTTATAGCTCGTATAATAATATTCATTTTTTTTGTTGGTCTTTTCAAAGCAAAAATGTAGAACTAGGGTCTATCTCACATGGACCTTTCGTTTGCCTTGTCATACAAGAAAAAATTGTTCGAGTGTGCTAGAAAAAATTGTTCGAGTCTGCTGCAATAAATCCTTCAAAGTAACCTAAAAACCTGAAAGTTATTTGATTGTACCAGATAATGGATCCACATCACATCACATACTCATTTCCAAATCCTTGTAACATAGCTGTGGGATATCAGGAAATGGGAATTAAATATAATAAAGGTGCCAATTTTCTTATGATCATGGGCAAGTTGCCTTCTTGACCTTTGTCCAAGTGCTGATTTAGATTCTTCCTCTGATATCCATATAGTTGCTTTATAGCAAAAACTGGTGCATTCTGCCTATTACTCCAGTTCTATCATGCTCTGGTGCCTTCTGCCTCTACTGTGAGCTGGTTTAGCTTGCTGCACATCGGAGTTCTGATTGCTGGTTGAGTAATCTGACCCCTCCTTCATGTGCATATCTCGCCTTAAAGAGCTATATTGTTCATCTCATTATTGCCTTGTATGCCTCTATGTTCTACCCCTTTTGGGTTCATTGGGTATTGATGATACAATAATATAGGGGAAAGATATGGTATTTGGTAGATTGTAGTAAAATAGGGGATACGTGGGTGTAAATACGATATTCAGTTCCAGAGGCAACCTGATAAGTTTCAATAGGCAGTTAACTGATTTCTAAATGAGCTTAAGAAAGTAATTACGACACTTCAAAAGCCTTCGGCTGTTTTGAGTTTTCTCATCAGGCTGATTGTCGAAATGAGTGGGCTCTACTCTCGGCAGCTTGTTCACCACTACTGAGACTCTCATTCTCATGACACTTTTTGTGAATCAGGAACGTAGTTCATGAGTATGCTGACCTTAATAGAATACATTTGTTGTCCTTTTGGCTATAATAAAAGCATACTGACCCTGACCTTAGTAGATCATTTCTTGATATTTTTTGGCTTATCATTGGTGCGAGGGTTGATTGAAAACCGCTTGCAAGTTTACTTATTATAGTCTAATATGTTGATTGTTTAATACTATTTCAGGGGCTCGCTGTCGGTATTCCTTCAGAAGATTATTTTAGACAGAGCCTGGCAGAAGTGAAGAACATTGGGTTGCACTGGGCTGATATTGCAAAGAAGGTAAAAAATGTACATATAGTGCATCTCAGTGGTAAAAAGTGTACATATATGAGATCATCCGTAACCATCTTCCTTGTAACAGGTCTCAACAGATGGTGGCGCACTTGGATTGGATAAGGTCTTTGAGCTCATCACGGAGGGTGAAAATTTACCCGTGTCATGTGAGAAGGAGTTTAAGGTAAAATGTTTTGAGAGCTACTCTTGTTCAAGATGAAAGTTAAGCATAGTCGTGTCACACATCTAATTAGGACATGTTTTTGGAACATGCAGTTACTAAGGGATCGGAGTATGCTTTATTGCATTTGTCGGAGACCTTATGATCAGAGACCGATGATTGCTTGTGATAAATGTGATGAATGGTATCATTTTGATTGCATCAAGTTATCCTCACTGCCAAAGATCTACATCTGCCCTGCATGTTGTTGCATGGAAGGAGAGGATTTCGCATCAATGTCAACAAGCGGCGAAGAAAAGTGAGCACTCTCTTTTTCCCTTTACCAACTTGAAGTAAATAATCCATT
The DNA here is from genome assembly GCA_003996215.1 of Jaltomata sinuosa. Taxonomy (NCBI): domain Eukaryota; kingdom Viridiplantae; phylum Streptophyta; class Magnoliopsida; order Solanales; family Solanaceae; genus Jaltomata; species Jaltomata sinuosa. The sequence goes on from QJPP01000005.1 coordinate 1,675,056, forward strand.
GGTGTTCTTGGAAAACTAAAGAAAAACGTGCTTCCAGAGGCGGATCTAGAATTTAAATTTGATAGGTTCAAAGTTCTGAGTTCCTTGAAACCAGGTCCATCCCAGCATTGGTCATCAAGACGAACCGTTTGCTAAGATTTGTCGCGATATAAGTTACTGACTGCTCGTTTTAACTGCAGGGTCGTCGGAGGGAAACACGAGGTACCTCAGACGCCTTCTCCGCGACACAGAGAATCAAGAAGGAGATCAAGAAAAACCAAATGGGAGAGAGTGGATGTTGCTGCTGATGTATCAAGAAGTACTAGTAATATTGAACAGTTGTTCTGGAAAAATAGGAAACCTTGTAGACGAGTAGCTCGTAAACGATCTCATTTTGAGAGCTTGTCTCCCTTTATTTATGTGCAAAATAGTTAGTTTATGTAAATACTTTTTTCTCTCTATTTTTTTAATTCAATTGATTCTCATTTTTTTTGAGCTTTTTGCCATTCTTTTCACTTCCCTTTTGATGATCACAGTAGTTTCATATATAAAATATTTGTTTACATATATTTGCTAGTCAAGTAATTAAGTTCAAATTGTAAATACTTTATCAAGAAACAAATATCACCAATATATTCAATTAATTTCAGCTAATTGGGAGACTAGGAACATTTTATTAACTTTGAAAATTCACAATAAATTGATGAGTTCATAAGTATTTTCTTTAAACCATGTTCAGTTATTTCATGCAGATATTGTTGAAGAATCTTATTACTCAAAATTTGTTATTTTCCTTCTTCCCATTGTCCCTTTCTTCTCTGTACTTTTCGTTTCATACTTGAACTATTACTAACTATTTATCAAAACACATTTCAATTATCAATTATTCACTTTTCCGGAACAATTGATAATTGAGGCGTGTTTTGATAAATAGTCGGTGATAGTTCAGGTAGAAAATTTATACACATGATATTTCAGATATGAAACTCAAAAACTAGAATAATTTAGATACGTTTTTGACCATTTAACTCAAAAAGCTATTTTGTGAAAGAATAGTACAAAAAGGCACAAGATGTGTGCTGAAATTTATTTATTTGCATAGAACCATCTGAGCAAAATCTTGCCTTAATTGACAAAAAAAGTCCCTTTTCTCCAGCACCAACCTATAACTTTGGCTCAGTTTTCACAGAGTAAATAATAGTACTACTGTACTACTCTCTGGTTTTTGAATTCTTGAAGACAAAATATTCAAACTCCATTGAAAGAAAAGAACTTTGAAAGAAAAATGGTAGCAACAAGGTCAAGCTTACAACAAGCAGCTAGCTCATATTCAACACTCAAAGGTTGGGTCACCTATAAGAAAAAAAGGAAGTACAGAAAAGTCTGTGGGATTTGTGGTAAGTTTTTTTCCTTCTAATAAATTGTTGTTCTAGGAGAGTTGAGATGCAGAAAAATTTGATTAAAAAAGACACAAAAATTTCCTTTACATGCATGTCTTTCAGTTTCTCATGAAGGTATTTAACATTTAGTGCTAGCTGTGTAACACAAATTGTCAACCTGGGGTGCCCTTCATTTTCTTGCTTCTTCAGTGAAACATCAAAAAGATGCAATCTTTACAAGATTATAGTTGTTTCTTGGCATTTAGGGTTCTACTAAAGTAATATCATGTATTTCTGCATTCAAAAACAAACCTTTTACATGCATGATTTTCAGTTTTTTCAAGAGGGTATTTAACATTTTGTGCTATCTGTGTAACACAAATTGTCAACCTGGGGTGCCCTTCATTTTCTTGTTTCTTCAGTGAAACATCAAAAAGATGCAATCTTTACAAGATTATAGTAGTTTCTTGGCATTTGGGGTTCTACTAATTACTAAAGTAATATCATGTATTTCTGCATTCAAAAACAAACCCTTTACATGCATGATTTCAGTTTTTTTCAAGAGGGTATTTAACATTTTGTGCTAGCTGTGTAACACAAATTGGAAACCTGGGGTGCCCTTCATTTTCTTGCTTCTTCAGGGAAACCTAAAAAAGATGCAATCTTTACAAGATTATAGTAGTTTCTTGGCATTTGGGGTTCTACTAAAGTAATATCATGTATTTCTGCATTCAAAAACAAACCTCATTTATTTAGGCTCTGTTGGCATCTGGTTTTGTGTGTGAAATGTTGAAATGGAATGTGATAATGTAGAGTCTAATTTGTGGTGTAAATTATGGTTGTAGGTGTAATACGTTATATAGAAGTAACTCGGAAAAATGATAACCAGTAATAAATCAATGAATTTGTTCCATGATTTCTAAAACAGAAGTGCTAGTGGAGGAAGGCTTTCTCCTTCGCGTAATGCAGTGAAGAGTGTCGTTTATCCTTACTTAGCTTCAAGTAGATCAGAATCAGTAGAACTGTTTGTTTTAATGATTCCTTTTACATTTTCTCGCAGAAAATGTGGTTTTCTAAGTATTAAACCACTTCCTAGCGTTGATAAAAGTCTTTATAATTTATAAAAGGTTTGCTATCCTAACTGTTCTTAAGAAAAAAAGGATTAGTTATTTGTGGAGGAAATTAGAGTCTAGTCCAACTATTTGTAAGAAGTTTCCTCTAATTATTGTCTCAAAACATTATCCACTAAATGGTCACAATTTTGACAAATCTTGATTCACCTTGCTATTCTTCTAAATAGTGGCTTTCGGTCAGCTTGCGAGCACATCAACTAATCTTGTCTTCGATTTTTTCAAGTATAAGATTGTAGCTTAGTTGATTGAGTTGGTTGAGCAAAAGTGTTTTGTAGTCGAGCTTTCAATGATTGGATTTGTTATGAAGGGAAGTGTAGTAGGCTGCTTGGAGTTTTGTACCCTTTTAATTTTTTACCTTATAAAAAGAAAAGTTCATAATGATCGTGGATGGAGAAAAAAATTTCTACCCCTTTCACTCTGTACTTCAGGTTAAATGACATATTTCACTCTCATTCTTGCTGTACACCGAAGTTGTCATCATATTTGCGATGTTCTTGTATATAGAAGCTTCCTAGTAGGATCTTTTTGTCATCATATTTGCTAAGTTCTTCCTGTCCATAGCAGCTTCTCCTTTTCTTGCACTAGGTAGGATGAACTTCTCTCATTTATAGCAGTCTTAAGTTTGGTGCTGTTTTCATATTGCGGTTGTATGTCCTGCTAAATCATTGAAAGTTTAGCGGTTTACTCTGTTGGGTCTCAGCTATCCAGAAAGCGTAGAATTTGTTTCGCTTCCTTGGAAAGTAAAAAGTTGGGCTTGGTGTGGATTGTGATAAAACTTTTATGTTGGAAGGTGCAAAAGGAGTCAGGGAGCTTGTTTTGGCTGCTAGAGATGAGGTTACTGGACTTTGAAATTTTCTTGTGCTTTAACTGCTTCTGGGGTGTTTCTGCATAATATGAGTTACCTGTATCAGACTTTTAACCCAGTTTCTCTCTGCCATTTTACTTTTTAGTTGCATTCTTAACTACAAGAATGAATAATGATGCATTCTCCCTTTCACTTCTTTCACATTTCCTTTACTTGCATGTTTTTCAGTTTGCTTTCCTCAAGAGGGTAAATATCATTATTTTTGGCTGAGTAGCATAATTTATCAACCTGGGGTACCCTTGTCTTTCTTGTTTCTTTAGTGAAACATCATAAAGCTGAAATCTTTACAAGGTTATCGTAGTTTCTTGGCATTTGGGTCTATTAAAGTACTATTATGTATATCTGCATTCAAAAATACCAACATTTTCTTAGTGATTTCTTGAATAGGCTCGCTCTGTTAGCAGCTGGTTTTGTGTGTGTGTGTGTTTGCAGTATGTTTTCCTTAAAATTGTTGCATATAGAGAGAAATGCAGAAAATTTGATTAAAAAGAACTTGAAACAAAGAGAAAGAAAAGGATTTTTCCTCCCATCTTTTATTTCTCTCACATTTCCTTTGCTTGCATGTTTTTCAGTCTTCCTCAAGAGGGTATTTAACATTTTGGCTAGTTGTGTTGCACAAATTATCAACCTGGGGTGCCCTTTTCTTTCTTGTTTCTTCAAGGAAACATAAAAAAACAAAAGTCTTTATGAGATTACAGTAGTTTCTTGGCATTCAAAAATACTGTCATGTATACCTGCATTCAAAATAAACCAGTTTCTTAGTAAATCCTTGAATATGCTCTGATAACATTTACATTGCTAGAATTTTCTAAGAACACTGCTGGCCTGTGTCGTGTCGATCCTCAAAAACTGATTAACTTCTGGAGGATCACACGCCCGTCTCATTGTTTCTTCTGATATCTTAAACTATAACTGTTGATATTGTTAATGTGGCAGCGCCAATAACAGCTCAGGCAGTTCCCTCACCTCCTGTGCCACCAGCAGGATCAAACGGAGATACTCCTTCACGAGTTTCAACAAGAACAAATGCTTCAAAGCTAGTTCACCCACCTCATGTGCCACCAACAGGATCAAATGGAAATATTCCTGAGCGAGTGTCGATGTGCTGTGCAAATGCTCCAGAGCTAGTTCCCTCACCTCCTGTGCCACCATTGGGGTCAACAAGTGATAGGCCTTTGGTGATTACTTGTGATGAAGAGGATGAACAGAGAGAGACAAAGCTCAAGCTAAATCCTTTATCAAGACTGAAGGCAGCAAAAGAAACGCATGCTAGTACAAATGGATATTCTTCCCAAACACAGGAAAAATCGCAGAAAGTGATCACGGATGAAGTCGTGTCTATGTTGGTGACTCAGCTCACTTCAAGGACGATTACTAGCGTGGATGACATGGTTACTTTTGCAAATCGTGCTTTCACCACGTTGAATTGGTTTGGTGCTGACTATGGTTCACTCCACAAAGATGTCAAGGATTTCATTGCTTATAAATATGATTTACACACTGCTGAGAGAAAACTAGATATGTTGTCTGTTTCAGAAATGGAGAAAAAATATCTAGACATTGTTATATGTGCAGATGATATTGAAGAGGAAACTGAAAACATTCAAGTAAAACAAAAAATGGATAAGGAGAAAAAAGAACCTCTGAAAAGGCAAATAGAAGATGAATTCAAGCTGATAGAAGATGCAAGAGGGAGGATTCGCGGATTGGAACAAGAGATTGCTGATATTGAACAAGATGAGAAGTGTTTGAAAGATGATGAGAAAAAATATAAAGCAGCTCATAAGATTAAACAAGCTGAGGTAGAAATACTTGGTACACAAATGGAGGCAGCTAGAGAAGTGCAGAGGGAAATTGAGCGGCGCAAGAAGGAAGCTCTCCAAGGGATTGAATCCACCACTCTACGCTTACTGTCTTACAAATAGCATTTGGTTACCTCTATGATTTTGATGATTTCGATTAGTAGGAGAAAGCTAGTCCTCATCATAGACAGATTGTTTATTTATCTAATTATCTGCATCCAGTGGCTCCTTAAAGTTTCTTGTTCAGTTTTTTTAGCACATACAATTTAGACTTAAAAGAATCAGAAAGTTCTTTTCTTACTTCCAGATCTCATATCAACTTTTATTCTGTTATCTATTATGAGTATTGGCTGTTTAAATAGTTTGATGTAAAAACAGAATGGGAAGTAGTTCAATGAAACCATTGAGCTAATACAACATAGTTTCTGGAGACTCTTAATTGAAGAGTTTGAACTTGGTTCTGTGCTGTTATTTTAGAGTCTCATTCGACTGGTTTACATGCTTTGATGATCAATTAGATGTGGCCGTGGTCGTCCGCCCCCGCCCCTCCCCCCTCCGCCCACCAGAGACAACAGAGAGCAGTTTCAGCATAAGGTGAGCTCACTGAGAGGCGGAACTAAGATTTTCAAATTTTATAGGTTCTGAATTCTAGAAAGACGATCATTTTGGAACTTATTACTTAGAATCCGCCACCCATCCCCTCAAGTTCGTACAATCTAAATTCAGTGTCTTAAAAGGCATTTCTGGAGTGAGCCTCGGGGTGGAACGTAGTAAAAATGTATTGGGGCGATCTGTGGAGGCGACATTACGTGAGGCGTGAGCCCCATCAGTCTGGGCGTATGCTTAGGCATCGGGCGAGTTTTTGTTTTGGGAGTAAACACATAAAATCTCTCCTCATCAAAATTAAAATTGCTAAACAAGTCCTTAATCTAATACAAAATTCGACTTGTTATTAAATTTTATGAAGTTAAAAAACTTAAAAATCTAAACATTTTTTACTCTTAGCGCTAATTTTTGTTCTTTTTTTTCGTCATTCACGGAGTAAAGGGGAAAAATAATCACTATGTAAACTACGAAGCAAAAATGTATCATCCTTCAGCACTTTGCTTTGGTTTGATACTTCTGATTGTAGGTTCCTTGATCTTCACATTTCTTTCTTTTCAAGTTGATTTATAAATTTCTATTCAATTCTTTGAAAAAAGTCTAATTAGTTTTCAATTCTTTGAAAAAAGTCTAATTAGTTTTTTGAGATGAGCAGTTCTGATTATTTTTTTAGTTAATTGTTGATTTTGATTAACGTTTTAAGATGAAACAGTTCTATGTGCGTTTGCACTTATTTTTATTTTCTTGAATTTTTTATATAATTTTATCTTTTTTATTATTTAGTTTTATTATAATAGCTTATAAAATATTAAAAATTAAAGATCTACCTGGCTTACATCTTGTGCCTCGAGGCTTACGCCTCACCCGATATCAAGTAAAACGCTTCGTCTCGCGCCCGTGCTTTTTAAAACATTATCTAAATTATTTGCCAGCTAATAAATCATAGTTATTGAAAATATATTGCTCATGTCGTTTTGTGTTTATGAAGAAATATGATTAATGAGGATTCCTGTAATCGATTTCAATTTTATTTTGAATTGAGGCATAATTATTATCATCGATGTCCTCATGATTCATTTATTGTAATTTATGAGTTATTTTTTTTTTAAATTTCTTTAGAAAAGAACGTCATGTTCGACATTTAGTAAAATTTTCATGACTTTGTTTTTTCATTTTATATACTTAGCTTATAAATGACATGGTCAAGATTACCAAATTCGAGGCGCAATTAAATTATATTATTAAATTTTCAAACTTAAGATCATAACATTCTAGATTCTTTTTTCACACTTAATTAATTCATCAGATGAACTGAAGAAAAGGACGAAGTTTCACTACAACTTCTTATCAGTCAAAAGAAGAGTGAAGGCGGAAATAACTAATAGAGTAGGAGAACTTTTCATCGGGAGGCAGATTTCGAGTTGGTTAGGTTGATTTTTTTTTGTGTGTTTCAGCAATCTAAATCCTTCTTTATTCCTTGTAAAGAAATCATCTTTTTCGGCCACCTTTCTCTTAAAGCTCTTTCCTTCTTCGCTTTGCTTTAGAGATATCACTCGTTCTCACTCATTTTTCAGTCTAGAAAGAATTTTATTTTTTTTAAGCAAAAGGAAGTAAGAATGTCATCAAAACAAAATGAAATACCGCCTCCACCTGGATTTCCAAGGCCTTTGATCGAGATTTCACCTACAAGCAAAGTTGGTGAATGGACTTCTCTTGGTGAGATGCGCAGTTTAAGAAAAATGGCTTCCCAAAATTCTCTTGGTCTCACCCCTTCGTGCTTTTCTCCACAACCAGACGATCAAAGTTCACGACGTGGTCGAGCTCGCCCTCCGAAACAGAGATTAGATGGTGAGCCATCTATCCTCTAACTTTTGCTTAATGATTTTATATTTGCTACATGATCAGTGTTTTAGTTCAAGGTTTGTTTGTAGAGCCTAGTATTAAAGTAGTTTCAGAGGTGAATTCATAAGATTCTAGAATAATGACCTCAAGTGTTATTAATTTATTTTTTAATTTAACTTTTGTACATATTTAGGGGTTGTTTGGTTGGTGGAATAAGCTAAGGGATTGTAGTTCTGCTAATAAAAGGGGACTATTCTATTCTGCATTTGGTTATAGATATTAACTAGTCTCGCAAATTATTTTGTATTAAAATGATGGGATTAGCTATCCCATATAAAAGGTGGATAAGCAAAGTTGTTGGTCACGTTCCTAGACTGGGCCATGACATGTTTATAGTTAAAAAGTTATAATTATCGAAAATGTATTGCTCACGCCGTTCTTTGTGTTTATGAAGAAATATGATTCGTGGGGATTCATGTAATTGATTTTAATTTGTTTGGAATTGAGGCATAGTTATTCATAACACACCATTGTGATTCATCCATTTTAATTTATGTGTCTTATTTTTCCTTTTAATTTGTTTGAATGAATAAAAATATTTTATTCTTAAACCAACAAATCTTATAATTCCCTTTGCAATCCTTCACAATTTTTCACTATTTCTCACAATATAAAATAGCTAGCAACATCTCTATCTGTAATAGTGCAATAGTTAATTTAGCTAGGACTAGAAAACATATTCCTATATTATTTAGATTAAATTATTTAGATATGAATTAAATAAATAAATCCCAAAATTGTATACGCCTGCCTTTTCTTGTCGTTGTTGTTGTTGTATTGGAGCACTTCTCTACAATCTTCAATTGTTGAAATACTTCTTTTCAACCTTTAATTATTGGGACACTTCTCTCCAACCTTCAATTGTTGGAGCACTTCTCATCGATCTTCAAAAGTTTTTTTTTAAAAAACTTTCTCCAACTTTTAGAAAAGAGCTTCTTCCTCTTGTGCCATGTTAATTGCACCTCTTTAAATTTCTAATTTTTTTTGGTTGTAACCAAATCTTTTGCAATTAAAACACTTGGTTCTATTGACTTTATGCCAATAATTATTCTCTGCATGATTATTATTTTTTTGCATATACCGCAAGGTGGAAACTTCTCTTTTTCAGTTGATTCACTTGGTATTTTTCCAACAAAAGCCTCTACATTTGTTTGTTCATCTCTAATTGCCCTCCTTTGCTCAACAGCTTGCAAAGATTCACCAAATCATTCATTGAAATTTTTGAGAGATTTTTAGACTTTTCGTGCAAGGTTATAAGAACTTTTTCTATAATTTATTTGTCTGAATTTTTTTCACCAAACAGTGTAATTTTGTTGGCAATTGATGTGAGTTTTCCAACATAATCTTTAATTCCTTCTGTTTCTTTCATCTTTTGAATTTCAAATTCTCTTTTAAGATTCAGAACTTGCAGTAGTCTTGATCAATCATTGCCCAAATATTCATTTTTTTAGAAAATTCTATAGTTCTTTTGGAGTTTCTGTTGAGTTTGTAAGAGGTGTAAATGAAAAATGAAAAGGTATTTTTCTGAATGGATGCATTTTGAATAAGCACATTTCCATATTGAATGGGTCATGACCTTTCTGATGGGTTGTGACTTTTCCGATGGGTTGTGACTGTTTGTATAGGTTGTGACCTTTCCGATAAGGCACAATAAGCACCTCTTCATCCTACCCTTTGGTGGCTATAAATAGAAGAGTTTTCTCTCATTTTTTTATATTGAAAATTTCAGCACTTCCTCTGCAATATTTTATTACAAACAAAAATTATAGTCATGTGTGATTTGTTGCCTTTCGGTGAGTTCGACGAAGTCGTTGGCGTTTAAGGTACCGCTACTCCAGCGACAGGTATATCCATTTTATGCTGGGAGGAAATAATCCTAAATCTCGGGAATAATGAGGGGATTAAATTCCTTAAGTACACACAGTGAATTCTGTGGACTCGGATTTTAAGTAAAGTATTTGCTTTTCTTCTTTTCAGTTTATTTTTGATTTTCTGGTTTACTGATTTGAACACGGGATACCAACGGTTTGAGACGAATTCACTGTTTGAGACGCCATGATTTTTGTGAAAATTTCTTCAGATTCCGAGAAATATAGACTATTTATTGCTTTGAACTTCTTGAGTTTTTTTGTCATTGTGATTCTTGATTTGAGCCAAAGTTGGATTGGCCAGTGATGGCGGTGATTCACCATCATCTTCAACATACCACAGATCCAAAGATTGTAAATGTGCCTTCATCTTCACAACCTATAATTGATAATTTTATCCTTTGTACATAGGAGAAGAAACTAAAGGAAACATATTTGATGTCATACAAAAAAAAAATGGTTCATGTTACTTGGTGGTGGAGATCACTGGCTCCGATACAATTCGAATTAAAATATTTTATTCATAAACTAACAAATCTTATAATGCTCTTTGCAATCCTCCACAACTTCCCACTATTTCACATAATTTAAAATTGTGCAAAACCTAATTTATATATTATTTAGCTAGCGTTTGATCATAGATTTCCAAATATTTTTGGCAAATATTATTTGGGTGAAGATTTGGGTGAAATTTTACCATGTGTTTGGCCATAGTATTTGGAAAATATATTTCACTTTTTTAAGAAATATGATTTGTACCCATAAGTTTTAAAAACTATCAAAATTAACCATAAGTTTGTATTACATAGCAAGATAGAAACGTCGATGTAACAAGATTCATGACTTCCACAACAAGTCTGTTGGATCTTCGTTGCAGCAAATAACAAGTAGTGAAGTACGACTATTGTTCCTTTCAAAGATAAAGGTTGGTATAGAATTTGAATAAATAGACATGAAATAAACAAATGTCAAATCCTAAACAAATTTAATTTCCTACTTAAACTTTGAATTATTCTTCCAACAAAATGTCATGTTCGATATGTAGTAAAATTTGCATGGCTTTGTTTTTTCATTTCATATACTAACCTTATAAATGGCATGGTTAACATTACGAGATTCAAGGCGTAATTTGATTATATTTAAAAATCTCTAATTTAAGATCATAATATTCCAGAGTCTTCTACATCTGTCGATCAAACTAAGTAGTTATTTGGACTTGATTTGATTGATATTTGAAAAAAAATTTGTTTTTACGTTCAATCGAAAAAGAGTATTTGAAGTTGAAGTTGTGTCTGACATGAAAATAAAAATTAAAGTATTCTGAGTGAGAATTTCTGAAAACTCTTTCAAATTTGATAACTCCATAAAAGAAACACTTATTTTAAGTACTTTTTCATCCTGATACAAAGGAGGTGAATTTCAACGGAGAAATATGATCAATGAGAGTTCATATAGTCGTATCTCCGATTTGTTTAGGAATGAGGCATAGGTGTTTTCTACAAAAATGTTAACTAAAGGTTTTGTAAGTTTTCAAGAAGTTCTAACTATAAAACATCCTAAATCTTCTTAAGCTAAAACTTCAGTAAGTTTGAACTGTTAAGCATATATCTTTGTCCTTTACTAATCTTTCCATGTCTTTGATGTTGAAATGCCATCCATGACAACAACAGAAAGTTCAGCCTCACAACCTTTGCGACGTGGCCGCGGTCGTCCTCCGAAAAAGAGATCAGATGGTGAGCCTCCTCCTTTCTGAACTCTGTACTTATGCCTCATGAACATTCTGCTTTGGTTCAAGGTTTCTTTTTCTTTTTTGTCTGTGGGGGTTACTGTTAAAGTAGTTCACTAATTTATTAAGTTCCTATATGACTGATAAAAGTGCATGAGATGATTTTTTTAAGAAAGAGTAACATGATCAGTGAGGGCTCATATAGACGACTCCAACTTGTTTAGGAATTAGCGTTGTTGTTATTGATGTATTTACATGACAAAAATCCAATATATATGATTGTACTGGTTCTAATTGAAGTCATATTTCTCACTCTTTTGATAATGGAAGAGAAAACTCAAATCTAGAATTTCCTGTTAAAAGGCCATGTAGCTTAAGATATAGAGCTTCGCGATATCTTAGCTGCATTTTGTGTGACGCCATTCCTCAACCTGTAGAACGTGACAGAGGGAAAGGCAGAGGTCACCCTCGGAGGAAACAGAGAATATTACTTACTCTTAGCTCGTATTTATTTTTTGAGCTCGAGTCATCTTCAACAATCGAGGTCATTAGCTGTTTAGCGAGTCTACACTATGTATAAAACTTTACTATTTGCCAATTATATGAATTGGAATCTAGTATTTTGGGCTGCGTAGCACAATATCATCGGTGAAACATCAAAAAGCTGAAGCCTTTACAAGATTATAGTAGTTTCTTAGCATTTGTGTTATACTAAAGTACTACATTTTCTTAGTAAATTCTTGACTAGGCTTTGTTAGCAGCTATTTTGCTCGGATCCTCAAGAAGTTATTTGCTTTGGTGGATATCACACACACTCGTTTCGTTGTTTCTTTTAGTAATATCTTAAACTGAACTGTTGATGTTGTAATGTGACAGTGCCCACAACAGTTATCCCACCTCCTATGCCACTATTGGGGTCAACTAGTGATAGGCCTTTTTTAGTTCCTTGTGATGAAGAGGAAGAAGAGAGAGAGCCAAAGTTAAAGCTAACTCCTTTATCAAGACTGATGGCAGAAAAAGAAACACATACTAGTACAAATGCATCTTCTTCCCAAATGCAAGAAAAATCGAAGAAAGATTTCACTGATGAGGTCAAGTCTACGTTGGTGTCTCAGCTTACTTCTGGGACGTCCACTAGCGTGGATGACATGGTTACTATTGCCAATCGTGCTTTCACCACGTTGAATTGGTTTGGTGCTGACTATGGTTCACTCTACAAAGACGTCAAGGACTTGATTGTTTACAAATACGATTTGCTCACTGCAGATAGAAAACTAGAAATGTTGTCTGTTTCAGAGTTGGAGAAAAAATATCTAAACGCTGTTACTCGTGGAAATGATATTAGAGATGAGAAGTACTGCTTGAAAGATGATGAGGAAAAATATAGAGCAGCCCATAAGATTGCACAAGCTGAGGTAGAAAAACTCAGTACACGAATGAAGGAAGCTAGAGTAATGCAAAGTGAAATTGAGCGGTGCAAGAATGAAGCTCTCCAAGGGATTGAATCCACCACTCCACGTCTACTGTCTTATAAATAGCATCTGGTTACCTCTATGATTTAGACGATTTCGATTAGTTGGAGAAAACTAGTCCTCATCATATACTGATTGTTTATTTATGTAATTGTCTGCATGCTGTGACTCCTTAAAGTTTCTTGTTCAGTTTTTTAGCACATATTTTAGAGCCTCATTCAACTGGTTTACATGCTTTAATGACTAATTAGAATGTGATGTTAGCGACAAGAGGGAGTTGTTGTTGCTCGGATGGTAAGCACCCTCACTTCCAACCTGAAGATTGTGAGTTCGAACTTCGAATCACCAAGGAAGCAAAAAGGGTGGAAGCTCCCACAGAGGGGTAAAAAAAAAAAGAATGTGATATTAGCAGCAAATGGAAAGAGCCAAAAGTAAGTATCTCTAGTTGAACAATGTTAATTCTGAGTTTTGGGATATGGCAATATAGAACCAAATTTTCAAACTTTGAAACCATCTACTGTTTAAATGGATGTGAAGTTGAATTTGACAAAAATAATTGGGGCCGATTACTCAAGATTCGTATCGAAAAGTCTTACACTCGAACTCGAAACTTTCGTATCGAGAAGTTTTACACTCGAACTTGAAACTTCTAATTAAGAATGGTGACTGGTTGTGACTTTGATAAATCATGTGTCCTATAGGAAACAAATATTCTTGACTCCCAATCTCTAGGCCAATAAAGCTCTTGTTGTAGGCACCTAGGGTGTGGCCAGAGTTACTTGGTATTTGTTTCTGGTGGAGTGATGGCATGTATCTTGTGAAATTAGTCGAGGTGCGCAAAAGTTGGTCCGAATACCACGGTTATTAAAAAAAAAAACTCTTGCAATAGGCCCTAAAAATTCAAGGCGCCATAAAATTATTTTTGTTAGCGTGACTTATAGGGTCACGAGTTCGAGTTGTGGAAGCCGCTACTAATGCTTGCATTAGAGTAGGTTGTCTACATCATACCCTTTGATGTGTGGTCCTCCCTCGAATCCTGCTAAACCGGATGTTTTGTACACCAAGCTATCTTTTTTATTTATTTGTAAAATATGTAATTCAAATAATTATTTGTACTTCTTATTAGTGATTAGCAAATCCTTTAAATAATATTTGAAGCTGAACGATAGAAAACCAAACTAAAACAAAAAAAAGGGAGAAATCCTATATATATAAATAATAATACTTTTTGGAGAAACATAACTTAAATAACTTATGTTCAAATTGCAGATAATTTATCCTATTTATGAGTTTCCGCACATAAATATTTCAAAACAATTATTTATTTTGTTTTTAAATATAAATTATGAAAAGAAATTTGAACAAAAAATATTTTATGCTAATATCAAATAAGTTTGATAAGATTTTCATTATATTTGAAGTGTTTAAAATATAGGAGATATATTTGTAATTAAGTCGTATTATACGGGAGTTTAATTTAATTTACCTAAATATTTTATACTCGTATAGAATACAATTATCATTTGATATGTGCTCAAAATAAATGAAAGATTAATGAACAATACTCGTATTAGACCGTTTGATCATAGATTTTGAAACTTAAAGTTGTGTTTGGACATGTATTTTACTTAAAATTTAAAGTTTTGTGAGTGGAAGTCTCAAAAATCCTTAAACTTGTCTATACCAGTTTTTGGAACTTGAAATTATTTTAAGACAGATTTTCAAAATCAAATTCAAAATCTATGATCAAATAGATATCCGAAGATAAATTTTCAAAAATTGATCCAGAATCCATCATCAAACGCTAAAAATCTCAAAAGTTGTAATATACTCCTTTTGTCCCATTGTCACTTTTCGTTTTTCGATAGTTATTTAGACTAAACTTTGAAGTTAAATTGTATTATATAAAGTATTATAAATTACAATTTTTTTCATTTTAATACAATAAAAAACCATATTTTAAAATATTATTAAAAATTTACCTAGTTTGAATTTCGGAAAACGTAAAATTGTGAATGAGTACCTTTTAGTGGGAAAAATGGTTTTATCTCCTCCTTCACTCAAAATCACAATTCACAGAGTAGGAGCAATGATCAGTTAAAGCTAAAAAGCTGATTCCATTTTTTCCTTCCCAAAGTACCATTTTCTTGATCTGTCTCTATGTCCTTTTCCCCACACTTGTAATTACTTCTTCTCTGCAACCAAGAGCACACCATTTTTGTCATTATCTCAACCTTCATATTCCTCACAAGAAACAATCTTTTTCATCCATTTTCTCTCTTAAAGCTCTTTCCTTTGCTCTAGAGCTACTATTTTCTTCTGCAGTCCAAAAATCACTCCTTTTTGTGTCAAGAAAGAACCCCTTTTAAGTAACAATGTCTGAGGGAAATTCTGATTCAGAAGTAATACCTGGGATTACAATACCTTTGGCCAAGATTGTACCTACAACTAGTATTGGGACTTTTCCTGTTAAGAGGTGCAGTTCAAGAAAAAGGGCTTCCCCTGATTTCTATGTTCCCACACATTTCCGCCCTTCTCCACGACTACATGACCAAGGTTTACGACGTGGTCGAGGTCGCCCTCCGAAACAGAGCTCAGATGGTGAGATAGAGCTGGCCTCCTACTTTTGCTGAATGATTTTATATCTAGTACTACATGAGTAGTAACATTCTGTTTATTTGGTTCATGGTTTCTTTGTGGGGCTGGTTATTATGTTTAGGAGATCCCACTATTTTGCTGATGTTACTGTTCGTTGCATGTTTGCTTTGCACTGCTTTCCTATTAGTCGACATGTTTTCTTCATTGTCGTTTTCCTTTCATTACTACTGATTTGCTTAATTTGGGTCGAGGGTCTTTCGAAAATAGACTCTCTACCTCCACGCGATAGGGGTAAGATCAGTGGCAGACCCAGGATTTAGGGGTCGTGGGTGCCCGGAAGGGTTCGAACACACATATTGACACCCAAAGCTTTAAGGTTCCGCCTGAAAATCAAAGCATCCAACTATCTTCTTGGTTTCAAGGGTGCTTTTTTCCATCCTATACCAATTTTTATACATTTCGTATATAATTATACCTAATCTGTGTCGGGCTTAATGGGTGCTGGAGCACCACAAATTTGCACATAGGTCCGCCCCTGGGTAAGATCTGTGTACACTCTACTCTACCCTCCCCAAACCCCACTTTGTGGGATTTTACTTGGTATGTTGTTGTTGTTTCTTTGTGGGGCTTAGTACTAAAGTAGTTTTATGGATTCTAGGACAGTGAGTAACTGGTTTCGGAAATTATGTTGTTGTTGTTGTTGTTTCTTTCTGGGGCTTAGTATTAAAGTAGTTCTATGTATTCTAGGACAACGACCTAAAGTGCTAGTAACTGGTTTCAGATATTATGTTGTTGTTTCTTTGTGGGGCTTAGTATTAAAGTAGTTTTTCGGATTCTAGGACAATGACCTAAAGTGCTAGTAACTGGTTTCAGAAATTAATTTTTATACATATTTAGTGATTTCTTATCACATATATAGGATTTGTGTCGAAGCCACTGGGTTTTGCTGAAGCCATATGTCAAAGCCTACATCTGCCCCTAGTTTGCTATATTTTTCATCCCTATATAAATGATACTAGTGAATGAGGTCACTTTAAACTTATCGGTGAGAGTTCATATAGCCGTTCCTAATTTGATCAGGACTGAGGCGTAGTTGTATATAAATGATGAGTGTCCAATATATAAGACAGTATGAAATAGTTGAAACCACAAAAAAGCATGTATGAAGTTCTTTGGACCAGTCAGCTTTAGTTTTCAATAAGTTCCAACTTGAAAACATCCTGCATCTTCTTAAACCAAAGATTTAGTATGTTTTCCTTAAGTTCCAACTTTGAAGCATACATCTTTAAGTTTAAAGCATACATTTGTAACTAATTAAAGCTATAGTAAGGTTCAATAAGTTCTAACCTTAAAGCTTAAAATGTCTTGAACTAATTAAGATTTTGCAAGTTGCCAATAAGTTCCAACATAAAGCTTACATCTTTTTTTTTAAACCAAAAGTTAAGTTACTTTTCAAGAAATTCTAACTTGAAAAGATCCTGCATCTTCTTAAGCTAAAACTTCAGTAAGTTCTATAACTATTGAGCATATATCTTTTTCCTTTACCATTTTGTTGACATCCATGGCAGCACCAGAAAGTCCAGCCTCCCAACCTTTACGACGTGTCCTGGGTCGCCCTCGGAAACAGAGATCAGATGGTGAGCCTCCTCCTTCCCCGCTCCATACTTTTGCCTCATGATTAAAGATTTTAAATCTAGTAAAGTAACATTCTGTTTCGGTTCAAGGTTTCTCTTCCTTTTTCTCTGTGGGGTTTACTATTAAAGTAGTTCACATATGCTTTTAAAATTCCTATATAAATGATAAAAGTGCATGAGATGAATTTTTAAAGGGAGAAACATGATCACGACCCCAACTTGTTTAGGAATTATGCGTTGTTGTATATGATGATAAAAGTCCAATATATATTATCGTACTGGTGCAATAAAGCTATTCTTTTGTTTCCGCACAATCAAAACCACTGTTTGCATTTGTCTTCCATCAACTTTTTTCACCATCTTTTCAGTCATCTTTTTGTCTTCAATCACTAACCTTAAAGTCATATTTTCCACCCTTTTAAAAAGGCAGAGAAAAACTCAAATCTAGAAATTCCTGTTGAAAGGCCATGTCTTTACATTTTGCCAATATGAACTAGGAATTGATGTTGAAGTGCCATCCATGAAGACAACACAAAGTCCAGCCTCACAACCTTTGCGTGGACCAGGTCGCCCTGGAAAACAGCGATCAAATGGTGAGCATCCTCCTTTTTGCCTCTTAATTAATGATTTTAAATCGGTTCGAGGTTTCTTTTCCTTTTCTTTTCTGTGTGGGTTACTGTTAAAGTAATTTACTAATTTTTTTTCTTATTTCCTATATAAATGAATTGATAAAAGTGCGCGAGATGAAACAGGGAACAATGGTTTCACCGGAAGGTGAGTATTACACTGTTAGTTCTTATTTATTGTTTGAGCTTGAGTCATCTTCAACAATATTCCAAGATATTTTTTAAGCTTAGCAAGTTTTCACTATGTATAAAACTTACAGTTTGCACAATAGGATTCCTCTCCTTTTGGTTAGTAATATGTAAGCTAAAGTTTCATGTTAAACAAAAAGAGTTATTTCTTAAGCCGAAGATTTAGTAGGCTTGCATTTTTCAGTAAGTTCTAAGTTCAAAGTATACATCTTTCTAAGCTAAAGATTTGGTATGCTTTCAATAAGTTGTAAATAGCATATATCTTATAAATTAAACCATTTAGAGTTTGGACTTTAAATTGTTGATGTTGTTAATGTGACTGCCACCATTAGTTACAGAAGCTCCAGCATCACCATTGGGGTCGACCGGAGATAGTCCATTGACAAGTTCTCCAGAGGCAGTTGCCCCAACTCCGTTGGAATCAACCAGTGATAGGCCCTTGGAAGTTCCCACTGACGAAGAGGAGACAAAGTTAGATGGGAAGCCGTCAAGAATACTGATGCATCCCCCAAAGACAAATTATACACCCCAGCAGATTCTTGATGAAGAAACGAAGAAAGTAATTCTTAAAGTCGAGTCTTTATTGGTGCAGAAGCTGCTTACTTCTGGGAATGATGTTGACTACATGGTCCATCAGGCCAATACTACCTTTAGATATTTGAAAGGGCTTCGTGTTGATTATGGCTCTTTTTACAAAGACGTCACAGAACACATTAAGCATCGCTGCGATTTGCAAGACACAGAGAAAGAAGAAACCATGTGGTCTTTGTTATCATTGCAGAAAAAATATGAAAATGATAAACGTAGTGTAAATGACATTGAGGAGGATTTGGGGCGTACTCAAGGAGAACGAGAGAAGGCCAAGAAGAAAAAGGAAACTTTGAAGAGGCAAATCGAAAATCTGAAGAAAGAGGTAGCAGCTATCGAACATGAAGAAGAGCATCTGAAACATGATGAAATCAAATATAAAGAGGCCCATGAAGTTGCAAAAGCCAAGATGCAAGAACTTGGCACCAAGTTGGAGGCAGCTCAAGCAAAGCAGATGGAAATTGAGCAGCGCAAGAATGCAGCTCTCCAAGGGATTGAATCCACCACTCAATGCCTAGAGTCCACATATCGTTGATGATCTCGATTAATTGGATTTTTGATACTCATTGAACAAGCTCCTTACTAGATGAACTGAAAGTCCTTACTATTTTGAATTGTTTTGGGATTTTATTTTTTCTAGCAGCAGACAAGAATTGTTTCTTTGTTTGGTTATCGGCATGTGGTAGATTTTCCTTAAAGTTTCTTGTCAAGCTTTCCATCTTTTAGCATGTACAATCTTGCAGCATCAGATTGCTATTTTACTTCAGTTTTATGTCAAACTACTATATTCTAGTATGAGAATGACTTTTAACAAATGTCATTTGTTTCAAGGGAACATCCATAAAGCTAATGTGTTCTTCTGAACCCGTAATTTCGACTATGTTAATGTCTTCAAACGGTGGATGTATTGTTAAAAAAAAAAAAAAGGAAGTATCAATCTATTGATGACATTTTTATCTACTTGCAAATTAGCTTCTATTTCCAGTTTCAGTTCAACTGTCCTTTTAAGGATAATCTGTTGGAGTTCATTTTGTTTATTTACTAATGGAAAATGACTACTCCATTGTTCTGTTTATTAGATTGCTCTTAATTTGGTCATTTACATGTGTAACACCCTTGCAGTTGCTTCCGTCCCATTGTGCATGGCAGTTTTTGTTTTTCGATAATTAATTTGACTCAATTTTGAAACTAAATTAAATTATATCGACACAATATTTTAAAATTAAATTTATATTCTTAAAATTATACAAAATATACTATAAGTTGTAATTTTTTCTCATATTTAGATGATGAAAAATATATTTTAAAATATTAGTTTCTTCGGACCACTTTGATTATCACATTTCATTTTTGGTTTACACCCCATTAAGAAAAACATTAAGTAGACGGTAATTTGACTAAAATTATTTTTATTTATTACTCCTCTCAATTTGATACTTTTTTTTGCATTACATTAATATCCGTCTATATTTATGACTAAGAATAAAGGTGAAAACAAACAACTAATTATGTTTTGGTTTTCTAAAATAATAAATATTACTCATTCTGTCCCATTTTGTGTGGCACTTTTCGCTTTTCGAGAGTCAAAAAATTTAAGTTTGACCGTAAATTTAGACATAAAATCTTCAATTTTTTGAAATAAAATTAAATATTTAGAAACTATGTAAAAAGTACTGTACATTTACTTTTGATTTGGACAACAAGTAAAGTGATTCGGAGGAAATATCAAAGTTTAAGTGGTTTGAATTTGAAACACAAAAAAGTGCTGACCAATATCTTTTAGTGGGAAAAATGGGTTTGTCTCCTCATTCACTCAACCACAGAGTAGGAGCAATGATCATTTAAAGCTAAAAAGCTGATTCCATTTTCCCTTTCCAACCCTTTTAATTATTCTATCGGTTTCAAATTAATTGATATATTTGATTTGATATGAAATTTAAGAAAATAAAAAAAAAATTGAATTTTGTGATCTTAAATTAAATATATATCAAATGAGTCAAAATGTTCTTTAATCTTGTGATCTTAAACATATGTAAAATTGGAATTAAAGAGTTACTAAAAAAAGTGACAAAAAAAAGTAAATCAAATAAATTAAAGTTGGGGGAGTATTTCTCTCCAACCAAAGGTCACAAGATAATCCCACCATATTTGTCATTATCTCCACCTTTATTCGTCTCAAGAAACAATCTTTTTTCAGCCATTTTATCTCTTAAAGCTCTTTCCTTTGCTTTAGAGCTACTATTTTCTTTTGCACTCCAAAAATCACCATATTTTTTGTTAAAAAAGAACCCTTTTAAGTAACAATGTCTGAGGGAAACTCTGATTCAGAAATAATACCTGGGATTACAATACCTCTGGCCAAGATTTTACCTACAATTAGTATTGATAATCTGAGCTTTGTTTTAGAGGTAGATCTCGACCACGTAGTAAATCTTGGTCGTGTACTCGTGGAGAAGGGCAGAAATGGGTGGGAACATAGAAATCTAGTAAAGTCCTTTTTCTTGATCTGTATCTTTTAACGGGAAAAGTCTTTTCACCTTTGCACTGGTTGTATGTAAAATCTTGGCCCAAGGTGAAAGGACTTTTCGTGTTAAGACGTGCAGTTCAAGAAAAAAGCTTCCCCAGATTTCTATGTTCTCCCCCATTTTCACCCTTCTCCATGACTACACTATCGTTTACGACATGGTCGAGGTCGCCCTCCGAAACAGAGCTCAGATTGTGAGCTAGAGCTAGCCTCCTACTTTTGCTGAATGATTTTATATCTAGTACTACATGAGTAGTAACATTCTCTTTATTTGGTTCAAGATTTCTTAGTGGGGTTCTCATTGTCTATTATGTTTAGGTGATAGCATTAGTTTGCTGATGTAACTGTTCCTTGTATGTATGCTTTGCACTACTTTTCTATTAGTTGTCACGTTTTGGTCATTGTTGTTTTTTTCCTTTCGTTACTAGTTTAATTTGCTTTACTTGACCGAGGGACTTCTGTAAACAGCCTCTCTATCTCCACGAGGTAGGGGTAAGGTCTGCGTATATTCTACTTTCCCCGACTCCACTTTGTGGGATTTCACTGGGTATTTTGTTGTTGTTGTTTCTTTGTGGGGCTTAGTATTTAAGTAGTTTCATGGATTCTAGGACAATGACCTAAAGTGCTAGTAACTGGTTTCAGAAATTATATTGTTGTTGTTTCTTTGTGGCGTTTAGTATTAAAGTAGTTTAACAGATTCTAGGACAACAACCTAAAGTGCTAGTAACTGGTTTAGGAAATTAATTTTTTGTATGTATTTAGTGATTTCTTATCACATATATAGGATTTGGGCCGAAGCTACTAGTTTTTGCTGAAGCCATATGTTAAAGCCTACATCTGCCCCTAGTTTGCTATATTTTTCATCCCTATATAAATGATACTAGTGAATGAGGTGACTTTAAACTTAGCGGTGAGAGTTCATATAGCCGTTCCCAGTTTGATTAGGACTGATGCGTAGTTGTATATAAATGATGAGAGTCCAATACATATGAGAGATTTAGTATGTTTTCATTAAGTTTCAACTTTGAAGCATACATCTTTAAGTTTAAAGCATACATTTGTAACTAATTAAAGCTCTAGTAAGGTTTCAATAAGTTCTAACCTTAAAGCATAAAATGTTTTGAACTAATTAAGATTTTTTAAGTTCCCAATAAGTTCCAACATAAAGCTTACATCTTTTTTAAACTAGAGGTTCAGTTAGTTTTCAAGAAATTCTAACTTTAAAATATCGTGCATCTTGTTAAGCTTAAAACTTTAGTAAGTTCTATAACTGTTGAGCATATATCTTTTTACTTTACTTCTTTCAATTTCTTAAACTATATCTTTCCATTTTGTTGATGTTGAATTCCATCCATGGCAGCAACAGAAAGTCCAGCATCGCAACCTTTACGACGTGTCCCAGGTCGCCCTTAGAAACAGAGATCAGATGGTGAGCCTCCTCCTTCCCCGCTCGGTACTTATGCCTTATGATTAATGATTTTAAATCTAGTAAAGTAACATTCTGTTTCGGTTCGAGGTTTCTCTTCCTTTTTCTCTGTGGGGTTTACTATTAAAGTATTTCACATATGTTTGTAAAATTCCTGTGTAAATGATAAAAATGCAGTTTTTAAAGGGAGAAACATGATCAATGAGGGTTCATAAAGCCGACCCCCAACTTGTTTAGGAATTATTCACTGTTGTTGTATATAAATGATGAAAGTCCAATATATATCATCGTATTGGTGCAATAAAGCTATTTCTTTTGTTTCTGCACAATCAAAACCACTGAAAGGAGAACCGGCCACCTCTGTTTTCATTTGTCTTCCATCAACTTTCTTCACCATTTTTTCAGTTCAAAAATCATTTTCAGTCATCTTTTTGTCTTCAATCACTTACCTTAAAGTCATATTTTCCACCCTTTTAACAAAGGCAGAGAAAAACTCCAATCTAGAAATTCCTGTTAAAAGGCCATGTCTTTACATTTTGCCAATATGAATTAGGAATTGATGTTGAAGTGCCATCCATGGAGACAACACAAAGTCCAGCCTTGCAACCTTTGCGGCGTGGACCAGGTCTCCCTGGAAAACAGCGATCAGATGGCGACAACAAGTTCTCCAGTGGCAGTTGCCTCAACTCCGTTGGAGTCAACCAGTGATAAACCCTTGGAAGTTCCCTCTGACAAAGAGGGGACAAAGTTAAATGTAAAGCCATCAAGATTACTGATGCATCCCCCAAAGACAAATTAAATTATACACCCCAGCAGATTCTTGAGGAAGAATCGAAGGAAGTAATTCTTAAAGTCGAGGCTTTATTAGTCAAGAGACTCAAGACTGCTTCGAGTCTTGGGGCAGGTCTCAGATCAGGCCTTCTCGCGTAAGCCATGGTGTCTTGGTGTTCCTATCATGTCAAGTTTGTCTTGGTGTTCTAGCTCAGTTCTGGGAGCACAAAAAACAAAAACGAAAAATGTCAAAGCCATGGTGTCTTGGTGTTCCACTCATGTCAAGTCTGTCTTGATGTTCCAGCTCACTTTTGGGAGCACGAAAAACGTGAAAGCCAGGGTTAAGTGTGCGAATAACGCCTTCTTCAACTTGGATTTTTCTTGAAGCGGATTATACTTATTTCTACAAGTATGTCAGAGATATCATTACATATCACTATGATTTGCTCACGCGTTCCTTGTGTTTATGAAAGAAATATGATTTGTGTAGAACATGTTATCAGTTTTAGTTTGTTTGGGATTGAGGCATAGTTATTGTTATCATTAATATCGTTATGATTCATTCGTTTCAATTTACTAGTTTTTGGGCACGTGCTTTGCACGCGTATCCTGTATTAATTACTATAAAAAAAAATACAAGCTCAAAATGAATCAGAACAATTGATCTATTTATTTATACACACATAAAACGAAGGGAGGAAACAGAAGAAAAATAAAATGAAAGTATGGTGATAAAAGAATATGGGCAGAGACAACAAAAATTGTGATATCTAGGAAACAAATCAATTACTCTTTTAGCCTCGTTTTTTTCTTGGACTACCCAAAGACAAGCTGAGTATGAATCAAACTTCGATGCTTAAAATAGACTTGCTCCTCTGCATCTGTAAATTAATACATAGATTCATTAAGCAAAAATAAGGAAAAGAATGTGAAGAAAATGAGTGAAAAAGAGAAAAAAATGGAGGAACCACCATTGTATGTTTTTATTTCCCCCTTCGATTAATTCACACCTTATGTTGAAGGGATTTAGTTGAGACTTGAGGGTTTATAATGATTGATTTTTGTAACTGATGATGAATAAGAAAGGTTAAACATGAGGGACTTAAATAAATTTTCACCTCTTCTAACCCCTTTAATGATAGGTACTAAAAGACTCAAATATAAAAAGTGGTAATTAACATCAAGTCTAATTGTAAAATGAATGAGTAACGTAGATTGATGATTATTTTTTTGAAATGACTTTTGCTTTTCTTTCAATTGCAAACATAGGGAAAAAAAAAGGCATAGTTATTGGGGATTAAGGCATGGTTATTGTTATCATCAATATAGTCATGCTTCATTTTTTTTTGTTTATGTGTATTAATATTTTCTTTTCAAGTTGTTGTGTTTGGACGTGAAAGGCGTATTTGGAAGTTGAAATTGTGTTTGGACGTGAAAATAAAATTGAAAGTTACTAGAAAATATTTTTCAAATCATATATTTCTTAGTCTGTCTGTGTCCTTTTCCCACACTTAATAATTTCATTTAAAGTAGATTTCTTTTTTTGTGTGTGTGTTTCTGCAACCAACATCAATGCAAGAAAATCCCATCATTTTTTTCATCATCTCCACCTTAATTCACCCTCTTTTTTTCCGTCAATAAATCGTCTTATTCACCTCTTAAGACTATTTCCTTCTTTGCTTTGCTTTAGAGCTATCACTCATTCTCACTCATTTTTCCATCCAGAATGAATCCTTTTTTAAATCAGAATGAAGCAACAATGTCATCGGAGAAACATGACAGACCACCGGGATTTTTGATACAAAAATATTATAGAAGTAGTTTTAGATAAGGGTAGAAATGTCTCTCCAATTTTTATGGGCTTTTTCGTAATTCAACTATTGGCTTAAACTCTTCCCACTTTTAATAATACTAATTTTACCGCACGTGCGTTGCACGTGTATGCCTAGTTCAGAAGTACATATTATCTGTAAATAGTGTCGATACTGTCTTAGCTAACGTGAAATTCACAGTGTCTTGGTGTCCCTCTCATGTCAAATCTGTCTTGGTGTTCCAGCTCAGTTCTAGGAGCACGAAAAAACAAAACAAAAAACATGAAAGTCATGGTGTCTTGGTGTTCCTCTCATGTCAAGTTTGTCTTGGTGTTCCAGCTCACTTCTGGGAGCACAAAAAACGTGAAAATCAGGGTTAAGTGTGCGAATAAATGCCTTCTTCAACTTGGATTTTCTTGAAACGGATTATACTTATTTTGACAAGTATGTCAGAGATATCATTACATATAATAACTATAATTTGCTCACGCGTTCCCTGTGTTTATGAAAGAAATATGATTAGTGAAGATAGATGTTGACCAAGAGTATGTAGTTAATAGACTGATAGTTGAGTTAGTTAACCACTGCCATTAAGTCGGTGCTTATGCTTATATAAAGGTAGTTAGCCTTGATGTAACAGATTGAGATAGAATTGCAATGTAACAGTGTTCCCCTTCTCAAAATATCTTCTCTCTTCTTCTTCTTCTTCCTTTTCTTCTTTCTCTGTAATTACTAAAGCTCCTATCCTTCATCTATGGAGTTATCAATAGATGTCACCAATTTTAATTTATTTGGGATTGAGGCATAGTTATTGTTATCATCAATATCGTCATGATTCATTCATTTTAATTTATGTGTATGGATATTTTTCTTTGAAAGTTGAAGTTGTGTTTGGACGTGAAAATAAAATTAAAGTTTTATAAGTGAAAGTTACTAGAATATATTTTTCAAATCATATAATGCAAACTCATTCGACAAAGAGCCCATGCAGGACTTGTTCGGAACTCTTGGAATGATTCAGTTACCATTCGATTCTACCGGGGGATCTTAACAATGAAGACTGATATGGAACGGATGCAGAAAGAGAGCCCCTACTCTTCTCAAGGAAGAAGCGGGAAGGAAAGGTTGGTTGCACGTTTTCTGGGAGTAATGCCTCCTGATGGGTCTTTAGCATAGCATTTTAATATTAATATCATATAATATTATTATGCATTATGAATTTGAAATGTTGCATTTCTCATTTACACCATTTGGCATTTAGTGGCCATGATGAGACCAAAATATTGCTGCATTTTTCTATTGCTTTGAATGGCATTTTTATGCCCTTTTACTCACTTGTGTTTAATGGTAGAATTTGACCTTTGGTTTTTTGATAACTCCCATAACCACTAAGTTATTGTTCATCCATTATTCTACCTATTTATTCCTTGTAACTTATATAACCTATATGTCATTTACCTACCCATTACTACCTCAATTTATTCTCCCTATTCAATACTAGGATGAATACCTCACCTATAAATAGAGGTAGTCTTGCATTTTTTCAAGCACAAGAAAATATAGAGTGTAAAAGAGTTAGTAAAAAAGAGAGTTTTATTAGTTGAAGTAAGGTGTTCTTGTGTTGGAGCTTTGGACTCAACTCTTGTCCAGAGTTTGTTGAGTTATACTTTGTGTGTGGGCTGTTGTATCCTGGAGGGGACAAGTCAAGAAGACTACTGCTGGATCGGTGAAAACATTTGCTGCAGTGGGCTTGAATCTCCTTAAAGAGAGCGAGATATCCGCGCCTCAGCCAAGAAGATAATTTATTTTCTTTGTAATTTTTTCAATTGTAATTGCTATTGTTATTGTAATTTTCACCAACAATTTTAAGGAGATTCATTCATGGCTACAATTGAAAAATCCGCGGATGTCAAGATGGGAGATCTTAACAAGCCATTCCGGTTCAACGGTACCCATTTTAAGAGGTGGAAGGGTAAAGTACTTTTCTACTTAAGTCTTCTCAATGTTTCTTATGTGTTAACTGAGAAGAATCCAAATAAAGTAGATAACTCTTCCATGAATGATGAGGAACTTATTTCTCTTCAAGAGAAAGTTGAAAAGTACGATGGTGATTCCTACAAGTGTCGGTATTTTTTACTAAATTGTCTATCTGATAATTTTTATGATTATTATGATAGAACTTACTCTAGTGCAAAGAAAATTTGGAAAGCATTGCAGAGTAAGTATGATACCGAGGAAGCTGGAGCGAAAAAATATGCTGCTAGTAGATTTTTTCGTTTTCAAATGGTGGACAACAAATCAGTGGTAGACCAAGTTCAGGACTTTATAATGATTGTTGGAGAGCTCAGGTCCGAGGAGATCAAAATTGGAGATAACCTTATTGTTTGTGGCATAGTTGATAAACTTCCACCTTCTTGGAAGGAATTTCAAAAAACTATGCGCCACAAACAAAAGGAAACCTCTCTTGAGACGTTGATAATGCGAATCCGCATGGAAGAAGAAGCAAGGGGTCAAGATGCACTTTTGCAAATAGAAGAGAACAACATCACAACGAAGGTAAATTTAATTACTTCAAATAATGCTACCCCGGATACTAACAAAAATACTACTTTGAAGCCTAAGAAGAATAAATTCAAGAAAAATATTGGTAGACCTCCCAAGAATAATAATGGTGGAAATAACCAAGTAAAAAATCAACATGTTCAAGATAAGGGACCATGCTTTGTCTGTGGAAAGAGTGGGCATATTGCTCGATTTTGCAAATTTCGGAAACGTGGGCCTACACCTCAGGCAAACGTTACCGAAGAACCATTTGTGGCGGTGATAACAGACATAAACATGGTGGAGAATGTTGATGGATGGTGGGCTGATTCTGGTGCAAACCGTCATGTCTGCTATGACAAAGATTGGTTTAAAACTTATACTCCTTTTGAATAGCCCAAAACCATCATGCTTGGTGATTCTCATACCACTCAAATTCTTGGAAAGGGAGATGTCGAATTGTGTTTTACCTCTGGAAGGGTACTTACTTTAAAAGATGTACTTTATACCCCTTCCATGAGAAAAAATTTGATGTCTAGTTTTCTTCTTAATAAAGCAGGCTTCAAACAGATTATTGAGTCTGATCAATATGTAATTGTGAAAAAGGGTATTTTTGTGGGAAAGGGGTATGCATGTGATGGGATGTTCAAGTTGAATGTTGAAATGAATAAAACTTCTACTTCTGTTTACATGCTTTCTTCTACTAATTTTTGGCATACTCGTTTGTGTCATATAAATGATCGTTATGTGGGAATCATGAGTAGTTTAGGATTAATCCCAGTGATTAAAAAGAATTTTGAAAAATGTGAGGCTTGTAGTAAAGCCAAAATCAGTAAAAGGCCTCATTTTCAAGTTGAAAGAAAAACTGATTTATTAGAGTTAGTTCATACTGATATTTGTGAACTTGGAGGAATTTTAACTCGTGGAGGAAATAGATATTTTATAACTTTCATTGATGATTTTTCTAAGTATACATATGTTTACTTGATGAAAAATAAAAGTGATGCTTTTGAAAATTTTAAAGTTTTTCTCCATGAAGTTGAAAATCAGTTTGGTAGAAAAATAAAAAGAATTAGAAGTGATAGAGGCCGTGAATATGAGTCAAATGAGTTTAATTCTTTTGTTAGATCATTGGGAATAATCCATGAAACTACTCCTCCTTATTCTCCTTCATCTAACGGTGTAGCAGAAAGGAAAAATAGAACTTTGGTTGAATTGACTAATGCCATGCTTATTGAGTCAAATGCACCTTTAAATTTTTGGGGTGAAGCTATTTTGACTGCTTGTTATGTGTTGAATCGTGTGCCTCATAAAAAGACTAAATTAACACCTTTTGAATTGTGGAAAGGTCATAAGCCAAATTTGAGATATCTTAGAGTTTGGGGTTGTTTAGCTTTTGTAAGGCTAATGGATCCCAAAATTACTAAGTTGGGTAAAAAAGTTACTACTTGTGCTTTTCTTGGTTATGCTTCAAATAGTACAGCCTATAGATTTTTTAATCTTGAAGATAATATTATAATAGAATCAGGTGATGCTATTTTTCATGAAAATAAATTTCCCTTTGATTCTAAAAATAGTGGGGGTCAAAGGATTGAAGAAAATATTTTGTCACTACCTAGTTCTTCTACTTCTGTTGTGAAAAACAAAGAAAGTGATGATTTTGAATTAAGAAGAAGTAAAAGAGCTAGAATAGAAAAAGATTTTGGTCCTGATTTTCATATTTTTAATATTGAAAATGACCCTCTCACTTTAAAAGAAGCTTTATCTTCACATGATTCTATATTTTGGAAAGAGGCTATAAATGATGAAATGGAATCACTAATATCCAATAAAACTTGGAAGTTAGTTGATTTACCACCGGGTTGTAAAACTATTGGGTGTAAATGGATCTTAAGAAAAAAGTTAAAACCGGATGGATCTGTTGATAAATATAAGGCTAGACTAGTTGCAAAAGGTTTTAAGCAACTAGAAGGCCTAGAATTTTTTGATACTTTTTCTCCGGTAACTAGAATTACATCCATTAGACTTTTGATTGCTGTTGCTGCAATTTTTGATTTACAAATTCATCAAATGGATGTAAAAACTGCTTTTTTAAATGGAGACCTTAATGAGGAAATTTACATGGAACAACCCGAGTGTTTTATTGAAGCAGGCCAAGAAAGCAAAGTTTGTAAACTTACTAAATCCCTATATGGCTTGAAACAGGCACCAAAGCAATGGCATGAAAAATTTGATTCCTGCATGATTGAAAATGGCTTTAAAACAAATGAGTGTGATAAGTGCATATATCATAAGTCTTGGAATAATTCACATGTTATTATTTGCCTATATGTTGATGATTTATTGATCTTTGGCTCTAACATGAATGTTATTGGAGAGACTAAAAATATTCTTAAAAGCCATTTTGATATGAAAGATCTTGGTGAGGCAAATATTATTCTAGGAATAAAAATTACTAGAACAAGTGATGGAATTTTCCTTGACCAGTCACATTATGTAGAAAAAGTTTTGAAAAAATATAATTTCCTTGATTGCAAGCATGTTGTAACTCCTTTTGATTCTAGTGTTCACTTGTTTCCTGTTCAAAGTGAAAATGATGTAATAAATCAAAAGGAATATGCTAGCATAATTGGAAGTTTGAGATATGTGACTGATTGCACTAGGCCTGATATTGCATATGCAGTAGGAGTACTTAGCAGGTTTACTAGCAAGCCTAGTAATGAACATTGGCATGCTATAACAAGAGTTATGAGATATTTAATTGGAACAAAAACTTGTGGTTTGTTCTATAAAAAATATCCTGCTGTACTTGAAGGCTTTTGTGATGCGGATTGGAATACCTTATCAGGTGATTCTTTATCTACTACTGGTTTTATATTTACTTTGGGAGGTGGTGCTATTTGTTGGAAATCAAAAAAGCAAACTATTATTGCTAACTCTACCATGGAGGCTGAACTAATTGCTTTAGCTTCAGCTAGTGAGGAAGCGAATTGGTTGAGAGATTTATTATTTCAAATTCCTTATTTTGAAAAACCAATTCCTCCTATTTTAATTCATTGTGATAGCACCGCTGCAATTGGTAGAGCTCAAAACCGTTATTATAATGGTAAATCCAGACCTATAAGGAGAAAACACAGTAATGTAAGATCATATTTGACAAATGGTACCATTAATATTGATTATGTCAAATCTGGTGATAATCTTGCAGATCCACTAACTAAGGCCTTAGCAAGAGAAAAGGTCTGGAGTACATCGAGGGGGATGGGATTGAAGCCAATAAATTCATAGTCATATATGAGGAAACCCAACCTGGGGACTAGAGATCCTATAACCAGGTTCAATGGGAAAAACGAATCATATGATGATTTTTTGTGAAATGCACTTTCTTTTTCCCTCCCTATGATGTGAGTGCATATTTACCTGTAATAGTTTGTGAAGGTTGAGTTCAAAAAACTCTTAATGAAATTCTGTAGCTCGTATGAGTGGGGTGTTAACTTACAGGAGCACCCTCGACAGATTTCACCTATGTGAGTGTGGAAGTAGGCCGCTTCCTATGAGAATTGGCTTATTCTCAAAAGCACTCATGAAAACTGGGATAGCACAAGGCCGTAATGTGCTGGCTATAAAGCTCATGTTAACACCTTGATTATTATGTGTAAGCAGTGATATTTTATTTCCCTCAAGCAGTCATAGTTCAAGTCTGAGACCACTACGACTTTGGAATAAAAATTACTGTTTTACTAAGTAAAGGTTCAATGCAGAGCATACCTTTATTATGCATAATAGTCTACCTTCAACTGATATACTCTCTTATGTTAATATTAAAATGAGTGGGGGATTGATGGGTCTTTAGCATAGCATTTTAATATTAATATCATATAATATTATTATGCATTATGAATTTGAAATGTTGCATTTCTCATTTACACCATTTGGCATTTAGTGGCCATGATGAGACCAAAATATTGCTGCATTTTTCTATTGCTTTGAATGGCATTTTTATGCCCTTTTACTCACTTGTGTTTAATGGTAGAATTTGACCTTTGGTTTTTTGATAACTCCCATAACCACTAAGTTATTGTTCATCCATTATTCTACCTATTTATTCCTTATAACTTATATAACTTATATGTCATTTACCTACCCATTACTACCTCAATTTATTCTCCTTATTCAATACTAGGATGAATACCTCACCTATAAATAGAGGTAGTCTTGCATTTTTTCAAGCACAAGAAAATATAGAGTGTAAAAGAGTTAGTAAAAAAGAGAGTTTTATTAGTTGAAGTAAGGTGTTCTTGTGTTGGAGCTTTGGACTCAACTCTTGTCCAGAGTTTGTTGAGTTATACTTTGTGTGTGGGCGGTTGTATCCTGGAGGGGACAAGTCAAGAAGACTACTGCTGGACCGGTGAAAACATTTGCTGCAGTGGGCTTGAATCTCCTTAAAGAGAGCGAGATATCCGCGCCTCAGCCAAGAAGATAATTTATTTTCTTTGTAATTTTTTCAATTGTAATTGCTATTGTTATTGTAATTTTCACCAACACCTCCTTTCTCTCTCCCCCAAGGACTCAGTCTCTCGGGTATCTATCAACATATAGAGATCTTGCCTTTGTCGCTGCATAGAGTGATCTTCTTCAATCTCCGAGTTCGAAGGGTAGAACAAGGGAAGGTCAAGGCTTTCCTCTCATTACTCTTTCCACGGCAAAGTCAGCATCTTAGCCCGAAGAGCAAGGATTTCTTCCTCTGCGTCTGCTGCTATTGATGTGTCTACTCCCATTGACTCTTTTTGAGTAAGATCAGTAGGCGATAAGCTCACATCCGGCTCCATAGAAGTAAAGATCAGAGTCATCTTATCTTTACTACTCCCTAGAAGACAGAACTCTTAACGATGCTTCTTAGTTTGTCCGTGTCCTTTTCCCACACTTAAATACTTCATTTAAACCAGATTTCTTTTTTTTGTGTGTTTCTGCAAAACAACATCACTGCAAGAAAATTCCATCATTTTTTTCATCATCTCCACCTTAATTCACCCTCTTTTTTTCCGTCAATAAATCGTCTTTTTCACCTCTTGAAACTATTTCCTTTTTCACTTTGCTTTAGAGCTATCACTCATTCTACCCTCCAGAAAGAATCTTTTCCTTTTAATCAGAACAAAGTAACATGTCATCGCAGAAAAATGAAAGATCGAGGTCTCCGATGACATTGGCCCAAATTCCTCCTACAGGAAGTGTTGGTGAGAGGTGCAGTTCAAGAAAAAGGCTCGCCCAAATTTCTTTGTTCCCGCCCATTCGCACCCTTCTCCACGACCACACGGTCAAGGTTTAGGACGTGGACGTGATCACCCTCCGAAAAAAAGATCAGATGGTGAGCTAGCTAGCCTCTTACTTTTTCTTAATGATTTTATATCTAGTCATGATCAGCTCTCTTTTGGTACAAGGTTTGTTTGTGGCGCTTTGTATAAAAAAGTAGTTTAAGAGGCGGATTCATAGAATTTTAGGACAACAGCCTCAAGTGTTATTAACTTGTTCTTTGATTTAATTTTTATACATATTTAGGGGTTGTTTGGTTGGTGGAACAAGGGATAACAATCCCGAAACTATTCTAACAAGGGATAACAATCCTCAAGGGGTTTTATTCATTCATCCTTGTTCCACCAATTAAACAACCCCTAAATATGTATAAAAATTAAATCAAAGAACAAGTTAATAACACTTGAGGTTGTTGTCGTAGAATCCTATAAATCCGCCTCTTGAACTATTTTAATTTTATACGAAGCCCCACAAACAAACCTTGTGCAGTTGTGCTCAAAGAGAGCTGATCATGTAGTAGATATAAAATCATTAAGAAAAAGTAAGAGGCTAGCTAGCTCACCATCTGATCTCCGTTTTGGAGGGCGACCACGTCCAACATCATAAATCTTGGCCATGTTGTCGTGGAGATGGGTGCAATGGGTGGGAACAAAGAAATTTGGGCGAGCCCTTTTTCTTGAACTGCACCTCTCAACAATACTTCCTGTAGGAGGAATTTGGGCCAATGGTTTGGAAACCGCGGTGGTCTTTTATTTTTCTCCAATGACATGCTATTTCGTTCTGATTTTAAAAAAAGGATTCTTTCTGAACGGAAGAATGAGTGATAGCTCTAAAGCAAAGCGAAGAATGAAAGAGTTTTAAGAGAGAAAGATGGTTGAAGAAGATGATTTATTCATGGAAATAAAGAGGGTGGAATTAAGGTGGAGATGATGAAAAAAATGATGGGATTTTCTTGCAGTGAAAAAGACATGGACAGACTAAGAAGGAGTATATGATTTTAAAAATATTTTCTAGTAACTTTCACTTATAAAACTTCAATTTTATGTTCACCTCCAAACACAACTTCAACTTTCAAATATGCTTTTTCAATTGAACATTGAAAACTGTTCTTTTTTCAAATCACAATCGTTCTGTGTCCAAACACCTACTTAGTTTGACAGGTGAATGTAAAAGATTTTGAATTTTTGTGATCTTATTAGAGATATGGATGATATAATCAAATTGGGCCTCGAATCTTTTAATCTTGATTGTGTCATTTATAAGGTAAGTATATAAAGAGATAAGATACAATTACCTCCTCAAACTATACTCGAAGTTGCTACGACACACTTAAACTTTACAAGGGGCCTATTATTTTCCTAAACTCATTTTTTCTATATTTTTATGCTCCTTTTGTGTTGACATGGCTGCCAAATCAACACAAAAGGAGCACAAAAAATATTCTGCTACTTGGCAGCCATGTCAGCAAAAAGGAGCACAAAAATACAGAAAAAATGAGTTTAGGGGATAATAGGACCCCCGTAAAAATTAGGTGTATTATAGCAACTTCGAGTATAGTTTAAAAGGGTACTTGTGCAGTATCTCTTGAATTAATCTCTTATTGTTATTGTAATTTTAATTTGTCGTTTAACATTCTAATTCAATATACTTAGTTACAATTTACAGATATGCGTCATATTTTTCAAACCTAAACATTGTATGTAAAATGAAATACTATTCAAATAATATTTGTGTAGAATTTCGTGTTTACAAAGAGCATATCTACAACGGAATTGTACTACATGATAGTCTAGTGTAATTTATTCAAAGAGTTAATGGTAAAAAAATACATCTAAATTATTATATTTTTGCGAGTTTCATAGTTCAAGGGTTTCTGTTACATATATAAATTATCACACTCTATATTGTTAAAACATATCTAGTTACTAAGTTGTTCAAATATTGAAAATACTGGACAATAGGTGCATAGGGCAAAAAACCCCATAAAAATGAGGGTCAAAAGTGAATTACGAGTCGGATCAATTTATGAACCGCGTTTATTAAATCTAATTGAGCTGACCAATTTAGGAAAAAACTTTTTTTTTATTTCGATTATATTTCCTTAAATTTTTGTCTTCTTCCCTTTCTTCTCCATTTCTCCATTTGAAAAATCTCTTAATTTGAAAAATCAACCAAACCTTAGGTGCCGTTTGACCATGAGAATCAAAAATTATTTCACTTTTTTGAAATTTTCAAAGTTGGAGTTGGAGTTGGAGTTGTGTTTGGCCATAACTTTTGCAATAATTATCTAGATTTTAAATATATATTTTAAAAAAACATAAAATATGATTTAAAAATAAAATATAATTTAAATGAGGTTATTTTATGAAAATAAAAAATTTAGAATTTTTTCAAAAAAAATAATTAAAAAGTGAAAAAAATGAGTTGGAAAAATTTGGAATTTTTATGACCAAACACTATTTTCGGAAAAAAAGTGAAATAATTTTTCGAAAAAAAGTGAAAAATTCTCATGGCCAAACGCGAACCTCTGGATTTGAAAAATCTGATAATGGTTTTGGTTTTATTCCCTTTAACTTTGACCCAATTAATTAATTTTTCTTATTTATTAAAATCACTAATAAAATTTATAATTAAATTAGGTGAAAATAAATAACCAGCGGATTGCCACTTGGCATTTTTTTAAAAATAAATAAATTGGAGAGTATATTGCATACACATGTAGCTAATCAACGAGGTGTATTTTAATATATAAAGTGTGATAGTTTATTGCACACACCTGTAGTTAACCAATGAGGTATATTTTAATATACATCGTGTGATAGTTTAGTTATGTATTGGAAATATTGGATAGTTGATATGATACTCATAAAAATGTAACAATTTCGGCTTTACTTATTATTTAATAATTTATTTTATTACTTTTTTCGTTTTTTTTTTATTGTCATATTTTACTTTTCGAGAGTTAATTTAGCTAATTTTTAAAGCTAAATTATATTAGATTAATTTGATATTTTAATATCAACATTTTTATATTCAAAAACTATACGAAAAGTACTATAAATTGCAGTTTTTCTCATATCAATATGATAAAAAACTACATTTTAACATGTTGGTCAAAATTTATATCGTTTGACTCTTAAAAAGAAAACAATGACAACTAAAAATAAACGGATGAAGTATTTATCGTATCTTTCTATAGTAGCTCTATCCTTACCCTATTTTTTTTTAGGTTTATCCTTCAAATTACTGATGTGTGAAATTTAGTGACGGAGCTACCTTCGGAAAAAGGTGGTTTGGTGCACACCCTCCGCTGAAAAATTATGTGGTATACATAGATTAAATGTTAACTATTATGAATGTATATTTAATTTTACGCACCCTTAACACAATTAAGAATAAAATTTACACACCATTCGCTAAATTTTTGGCCCTGCCACTGGCGGGGGAGGAGCTAGCAAAAGCTTAGGGGCTCATTTGATCCCCTTCGACGGAAAATTATAGTTTGTACATGGTGAAAATTATTTTTTACGTATATATAGTAGATGTTGAACCTTCTTTGGCTCTTCATGTGTTTTACTTTTTATAGTAATTTAAAATCTCTTAGTGAAAATTCTAGTTCTGTCACTAGCCACTGGTGAGATTATATAACGATGAAAAATAATACAATCAATTCAGTCATTATATTTATTAAAATAATACAATACAAACACAATACGATACATTATAAAACAATGGGTAACAACCGTCCAAACATAGTGTAGTGTAACTCCTCTGCAGCTGCTGTTTTTTTTTTTTTGTGTTCCTACAACCAACCAAAATCACAGTAAAGCAAAATCCCACCATTAATTTTGTTTATCATTAGCTCCATTTTTCCACCATCTCCTCTAATCCTCTCAAGAAATCATCTTTTTCAGCTTATCTTTCCTTTTTTCCAGTTCAAATTCACTCTTTTTTGTGTGTGTATTGAAAAGAACCTGGTCCCTTTTAAGCAACAGAAGAAATTAAGCAAGAATAATGTCAGGGAAACTGGAAATTCCACCTGGGTTTACAAAACCTTTGGGGAAGAAAGGAATGAGTAGTATTGATGATGATGATACGTCCATGCAAGATCATGACAGCAAAATTGGGATTAAGAGGTGTAGTGTAAGAGAAAGAGTTGCCCCAAATCTCTTTGTTCCCGTCAATTTCCGACCACCTCCACGCGGCGGCCAAGGTTTACGACGTCGTCCAGGTCGCCCTCCCAAAGATGGTAAGCTACCTACTTTTGCTTTATGATTTTGTATCTAATTTCACCTGCTGTCGTGTTCGGTATCCGCATTGGAGTCCGACCAGTGAGTGTGGCGAGGAATATTTACCGCTCGATGTCAATCATTTTTGTGGGGCTTACAATTAAAGTACTCACTCAGTTTTAATTTATTTGGTCTATTTTGTCTTGATATGGAGTTTAAGAAAATAAATTTTTTTTTTGAATTTTGTAATATTAAATTAAAGATATGTCAAATGTATTAAAATGCCCTTTAATTTTGTGGTTCTAATCATGTCACGTGGAAAGTTGGAATTAAATAGTTGCTAAAAAAGAAAAGAGTTTTTGTTTTTTGAACGGACTAAAAGCCCATTTGGGTTTACTTATTTTTATTATTTTTAAGCCAAAATAGTGTTTAAGCACTTTTTTATAGTATTTGGATAAAATAAAAATGTGTTTTTAGAGGGTGTTTGGATTGACTTATTTTAAGTGTTTTTAGCTTTTAAACTCCTTTTTAAGTTTTGTTTGTGTCTTAGAAAGCTAAAAAGTGTTTTAAGCACTCACTTTTAGGCCAAAAAAATATAAAATAAGTTAAAAGCGGGGTATTTTCAACTTTTAGTTTTTAGCTTATAATCTAGTTTTTAAAAGTCAATCCAAACATCCTCTTAAGCACTCTTTTTTAAGTCAAAAAGACAAAAATAAGTCGAAAGTTGTAAGTTAGAGCTCCTAACTTGTGACTATAAGCTCATCCAACCAGGCTCTAAAAAGAAATGTAGGTCAAACAAATTGAAACGGAGAGAGTAGTTTTTTAATCCCTATATTTTTTTTAGAGCAAAATATCCATCTCATTGAGAGTGGACCATTTTATTGCTGACAAGAGTGGATTGCTCGAATGGTAAACATCCTTCGCCTCCAACTCTGATGTTATGGGTTCGCGTTACCAAAGGAACAAAAAGAGTGGAGCTCCTAGGGAGGGATAAAAAAATCATTTTATTGATGTAAGTAAGAGCTAATACAA
Source organism: Jaltomata sinuosa (assembly GCA_003996215.1). Classification (NCBI taxonomy): domain Eukaryota; kingdom Viridiplantae; phylum Streptophyta; class Magnoliopsida; order Solanales; family Solanaceae; genus Jaltomata; species Jaltomata sinuosa. The sequence continues at coordinate 1,713,064 of QJPP01000005.1, forward strand.
AAGAAGGAAATATGATAACCCAAAATCACCTCTGCCTGCTAAAGATGAAACATTATTCACCCCCTATATGAATGGGGGAATTCAGGAAATTGCTTATGAATGATAATGTTGAGTTGGTAGTTGATCTGGAGAATGATCTTTGTGGAGGACATCTTAACTTCTTCAAATCTCAGCTTACACCTTAGACTTCCAGACTTGCCAGATTAAGATACTAGGTAGAATTTGAAGTAAGAATTTTAACGGAGAAATATGATATGTGAGAGAGATCATATAGCCATTCCCAACTTGTTTTAGGAACGAGGCATCGAACTGCTTTTCCATTTATAAAGCTTAGACATGAAAAGAGAAAAGGGGGAACAAGAGAGGATGAAATAGTTGAGACCACAGAAAAATGTGTTCCGATCCACTGTTTGCTCTATTTTCTTTTCAGCAAGTTTTCTGTAAGTTCTAACTTTGAAGCATATATCTTTTTACTTTACTTCTTCCAAATTCTTAAACTAAATCTCTCCGTGTTGATGTTGAAGTGAAAGCCTCGCAACCTTTACGGCATGCCCCAGGTCGCCCTCCGAAACAGAGATCAGATGGTGAGCCTCTTCCTTTCCTCACTCCGTACTTCTGCCTCATGATTAATGATTTTAAATCTAGAAAACTAACATTCTGTTTTGGTTCAAGGTTTCTTTCCCTTTTTTTCTTTGTGGGGGTTACTATTAAAGTAAATCACTATGTGATAAAAGTACATGGGATGAATTTAAATGGAAGAAACATGATCATTGAGAGTTCATATACCCGACTAGCCATCCCCAACTTGTTTAGGAATGAGGGTAGTTGTTGTAAAATGAATGATAAAAGTTCAGCACATATCATCGTACTAGTTTGCCATTTGTAACGCTTTGGTATGAAAAAGAAAAAGGGAGAAATAAGAGAGGATGAAATAGTTGAGACCACAAAAAATGTGTTCCACTGTTAGCTCTATTTTCCTTTTAGCAATTTTGCGATAAGTTCTAACTTTGAAGCATAAATTGTTTTAAACTAATTAAGTTTTTGTAAGTTTTCAATTAGTTCCAACATAAAACTTACATCTTTTCTTAACTAAAGGTTTAGTAAGTTTTTAAGAAGTTCTAACTTTAACAATCCTGCATCTTCTTAAGCTAAAGCTTCAGTAAGTTTTAACTGTTAAGCATATATTGTTTTCCTTTGCTTCTTCCAATTTATTAAACTATATCCTTTCATGTTGTTGATGTTGAATTCCATCCATGGCAACAACAGAAAGTACAGCCTCGCAACCTTTACGACGTGGCCCAGGTCGCCCTCGGAAACAGAGATCAGATGGTGAGCCGCTTCCTTCTCCCGCTCCGTACTTTTGCCTCATGATTAATGATTTAAATCTAGTAAAGTAACATTCTGTTTTGGTTCAAGGTTCCTTTTCCTTTTTTCTCTGTGGAGGTTACTATTGAAGTAGTTCACTTATTTTTTTAAAATTCCTATGTAAATGATAAAAGTGCATTTGATGAATTTTTAAAGGGAGAAACATGATCAACGAGGGCTCATATAGCCGACCCCAACTTGTTTAGGAAGTAGGCGGTGTTATATATAAATGATAAAAGTCCAACATATATCATCGTACTGGTGCTGTAAATCTGTTTCTTTTGTTTCTGCACCATCAAAACCACTGAAAAGAGAACTGGACACCTCTATTTTCGTTTGTCTTCCATCAACTTTTTTGACCATCTTTGCAGTCCAAAGATCACTTCCATTCATCCTTTTGTCTTCAATCACTAACCTTAAAAGTCATATTTCCCACCCTTTTAACAGAGGCAGAGTAAAACACCAATCTAGAAATTCCTGTTAAAAGGCCATGTAGTTTAAGATATAAAGATTCCCGAGATCTCAGGCACGTTTTGTGTGACGCCATTCCTCAACCTGTAGAGCATGGCAGAGGGCAAGGCAGAGCGCCCTCGGAGGAAACAGAGAACATTACTTACTCTTAGCTCTTATTTATTTTTTGAGCTCCAGTCATCTTCAACAATTCGAGATTGTTAGCTGTTTAACGAGACTACACTATATATAAGACTTCACATTTGCCAATTATATGAATTGGAATTGTGCCATAAAGATGAAAATTTTCAGTTTGCAAGAGAGAGCCTCTTTTACATCATGATGTTTAGTAATATGTAAGCTTACAAAAAGATGCACAAAAAGTTTAATGTCCATCATGTTGAACCAAGTCACCTTTTTATTTCTTTCTAAGCATATATACATCTCTTAAACCAAAGATTTAGTAGGTTCACATTTTTCAGTAAGTTCTAACTTCAAAATATACATCTATGCTTTCAATAAGTTCTACTTTTAAGGCATATATCTTGTAAACTAAAGCCTTAGTAACGTCTCCATGAGTTGTTAACTTTAAAATTGCTGATGTTGTTAATGTGATTGCCACCATTAGTTACAGAAGCTCCAGCAGTTTCACCTCCTGCACCGCCATCGGGGTCGACTGGAGATGTTTTAGTACAAGTTTCTGCGACCACAAATGCACTGGAGCCAGTTGCCTCACCTCCCGGGCCACCATTGGGGTCAAGCAGTTATAGGCCCTTGGAAGTTGGGGAGGAGGAAAGAGAAGCAAAGTTAAAGCTAAATCCGTTATTAAGACTGAAGAAACCCCCAAAGACAAATCATACACCCCAGATGCTTGATGAAGAATTGAAGAAAGTAATTCTTAAAGTTGAGTATTTACTGGTGCAGAAGCTGCTTACTTCTGGGAATGACGACGTAGATTGCATGGTCCATCAGGCCAATACTACCTTTACATATTTGAAAGGGTTTGGTGTTGATTATGGCTCTTTTTACAGAGACATCACAGAATACATTGAACATCGCTACAATTTGCGTGATGCAGAGAGACAAGAAACCTCGTTGTCTTTCTCGGTGTGGGGGGGAAATTATTTAAATGCTATGCGTAGTGCAAATGATGCTGAGGAGGTTATGGTTCGTACTCGAGGAGAACACGAGAAGGTCAAAGAGAAAATGGGAACTTTGAAGAGGCAAATAGAAGATCTTCAGCAAGAGCTGGCACATATCGAACATGAAGATGAGCATTTAAAACGTGATATAATTAAATGTAAAGAAGCCCATGAAGTTGCGGAAGCCAAGAGACAAGAACTTGGCACCCAGCTGGAGGCAGCTCAAGCAAAGCTAAGGGAAATTAAGCAGCGCAAGAATGCAGCTCTAGTAGGGATTGAATCCACCACCCGACGCCTAGAGTCCACCTATCATTGATGATCTCGATTAGTTTGATTTTCTAAGCTCATTGAACAAGCTCTCCTACTAGATGAACTGAAAGTTCTCATGACTATCTTGAATTGTTTTGGGATTTCCTTTTTTCTAGCAGCAGATAGGTTGTTTCTTCGTTTAGTTATCGGCATGTAGTAGATTTTCCTTGTATATTGATCAAGTTGTTCCTTGTATTTTGAACAAGACTGTAATAGTATGGACAACAGCTTGGTGAGAGAGTAATTCGTTAACTATGCTGATGAGAGGCAACATGTACCCCGTGAAATTATTACGTGCAAGCTGAACAAAAAAAAAAGTATGGACCACACCTCAGGGGTCTTTGTTGGAGAATCTTTTGATGTATTGATGACATTTTCATCTACTTGCAATTTGCAAAGCAGCTACTATTTCCAAGTTTCAGTTCAAATGTCCTTACAACTTTATGCAATAACTCATTTGAGGAAATATGAAAATTTGACCCCTTGTTATGATCAAGCCATTGGAAACTCTGAACTTTCCATTTGTATCATTTGCCAAAATATGAGTTTTTACCTTTTCTTGGCTATGTTTTTTTTTTCTTTTCTCATGTACAGTACACAGTACAATTAAAGCTAAAGACATTCAATTGTCATTAGCTCCACTTTTCCACCATCTCTAATCCTGTCAAGAAAATCATCTTTTTCAGCCTTTCTTTCTCTCTTGAAAGTTGAAACTCTTTCCTTCTTCCTCACTTCCTTCACCCCTTCAAAAATCATCTTCCCCCCCTTTTAAGCAGCAGAAAGAAACAACAACAATGTCAGCGGAAAACGAAATACCACCAGATTTTTTTAAGCAGCATAAGGAAGCAACAATGGAAATACCAAAAACTTTGGTATCTACAAGCAGTATTTATGATAGATTAATAATGCAAGATCATAATAAGAGGGAAGCTGCAGGTGAAAGGACATTTCCTGGCTCTGTTAAGAGGTGCAGTTTAAGAGAAAGAGCTCCCCCAAATCTCTTTGTTCCAACCCATTCCCGCCCCGGCCAACGTTTCCGACGTCGCCCTCCCAAACAAAGATCTCATGGTGAGCTACCTACTTTTGCTTTATCATTTTGTATCTAAGTTCATGAGTAACATTCTTTTTCTTGGGGGGGGGGGGGTGTTTACCCGGTGTTCGGTACTTGCATTAGGGCTCGACTAAATCCACTGGAAAGTTGGAAAGTCCCACAAGTGGGTACATTTTGTTGGTCATGAGCAACATTTTATTTTGGTTCAGGTTTCTTTGTGGGGCTTGCTGTTAAATTAGTTTTTAAATCCCTAAATTTTTTTAAATCTTTTTTAAGTGAAATATCTATCTCATTGAGAGTCTATGTTGCTCGGACTATTCAAAAATGTCTAACACGTGCGAGTCGGATTCTCCAAAACTAGTGTATTTTTGGAGAATCCGACACGGGTGCGGCATCGAAAGTGAAGAGTCCGCACAACTTAGTTGAGAGTGGATCCTTTTATTGATGTAAGTAAGAGCTAATACAAAAGAAGGAATTATGATAATCCAAAATCTCCTCTACCTATCACACCCTATATGAATAGGGGAACTTTAGGAAATTGCTTATGGATGATAATGTTGTGTTTAAATGGTACATAAAAAATGGGGTTGAAGGGTGCCAAAATGAAAAATTGGGGCAAGTTAGAGGGGCTGTATAAGGCCTCTGGAGAATGATCTTTGTGGTAGAATTTGAAGAACCATTTCATGAACAGGAATCATATAGCCGTCCCCAACTTGTTTTAGGAACGAGGTATCGAACTGGTTTTCCATTTATAAAGCTTAGATATGAAAAGGAAAAAGGGAGAAATAAGAGAGTATGAAATAGTTGAGAAGACAGAAAAGTGTGTTCTCATCCACTGTTAGCTCTATTTTCTTTTTGATCAAGTTTTCAGTAAGTTCTAACTTTGAAGCATATATCTTTTTACTTTACTTTTTCCAATTTCTTAAACTAAATCTCTCCATGTTGATGTTGAAATGACAGCTTCGCAACCTTTACGACGTGGCCCAGGTCGCCCTCCGAAACAGAGATCAGATGGTGAGCCTTTTCCTTTCCCCGCTCCGTACTTTTGCCTCATGATTAATGATTTTAAATCTAGAAAACTAACATTCTGTTTTGGTTCAAGGTTTCTTTTCCTTTTTTTTCTTTTTGGGGGTTACTATTTAAGTACATGAGATGAATTTAAAGGGAGAAGCAATGATCATTGAGAGTTCATATAGCCCGACTAGCCGTCCCCAACTTATTTAGGAATGAGGGTAGTTGTTGTAAGTGAATGATAAGAGTCCAGCACATATCATCGTACTGGTTTGCCATTTGCAAAGCTTTGATATGAAAAAGAAAACGGAGGAAATAAATGAGTATGAAATAGTGTTAGCTCTATTTTCCTTTTAGCAAGTTTTCGATAAGTTCTAACTTTGAAGCATAAAATGTTTTAAACTAATTAAGATTTTGTAAGTTTTCAATATTTCCAACATAAATGTTACATCTTTTCTTAACTAAAGGTTTAGTAAGTTTTCAAGAAGTTCTAACTTTAAAACATTCTGCATCTTCTTAAGCTAAAGCTTCAGTAAGTTTTAACTGTTAAGCATATATCCTTTTCCTTTACTTCTTCCAATTTCTTAAACTTTATCTTTCCCTGTTGTTGATGTTTTGATTCCATCCATGGCAACAACAGAAAGTCCAGCCTCCCGACCTTTACGACGTCGTCCAGGTCGCCCTCGGAAACACAGATCAGATGGTGAGCCTCCTCCTTCCCCCGCTACGTACTTTTGCTCATTATTGATGATTTTAAATTTAGTAAAGTAACATTCTGTTTAGGTTCAAGGTTTCTTTTACTTTTTCTCTGTGGGCATTACTATTAAAGTAGTTCACTTGTGTTTTTAAAATTCCTATGTACATGATAAAAGTGCATGAGATGACTTTTTAAAGGGAGAAACATGATTAGCGAGGGTTCATATAACCGACCCCAACTTGTTTAGGAATTAGGCGTTGTGGTTGTTGTATATAAATGACAGAAGTCCAACATAGATCATCGTACTGGTGCGATAAAGCTATTCTTTTGTTTCTGCACAATCAAAACCACTGAAAGGAGAACCGGCTACCTCTGTTATCATTTGTCTTCCTCTCTTTTACATCATTATGATTAGTAATCTGTAAGCTTACAGAAAGATACACAACGTTTCATGTACATCATGTTAGTCAAAGTCATTTTTTTTATATCTTTCTAAGCCTATATATACATCTCGTAAAGCAAAGGTTTAGTAGGTTTTCATTTTCATTAAGTTCTAAATTTTAAAACATATACATCTTTCTAAACTAAAGATTTCGTAAGCTTTCAACAAGCTCTAACCTTTAAAGCATATATCATGTAAACTAAAGCTGTGGTAACTTCTCAGTAAGTTTTACCTTTGAATCGTTGATGTTGTTAATGTGACTGCCACCATTAGTTACAGAATCTCCAGCAGTTTCACCTCCTGCACCGCCATCAGGGTCGACTGGAGATGTTCCAGTACAATTTTCTGCGACCACAAATGCTCCGGGGCCACCACTGGGGTCAAGCAGTTATAGGCCTTTGGACATTCCCTCTAGTGGAGAGGAGGAGGAGGAAAGAGAAACAAAGTTAAAGCTAAATCCGTTATTCAGACTGAAGAAACCCCCAAAGACAAATGATACACCTGAGATGCTTGACGAAAAAATGAAGAAAGTAATTTTTGAAGTATTGGTGCAGAAGCTGCTTACTTCTGGGAATGACGTAGATTGCATGATCCGTCAGGCCAATACTACCTTTACATATTTGAAAGGGTTTGGTGTTGATTATGGCTCTTTTTACAGAGACGTCACAGAATACATTGAACATTGCTACAATTTACATGATGCAAAGAGAGAAGAAACCTTGTTGTCTTTCTCAGTGTGGCGGGGAAATTATTTAAATGCTATACGTAGTGTAAATGATGCTGAGGAGGTTATCATTCGTACTCGAGGAGAACACAAGAAGGTCAAAAAGAAAATGGGAATTTTGGAGATGCAAATAGAAGATCTGAAGCAAGAAGATGAGCGTCTGAAACGTGATATAATAAAATATAAAGAAGCCCATGAAGTTGCAGAAGCCAAGAGACAAGAACTTGGCACCCAGTTGGAGGCAGCTCAAGCAAAGCTAAGGGAAATCAAGCAGCGCAAGAATGCAGCTCTCGTAGGGATTGAATCCACATATCATTGATGAAACTCATTGAACAAGCTCTCTTACTAGATGAACTGAAAGTCCACATGACTATCTTGAATTGTTTTGGGATTTCATTTTTCCTGGCAGCAAACAGGTTGTTTCTTCGTCTAGTTATCGGCATGTAGTAGATTCTCCTTAAAGTTTCTTGTCATGTGTTCAGTCTTTCAACTTGTGGCATCAGATTGTTTTTTTAACTTCAGTTTTATGGATGGCATTGATCTCACCACCCATCGCCTGAAGTCCGTACAATCGTAACTTAAATAATTTGTAGATACAGTATATATACACTCTTTATCTGTTTAGTGTATTTATGATGTTTTTCTCGAGCTTCTTAGCATACTGAAATGTTCACTAAGTTGAAAATGTTTACTGAGGAATGCTCTACTAGCAGTGTTTTACTTTCTTTAATGTATGGTTTCCTTTCCCCTTAAAATTTTGATGGTCTTGGAAGTACATTCAGTAGAACTAAGATGCTCGGACTCTCCAAAAATGTTGCCACACCCTTGTCGGATCCTCTAAAATGCACTACTTTTGAAGGATCCGACATGCGCGCACCCAATGACATTTTCGAAGAGTCCAAGCAACATAGCAATAGAATGATAAGGATCTCCTAAACTTGTCACAATTTATTCTATGCATAATCAAACTAACTGTTAATTCATTCACATGCAGCTACATGATAAAGTGTTCATTTTAGATAATTTATATTCAAAATTTTGAAAAATTCTTTGCGAGTGTTTTCAAGCACTTATTATGTAGACATGTAACCATTTAAAATCTTTTGCATGTGTTCTCAAAGTTTGAAGAGTATGTAGGTTGAATAATTGTATTTAGTAGTTAGTAATCTAACTACTAAATAACAGAATATATTGAAGTAATGAGTGAAGACTAGGTAATGAAAACAAATTTTAAATTTTGTCCAGTTTGACAGGCATTTCAGATTGAAGTCATACAACTAAATCTTTATGAAACCAAAATTAATAAATATTATTAGAATTATTTTTTGTGTGAATTTAAGACTTTGATTAGTAAATAGTAACACCATGAATATTACTTGTAAATATGTACATTAAGTAGCATTTTTACATTAGAATTTAAATTTAAAAGATTATAAAAATATATTTTTAAAAAAATTGGCTAGCCTGACGTGGGTCGCAGCTCACATAATGATGGGTTGAGCTGATTGTTTTAAGACCCATCAAAATAATGGATCAGTCTAACCTGACTCGTCAAATTTCAAAACCCACGTGGGCTAGCCTGAATTGACTGGACTAAACTGACACATATTGACAGCTTTAATTTTGAACGAGCGTAATAGTACGGACTACAACTTGGTGACATTGTAATAGTTAACTATTCTGATGAGAGGCAGCAGGTACCTCGGAGAATCGAAGGTAGCAGGTACCCGTGGAATTAGTGTGTGCCAGCTGCCAAAAACAAAAAATATGGACCACAGCCTAGTTAGGGGTCTTTGTTTGGAGAATCTTTGATGTATTATTGATGACATTTTCATCTACTTGTAAATTAGTTACTATTTCCAGTATCAGTTCAAATGTCCTTTGCAACTTTCTACAACAACTCATTTGAGCAAATATGGAAATTTGACCCCTTCTTTATGATTATAGACATTGAATGCTTTCCTTACAAGGCTAAAGATAAATATAGATATGAAGGTTCTGAACTTTCCATTTTGTATCATTAGTCAAAATCTGAATTTTAACCTTTAATGGTTTTCTTTTCCTTTTTTCCCCTTCTCATGTACAGTACACACAGTATAATTAAAGCTAAAGCTATTTATATCTTTTACCAATTACTCCCTTCGTTCGCAAATTATATGACACAGTTGAAATTTCGAGAGTTGGCCATGTTAAAATCTGAGTTTTAACCTTTTATGGTTTTTCTTTTCTTTTTCTCCCTTTCTCATGTACAATACACAGTATAATTAAAGCGAAAGCTATTTATCTTTTACCAATTACTCCCTTTGTTCGCAAATTATGCGACACGGTTGAAATTTCGAGAGTTGGCCATGTTAAAATCTGAGTTTTAACCTTTTATGGTTTTCTTTTTTTTTTTCTCCCTTTCTCATGTACAATACACAGTATAATTAACGCTAAAACTATTTATTTCTTACCAATTACTCTCTCCATCGTAAATTATGTGACATAGTTGAAATTTTCTCCTTCTCGTGTACAGTACACGGTACAATTAAAGCTAAAGCTATTTATTTTTTTCCCAATTACTTCCTTCGTGGCAAATTATATGACACGATTGAAATTTTGAGAGTCGGTCATGTCAAAATCTGAGTTTTAACCTTTTCTGGTTTTCTATTCTTTTTTTCCCCTTCTCATGTACAGTACACAGTATAATTAAAGGTAAAGCTATTAATTTCTTACCAACTACTCTCTCCATTGCAAATTATGTGACACGGTTGAAATATCGAGAGTTGATCAAGTGTTTTTTACCAGGATATTTTTATACGCCTTTTAAATATTTTAAGTTATTAATTGTTGTGATTTAATATTTTTTTACGTGTTTTCAAATATATATTTTTATTTCAAAAATATAAAGCTTCTATGTCCGAATTCACAGTCAAAGTTTAGAAGTTTGAATCTTAAAATTTCAATTGTGCTACGTAGATTGAGATAAAAGGAGTAGTATTTATGATGAAATGCATCTCTAGTAAGTGATTTGGTTGTGTAAATATATTTTGCATCGTCAACACACAGAAAACAATCTGGTTTTTAGAAATATCAAAAAAATTACACATAAATATCTAAATGGCCTGATTTTGTAATAAATTTTCTACACCATCAATATATAGTGAGTTGAGGTGTTTGGCCAAATTTTTAAAAAAAAAAACTAGTGTTTTGAATAGTACTAGTATAAGTTGTTTTTTTCAGATTTTTTTTTTATTAAAAAGAAGTACTCTTTCTCTCTCTCTCACTCGCAATTTAAATGAAACTTTTCACTTTATATTAACATGAGAAAAATTGTAACTTATATTACTAGTATTTTTTGTATATTTTTTTGGATATTAAAATTTTTATTTTAAAATATTGAGTTGATCTAATTCAATTTAACTTAAAATATTTAGTCAACTTGACTCTGAAAAAGTGAAAAATTCCACATAAATCACGATAAAAGGAATAGTTTTATTCCCAAAATTATTGCTCTATTATCATTGTAAATGTTTTTCAATGGTCTTACTTGTTTCGTTTTTAAATAAATGGTCTTTTTAACTTGAACATACTTCTTAGGTCATCTCCAATCACACTCTAAACATAGAGAGCTACTATTCATCCTCTTTATTTCACTATTTATTATTTTATTATTATTTTTAATACTCAATATTTTTATTTTACATGTTTTAAATTATATAAGACCATTAATTAAGTCCTTAATTTTCGTAATTAATTTTAATATAATTTTAAATTTATATTAATTTATATAATTTTTAATTTAATTTTTATAAATAATATTTTTATTTAAGATATAAGTTAATTTTATTATAATTTATAGTTGTAAAAAAATATCATCACATAAAAAAATGTACGTAGATGAAAATAATCTATTTGAACAATTTTTAGCCAGACATACAAAAGTTAAGGATAGAAATGCTCATTTTGAACTTCGTAATGCATTAATAGAGCATTTATGGGAGCAACGTAATAATCTTGAAAGTTGAATATTTTTTAAGATGTAATATTTATTTAATTGTATTTCATTTATGATTTTATTTTTATTTGAATTGTCCATTAATATGTAATTTATATAATATTTGCTTAAAATTTATTTTATTTAAAAATTTGAGGTAAAAAATAATTTTATATTACATGAAGATTTTTAAAAATATGAATAATATGTGGTGATTATGTAAACATACGAGAAATGATTTATTTTAAAATATAAAAATATAATTGAAATAGAAATAATAATATAATATTGAAGAAAGAGAAAATAGAGGGTAAAATAGAGAGTGATTGGAGTTGTTCCTTTTACTCTCTAAATATAGAGAGTAAAATAGAGTGTGGTTGGAGATGCCCTTAAGAAATTACTCATTTTTAAAAATAAGAGTGATTTTATTAATTTACTTTTAATAAATACTTTTAAAAAATATAATTTTTTATTAGATTTTTGGTTATGTAAAACTCTCTTTATTTAAAGAAGGATAAAATTGGAAGAACATCAATTATGTCTTATTGATTACTCCCTCCGTCAAGCATGTTAAGAAATCATAAATAAAAATGTAATTTTACTAGTTCACTCCTTTAAAAAAAATGAAACTTTACAAAAAGTGTTCACATTTTCAAAAAGAATTGATTGCAAGGGTAATATGGAAAAAATTTAATTACTCCCTTTGTCCAACTTTACTTGTCCAACATTGACTTTGCACAATTCTTAAGAAACTATAATTAAAAGGATAATTTTATCATATCACCCTTTGAATATTTTGAATATAATAAATAGTACAATATTTTGAAAAATGTAATAGAGAAATAATTATAATTAATGACAAGGGTAAATTAGGAACTAAGTGTAAAATTATCTCTTGATTTCATTGGATAAGTATTGTTGAACATTTATTTTTAGTATAGTAGACAAATAGAGATAACGAAGGGAGTAATTCTCTCTTAGTTTAGTAAGGTGGACAACTAATGATCAACTACTATGGAACGGAGATTACTAACTTACCCTTAATAAATACCTTTAAAAAAAGTAACTTTTTTAGTATTTTCTTGATTACTTAAAACTCTCTTTATTTAAAGAACAGTAAAATTGGATGAACATCATTTTCTTGATTATCTAAAACGCTACTTATTTAGAAATAAAATTAAAAAAAAATTAAAATATCACTTATTTAAGAACGGAGTGAATACTATTTTAGTCGCAGAAAGAAAATTTCCAAGATTTTTGTCAATATCTCGACCTTTCCACCATCTTATCCTTTCCCCCCTCTACATTTCTTCTCCAGCTAACTCTTTTTCCCATCTTTGAAAGTCCAAAATATCATTAATTTGTCTCTTCTTTCATCAAAAAAGAACCCCAACAATGACAGAGAAAGATTGTTATTCAGAAATACCACCTGGATTTGCCAACACTGTGCCTAGAAGCACTAATCCTTCAGCAGAAGGTGAGTTTCTTCTTCTCAGCTACAATTTTATTTTTTGCGTTTATGAATTTTAAATTCTAGAAAAAGCAGTTTGTTGAGTGGATCTTTTTAACAAAAATAATGAATCTAGGACAAAGTTATTAGGTTCTGCCGAACTCGTAAGTAAAACTGTGTCCCCACTGCCCACTTTTGTCTCATCACTAGTAGTTAACATTCTCAGTTAAAGCTGATGATGATCTATCGGAAATAGCCTCTAAGGTTCGTGTATATTCTACCTTTTCGAGATCTCACTTGTGGGATTACACTAGAATGTTGTTGTTGTAGTACTAGTAGTTAACATTCTGCTTTGTTTAAAAGCGGAATCTTAGTAGCTCAGTTGGTTGCTTGGCTACTGAACTTTGATTTTGTTGGTAAATGTTTGATTTTTCACCTTGTAATCCTGTCACTGATTCCCCTTCCCCTATCTCCAATTTAAAAATAGAAAAAAGAAGAGAGGGCAAGGGGATACGACCTACTGACAGGGTTTGAACCCTTGACCTCAACTGTAGAAAGTCAGTAGGGATGGCAATGGGGTGGTGCAGATTTATGCGTATGCGAGTGCAGGGCGGGTTAAACGGATTGTTTTAAAATCTTAGCGGGGCAAGGTGGTTGTGGATTTTATTGTACTAACAGTGAAGGTAATAAATTTCCTGCAAATTTGTTTCTTTTTGTTTTGCCTTTTTCTAGAAAAGAAAAATCATGCGAGAGCGGGGTGGGGCGGATTGAAAAGAGGAATTGTGAAAGAATTGTGAAGCATATATCTTCTAAAATCAAAGATTTAGCTCGTTTGGCCATGAAAATTGTGAAATTTGGAAAAAAATAGTTTTCATTTTCGAAGTGAAAAAAATGGAATTTAGAAACTGGAGTTGTGTTTGTCCATGAATACAAATTGGAGTTGTAGCTGAACTTTTGCAAGTGATTTGGAGTGAAAATAACTTTTCGGTGTTTTTCAAGTTCTGAAATTCTATGGTCAAACGTGATTTCCGGAATTCAACTCCGGGAAAAAGGAAAAAATCCATGGCTAAATGGCTACTTAGTTTGTTTTCATTATTTTCTAACTTCAAAACATACAGATTGTAACTAAAACCTTAGCAATTTCTCAGTAAGCTTTTAAGTTTTCATCAAGTTCTAATGTTACAATTACTAAAGCTTACATCTTTTTTAACTCGAGATTTATAAGTTATCGATGAGTTGATGCATCTTCTTAAAGTAAAGTTTCAGAAAGTAATAAATCTTTTGATGTTGCTAATGTTGAAGGGCCATCGATGGCAAAGCCAGCAATTCCATTGCCTCCTGTGCCACCATTGGGATCGAATATAAATGTGCCTCTACTAATTATAGATGAAGACACAAAGACAAATCTGAATCCATTGTCAATATTGAGTCCACCACCAAATCCACGTCTTCGGATTAATGGATTTTCTTCTTCCAACATCAACGAAGAATCAAAGACCATAGTCTCTCATGTCAAATCCGTGTTGGTGTTCCAGCTCACGTCTGGAAGCACGAAAAACGTTGAAGCCATGGTAAAGTGCGCGAACAATGCCTTCTTCACCTTGGATTTTCTTGAAGCGGATTATACTTCTTTCTACAAGGACGTTAGAGATCTCATCACATATCACTATGATTTGCTAACAGCAGAGAGACAGAGAGAAATGCAAGCTTTTCCTGCAGAGCTGAAGACGAGATATGAAAACGCTATAGTTTGTTCAAATGATCTTAAAGACGAGATCTTTCAAATTCAAGGTCATATCGCGATGGTCATGAAAAAGAGTGAAAGTTTGGAAAGACAGATAGTTGAGGCAATGGAACTAATTGGTAAGCTGAAAGAATGTGTAGCTGTTCTTAAACAGGAGGAAGGGGCTCTGAACTATGAGAAGCAAAAATGCGTCGTAGCTTATGAGATTGCACATCAGGAGGCGCGAAAAATTTGTAGTGAGGCCGCGGCAGCTAAAAATGTACTTAGAGAAATCGATCAACGCAAAAATGCAGCTCTCAAAGGCATTGAACGCGCCACTCATCGCCTGAAATCCTTACAATCCTAACTTAGTGCAGCGGACTGCCTTTTTTTAATTATTATTAAGCTTCTTAGAAGTCTATCATGTGAATATGATTGTAGCTTCACTCATTTGCAGGAGTAGTTTGGTGCATTAAGTGCTAGGGAATTCAATGATTATAATATTACTGATAATTTGTGTTGAAAATTGTTGTTATGAAGTAGTGTTTGGGAAGAAGATTACTATTTTGAATAGTACTATAGAAATTGTTTTTTTTTCAGAAATTGAAAAAAGGAATGTAGTTTTTTTTGTCTAAAGCTCTTTTGGAATCTGATCAAGCACAAATCGTTGTTCTATTATCGTCAAAAATGTTTTTCAAATTAATTGATCAAACCCAAAGTGTTACTACCTCTATTTCAAAATAAGTGATGTTTAATCAACAAAAAAAAATCAAAATAATTGCCGTTTTAAGAATTTCAAGACAATAATTGAGTAATTGTTTTCAATTATATCCTTATATTAAAGAACTATTTCTTTTAAATAGTGTTTAATTTTCGAGAAACATATATTGAACAAATAAGGGCAACTTAGTAAATGATATCTTCTATTTATTGTAGCTGAAAAGAGTTAAAACAAAGACAATTAAAGGAGAACTTCTTTTGTTAGTTGGATCATACTATTAATGTGTTTTGTACTCCCTCCATTTAATATTACTTTACCCTTGATGATTTGGCATACTTTTAAATTTTTTTAATTAAAAGCGTATTTTGTCAAACTAACCTTATTAATAATATTTTGAAATTTTAAGTTCGATTACTATTATTTTATGTAATTGTTTGATACAATAGTAAAAAAAATACTCTTCTCGTTTCAATTTGTTTAAACTACTTTTTGGCAGTTTTTTAATTCTAACTTTTCAGATAACATGTTTAAGATCATAAGATTAAAAGGATATTTTGGTACATTTGACATATCTTTAATTTAAGATTATAAAATTCAAAAGTCTTTTTTATTTTTTTAAACTCCATGTCAAATCAAAATAGGCTAAATAAATTACTCTTTATGTCTATTTTTACTTGTCCATATACTAAAACTAGATGTCCAATAATACTTATCCAATTTAAAAATTCAATGGATAATTTACCATTTTGTGTCTATTTTGCCTCTGCTATTAAGAGGGTGTTTGGATTGGCTTTTTCTAAGTGACTTATAAGCTAAAAGCTAAAAGCCAAAAACAAAAGTAGGTAGCAATTAATTTTTGGCTTTTAGCTTTTTTTGGGTACTTTTTAAGCTTAAAATAAGGTGCTTTTAAGCACTTTTTGTTTTTGTCAAACACCGCCAAACACCATGTAAATATCATTCACTACCCAATGCATTTCTCAAAGTATTAAATTTATTATTCAAAGGATGATATAGTAAAATTACTCCTGTTATTATTATTTTTTTAAAAATTTGTGCCAAATCAATAGTGCACAAGTAAAGATGAACAGAGGAAATAATAAAATTTTCTTGATTTGATGAACGAAGTAAAATGAAACATCTATTTTGTGAAACAATGGAGTAATATATATATACTACTGTTCATGTGTCTTTTTTCCCACACTTTATTTGCTTTCTATTTTTGTGTTTCTGCAACAACATCACTGTAACAAAATTTTCTCACCCATTTTTGTCATTATATTCTCCACCATATTTTCTTCCAAGAAGAAGAAGAAGAATCATTTTTCAAGCAGCAAAAGGAGAGTAACAATGACAGAGGAAAAAGATTCAGAAATACCACCTGGTTTTGGGAACAAAATGGGCCAAGTTATGGGGATGATTTCGGGTTGTGGGTCAAGGAAAAGATCATTTGACCCGATCCATGTTCCACATCAAGCTTCTTCACACAAACAGAAACCATCAGGTGACTGTTACAACTTTTTTTTTTGTCCATTTAAAGGTTTTATCTAATTTAGTGTAATGGACTTGATTTTCTTTTTCTACACTGCTTGGACAGTTGGAGGTAGAGGTAAGGTATGCGTACATTGTATTCTCCTTGGACCCCACTTAGTGGGGATTACACGGGGTATGTTGTTGTTGTAGTGTAATGGACCCCATACTTGATGAGAGGTACCAGGTGTTCCGTAAAATAATTTGACTCGAAGTGGCGTGGTAGTCGATGAAATTGATTGGAAATCTGTGTGAGGTGGGAGTCTGGGAGGTCGCAGTTTAGGTGGAACTAATTGAGGTGCGTACAAGTGGACCCGAACAACATAATTATAAAAAATAATGATAATAATAATAATCGGAATCAGATATCACCTTATAGAGAGAGAGGTTTTATTTTCAATGTAACAATTTTTAAACATAAAATTAGTGTTTAAAAAAGGTAATTTGATAGAGCCCCGGGGCTTAGTGCAAGTGACAAAGGTTGAAGGATTTGAGTACTTGTGAGTTAGGTTACAAGTTCGAGCCTTGTGCAGCATGCACGAAGTATTTAAATGGAGAAGGGTAGAGTGGTGGGGCTCATATGCCCCGAGCTTTGAAGGTTGTGATCTCAGAAGGATTCTTTGACATAAAAAAAGGTTAGTCTAATAGAGAAATTATTCATCAATTTTATGTTTTAATCGAGTTCACTTTGTTTATTTACTAACTAATGGAAAATGACAACTCCATTGTTCTGTTTTAACTTGTTGGTTTGGTGATTATATTGCTCAATTTGGTCATTTACATGTGTAACACCCCTGCAGTTGGTGTTCAAGATCGTGTGGCATCATTAAAACCATCGATTCATCAGTCTGAAGCATCAACCGAAGCTAAAGGATGTCGTATAAGTGATGTGGTGAAAAGTCAGTTAGGCCAGACCAATACTTCACCAGCTATGCAGCCACAGTCAGGATTGATAAAAGAAGTAAAAGGGCAGCCCGGTGCACTAAAGCTCCCGCTATGCGCAGGGTCCGGGGAAGGGCCCGACCACAAGGGTCTATTGTACGCAGCCTTACCTTAGCATTTCTGCCAGAGGCTGTTTCCAAGGCTTGAACCCGTGACCTTCTGGTCACATGGCAGCAACTTTACCAGTTACTCCAAGGCTCCCCTTCAGGATTGATAAAAGAAGTGAAGACAGAAATTGAAGATGTTGCACCTGATAATATTGAAGGAGTTACTGGTGAAGGTCCTCTGCGTCGTACTATTGTCGTTCAAGGGACAATTGTTAGTCCCTCAATACAAGAAGAAGGGCGAAGGACTAATGGTACTCGGTGTGATCACAAAACGAAGAAAAATGTGGATTTAAGAAATCAACCAACTTGCAACATTGATGTCAATTTCCTTCAACAAGTAGCGACTGCATTTGAGGAAGCAAAAGCAAACCAAGAAGAAAGCACAAGATTAGCGAAAGAATCAATTAGCATGAACCCAAATCTTGAACCAACCTTTCTAGCCATTGTCAAAAAGCACGGAGATAACTTCTGTTCTAGAAGCTATATGTAAGGTTGTCCAAGAACTCCAACAGAAACACTTTACCGACTTCGATTTTGATCTCTTGAACTCCTATTGCTTGGTAGTCAGGGATGCTGAGAAACTGAAGGTTAATGTCAACTGGTTAAGAACTCGACTTGATGAGATTAAAGATGCGGTAAATTGTATCGTTGAGACAAAAAGTTCAACGTTGAGAAGGACAGGCTTGAAAAACAGAATGAAACTGAGAAGAAGGATCTCAAATCGATGAAAATTGAATTGGAGAGACTCCGGTCTGAAATTGAACATAAGGAAAATCTGCTTGAGTTGGATATGTTATCGACCGAAGATATGAGCAGTTTGATTAATGATCGGGCACTCAGAATTTAACAGTATCAGAACATGCCATTCTCCATAGTTTTACTGTGTCTAAATTATTTGTCCTTCTCTTTGTCCATGCTGGTGTTGTGTAATGTATACTTTGAAACTGAAATTTTTGTTAGTAAAAGATGTACTAATGCATTTGGCAAGGTCAGTATTTCGCGTGTCTTATGAAATGTTTTTTTTCTGGTTTTCTTATTAATTGCTCGTATTTGGTAGATAAACAGAAAATATCATATCAAGAGCATTTTTTTTATGTAATTTAGGCAAACACTATGCAGATGGAGGCACGGTAGGGGGTTTGGAGGCAATGGAACTTATTGGTAGGCTAAAACAATGTTTGGCTGTTCTTAAACAGTATAAATAAATAGATCAATTGTTCTTATTTATTTTGAGCTTGTATTTTTTTTATAGTAATTAATATGGGATACACGTGCAAAGCACGTGTTCAAAAACTAGTAAGTTAAAACGAATGAATCATGATGATATTGATGATAACAATAACTATGCCTTAATTCCAAACAAACTAAAATCGATAAAATGTTCTGCACTAATCATATTTCTTTCATAAACACAAGGAACGCGTGAGCAAATCATAGTGATATGTAATGATATCTCTGACATACAATAAGTATAATCCGCTTCAAGAATATCCAAGTTGAAGAAGGCGTTATTCGCACACAACCCTGGCTTTCACGTTTTTCGTGCTCCCACAAGTGAGCTGGAACACCAAGACAGACTTGACATGAGATAAACACCAAGATGCTCCCAGAACTGAGTTGAAACACAAGACAGACTTGACATGATAGGAACACCAAGACACCATGCCTTACACGAGAACACCTGATCTGAGACCTGCCCCAAGACTCGACCCAGCTGACCCTAACCGGGGATTTGATCCCCAACATGAGACCCTCTCCAACCTGGGACTCTACGCTCGACCTCGATATAAGAATCGGCACGAGATCGGACTATACGAATTTATATGGGACACACGTGCCTAGAAACTAGTCATTTAAAATATTAATCTCTCTTATTTATTATCTTTAATCACTTATATAGTCAATCTAATATGTTCTTAGAAATAAATGGCATGGCTATATTGTTAAATTTCTAATTTAAGATCATAAATTCAAAAAGTCTTCAATATCTCTGTGTCAAACTAAGTAGTTGTCTGGACACGATTTGATTGAGATTTGAGAAACAATAATTTTTGACGTTCAGTCGAAAAAACTAGATTCTTTATTTGTGAGTATTTATTTGCGTCATTTCTCCTATTTCAGATTGGTTTCTCTTTCTGTTACAACTAAGCCGTTATGACGCTACCTCCAAAGACTCCTCAAAGTTTGTCATGCGCCACCACTCCGACAGTTCCTCCCGCAAATAATAAATGCCAAGTTGTGGGGAGGATGCCTTCGGACTCTACTGAACTTTCCAGTTGTGAGTCAAGGAAAAGACCTCTACCACAATCAAAAGTTGAAAAAAGAACTAGTTTTTTTATTAAAGCACTTTTGAAATTTGATCAAGTACAAATTATTGTTTTATTATATTAAAAATACTTTTCAAATTGATTAATTAAATATAAAAATATTACTCCCTCTGCCACAAAATAAGTGTTCTATTTCTAAATAAAAATAATAATATTTTGCGATACATATTAATCTTTTGCATTTTTGGTTCCTTATGTAGGTGTTTCCCGTTATAATAATTTAATTATTTGTCTTCACTTTCTAGTTTGATTGCTAGTCCTTAATTTGATAATCCAAGAATCTATTTGATATTCAAAATAACTTGTTTTTGAGTCATTTAAATTAAATATCATTATTTAATTCAATTATCATCAAGATATCATGGTAAATTATAACTCATTAGTTTTTCACACACAAAAAAAGTTGTAAATAGTTTTAGGGATAATTTCAGAAACATTCCTATAGATTTGGCTTCATAACACTAGTCAGCTCCTTTATGGCTTACAATATTACGTTTACCTCTCCTATTTTGATTTCTTTATAATAATTCTTTTAGCTTATTTATCATTATGATAAAAAATGATATGACAATTTACCCTTTCTAACATACTTTTCCTTGAAAATGGTTAAATTATTGGATAATGCATATGATTTTCTCGAAAAAAACTACCTATAATATAGTTCCTTCTTTTCTTAAAGAGTACTTCCTCAGTCTCACATTAGTTGTTCACTTTCCTCCTTACGCGCTCTTTAAAAAATCATAAATAAGAATAGTAGTTTTACTAATTTACCTCTTAAGAAATTTTTTTGGAACTTTATAAACTTGTTTGCACTTTCAAAGAGAATTAAACGTAAGGGTAAAATGGGAAAAACTTAATTAATTGACAAGTAATTTGAGACAACTAAACTAGTAATGTGGACAACTAATATAAGACGAAGAGAGTAATTAATTTGGTAACGTTATTCTAAGATATAGACTTATAGTGTTAAGGGAAAATTACGTTGTATGAATATTGTGATAAAAATTATTACATTTTTATTAGACTGTATATTCTTTATAAAAGTTCCTATAGTCAATCTAATATGTCTTTAATCACTCACTCTGATAATAGAATGTGTTAAGGATACTTTGCTGAAGTTAGTTCATTTTGTTTATTTACTAATGAAACATTGACAACTTCATTTTATTTGTTTTAACTTTTAATAATTTTCCTTTTCCGGAACCGCGCATAGCGGGAGCTTTAGTGCACCGGACTGCCATTTAACTTTTAATAATTTGGTCATTTACACTTCTGCAGCTGGTGTTCAAGCTGCAACCAAAACTAAAAGACCTCAGATTCGTTTTGTGACGAAAAGTCAGTCAGGGCAAACCAATACTTCACAAGCAATGCAGCAGCAGCAAGAGTCAAGATCGATGAAAAAAGTGAAGACGAATATTATTCATGAAGAAGAAGGTACATGTACTCGTCCTCCTCCTCCTCCTCCTCCTCGTACTACTGTTGTTCAAGGGACATTAGTTAGTCCCTCGATAAGAAAACCATGCACAACTAGACGTGCTCGGTTTACTTACAAGAAAAATAATGCTGATATAAGTAATAATCAACCAGGTATTTGCAGCATTGATGCCAATATGATTCAAGCAGCGGTTACTTTTGAAGGAGTAAACGCAAATGAAAGAAAAACTATAAGGTTGGCGAAAGAATTACTCAACATGGATGAAAGTCTTAAGCCAACTTTTCTAGCCATCCGCGGAGAGCACGGAGACATTACAAAGGATTGTCCTCTGGAGTCTGGTGGTGCTATGCAATTACTTCTGCACTAGAAGTAATATGTAAGCTTGTCCAAAAACTCAAAAGGAAACATTTGTCTGAAATTGATCATAGTGAGTTGAACTTGTATTACGCGACAGTCAAGGACGCGGAGGAAGTACTGAAGATTGATGTCAAGTGGTTGAGAACTCTGCTTCATGGGATTCAAAATGCAGTAAATTCTGTTGTAGCGATGAAAAAGATCAATTACGAGAAAAGGGATGTCCAAACAATGGAAGCTGAAGTAGAGATACTCAAGTCTAGTATCGAAATCAAGAAAAGACAACTTAACATAGAAACAACGTCGACTGAAGAGCTAGCCAACATGATCAACAATGAGGCACGCGAAATTCAGCAGATCCAAAACATGTCCTTGATGGATGCAGCACATTTCAATAGTTCTACGGCATAAAAGGTAAAGGGACGGACTCATTATACAGTAAAATGTTCAAGGGGGGAACTATAAGCATTTTTGCTATCAAATTGGAAAGTCACCCCCTTTTTTTCTTCTTTAAACTATTTGTTGTGTTGGTTATGTGACTTACAAACTAAAATTTATCCATTTGTGACTGTTATGTTATATATGCATGCCTTAGTAGTAAAGATTTTTACCGTAGTAGTAACGACATTTTGCTAAGTACCTTATAAGAAGATTTAGTAACCCGTAAGGGTGAATGAGTTGGTGCAGCAGGTGATATCTCATAAAGAATGTCAGGGATCGATTCTCCTTATCAACGCCTTCTCAGTCAAGCTCGTCATACCGGGCTTGCAGCCTAGTGCGATTTACATCTCCAATGGGGTTTGAAAGCTATTGCTGGACTAAATTGACTTGATATAGTTGAAATTGACAAAGTTGAAGATAATTTCTTATGACTTGTGCATATAATTTGTCAGTTAAAAATGTGCAAAATTTACTTTTCCACTCTATGGAGGCATTAATTTCACGTTAAATAAGAATAGGGGATATTAGATTGCGCGTTTACTTTTCAACTTCAGGGAGGCATTAATGTTACGTTAAATAAGAATAGGGGATATCAGATTGCGTGTGTAAATGACTTTTTCGTACAATTAACTCATGTAAACATTGTTGATCTCAGAAGCTATTGTTCTATACAACTTGTCTTACACTCTAATAGGTAAGCATTAGAAATGCAAAGATTGTATAATACAATTTTTTTTTGTGAATGTTTGATATATTACATATTAATATAAATTGTATAATTTAAAATTTTTGTATACTTTTAAATAAAATATTTTTAATTATTATGAGGGTTAATTTGGTCATTTAGCATTTTAATTCATATATTATTAATACTCTCAATTTTTATTTCATATTGTATTCCGCATAACTTATGCATGTATTATTCATGAGAAATTAAAATGAACAACCAAATGTTATATTAACTAATGCAATTTTTCATGTGGAGATCAAATTGCGACCAAATATTGTATAAAGTTAGGGATCTTTCTTTTTCTTTTTCTTTTTTTTTTTGCATTTCTTATCAAAGAAGTTGAAAGCCACTAAACCGATCGTACTCAAACGATAATATTTCAAAGGAAAATGCCTAGGAGATTCTTGCTTGTAGGCGTAAGAAAGATTTCTAATTCAACGTTTGGACCTAAAAATAATCTACTAAAAGTCTTACTGGTTTTTATGTGGAGATTAATAGCCTGTTTGCCGAGCTTTTAAAATCAGCTTATTTTGAAAAGTGCATTTTTCATAAGCGCTTTTCAAAAAAGTACTTTTGGTGAGAAGCAGTTTGTGTTTATCCAATACATTTAAAAAATACTTTTGAGCAGCAGTTAATGTTTGACCAAGCTTTTTAAAAGTGTTTTTAAGTGTATTTTTCTCAAAAGTGCTTTTCAAAAAAGTATTTTAGGAAAAAACTATTTTTTTTAGTTTCTGAAAAACTGTTTCTGCTACTCCCCAGAAACACTTGTTTTTCCCCAAAAGTTAGGCCAAACACCTCATTTTTTAAAAATAAACACTTTAAAAAAAAAATAAACACTTTTGAGAGTTGTAATTTTTCCTTATTTGGTTCTCACAAAAAGTAGAAACCTGCAGATCCTTTTTAAAGAAAACCTTCAACTGTGAAATTTTTTATTTTATTTTTACCACAAAAAGAAAATAGAAGAAAACTTCCATTCAAAAATTTGAATTATTTAAATTTGTTGCGTAATTTTTTGTTCTTCAAGGTGTTTTATTGTTTTTCTTTTCGGATAAGATTATTTGTTATTTTATTTGCTTTATACTTTGATATTTTATTATCATATTGTCTTGTAATTTTGATTTGAATATCTTATTTTTCAAGAATCCATTGAAAATTGTTTTTCTACCTTGCAAAGATAGAGTTATAATCTACAATGCATCTTATTTTTTGTAGAATTTAATTGTAAAATTACACTGAATATGTTAATATTATTGTTCTTGTGTTTCTTACCAACAAAATAATAGAAAAAGGTACCAAGAAGAGTAATGTGTTTGATCAAATTTTAAAAATCTATTTATATTTAAAAAGTTTTTTTTTTCGGTCAAAAATACATATCAAAAAAGTACTTTCGAAGAAAGACACACTGTGTTAATCTAATCAATTTGAAAAGGATTTTTGCGATATTAGAATTATTACTTGTATTTGATCATTGTTCCAAAAATTTCGAGATGCTCAACTATCAACTAACTTTCTATTCTAATGCGCGATTTTCAAATCCTCTTATCGATCTAAGATCATATTCTAACCAGACCCAAAATTCAAACTCATATAGAAAAAGTAAAATATTAAAAGAGCGGCCCTTATCTTCATTTTTCAGTTCATCCATAAATTTCTTAAACAAGACTTTGTTACTCATTCACTGGATCCCAAATTAAGGGATTGTTTGGTGTGAGGTATAAGATATAATAATCCGGGGATAAACTGCAAGATTATTTTATTCTGTGTTTGATTGGAGGTATTAGTTAGTCTCGAAATTATTTATCCCACCATTTATACCATAATAATTGAATAAGTTATCTCATATATATGATAAGATAACTAATTTCAAAATAATTAATTCCAAAATTAATTACTCCAGAATAACTCATTCCCAACCAACCTTCCCTAAGTCTTTTAAAGTCTAGCCTATGTATTTTTGCCAGAAATTTTGATACATATGCCTAATACAATTCCTATGTTGAATATTAAGGTGCACATCCTTCACAACTCTATCAGCCCCTACAAAAAAAAATCTACTATATATAAGCCATTAAGAGGTACTAACACAGCATCATTAAATTGTACCAAAAGCAATATAATTTGTACTTTCTTAAAAGCTTTAAAAATTGTCCTTCTTTGTCTATTTAATTACATACAATGACATTGAGGAAAATGATGGGTCCCACTAAATTTAACATAAATGCCATAAAAGGTGGGCCCTATGGTGAAAGCCGTGCTGACTAATAAATTAATAAGATATAATTTCTACTAATTAATTATAATTAATAAAGTAAGTAAATAATATTTTTTATTTGGCTCTTATATCAAGAATAAGATTCGTTTGTTCAGTATTGACTTAACACACCTCTTAAAAAGTAATAAATATAATGATAATTTTGCGATATCACCCTTTGAATAGTAATAATTTTAATATTTTAAAAAATAATTATAATTGATAATGATAGTAAATTAGAAACTAAATGATAATTTTTTTTTTAATTTATTTTATAATTTATCTAAAATCTTTCAGTATAGTGTTGTAGATAATTTTAAATAATATTTCTACTATATATAAGTGAGGAAGAGGAATTAACACGACAATTGTTAAGAAAGTATTGTGGTCTTACACTAAATATATATAGAATATATTAAAATAATTTTTTATCTTGTGGTATTAAACATGGCACGTGAAAAATTAAAATTAAAAAGTTATCAAAAGAAGAAGAAGAAGAAATATCCTTTTTTAAATGGACTAAAAAAGAAAGTAAGACAACTAAATTAAAATAAAAAAAGTATAAATTAAATGTTACTATGTTAATTATAACTAGTATACGTGCCCGCGCGATGCGCGGTCAATTTTTTTTTAAAAAATAATCATATAAATTTTAATTATGTTTATTTTTAGCCCATTAATTTTACTACTTTAAAAAATGTCTATTGTCATTTTGCTTCTTTATAAAATATACTACAAAAAAAATATTATGAAACTAAAGATTATCTAAAGCATTATGCTTCAAAGGAATTTTATAATAGTTGCTCTTTGATATAATTAAGTTATAACTCAGAAGATAAAATTAAAAGTCATGTTGAAATTAATTCACTTACCTTAAAGAGTTGCTTGACAAATGGCAATTGGCAACCAACACAAATTGTTGAAATAGGCAATTTTCAACTATTTATAGTAAATATCATATACAAAAGAGGACTTATATATAAGTTCCCTAATTATGAATTATCCTAGTATTTCTAAATTAATCAAAAAGTACAATAACAATTCAATTACACAAACCTATTGATAGAAGCTATCTTAGTTTTTGCTTCTTGTTTCTTATATGATTATCACCTAAGTTAATTATGGATGATAGGGTGCATTTTTTCTTCCGAATGAGAACTCTTTGTTGTCTATCTTTTTTACTGGATGGATTAATCAGTAGAAGTGTAGCAAGAGTGTCTGGATATCATTATTACAAACAAAAAAAGAAGTAAAAGTTAAATAGCAACTCAACTATTTATTAATGCTTAATGAATTAAGTTATAATTTATGCTCAAATAATTATTGATCTTTACTGCAATTCAAATAGTTAACTTAAAAATTTACATACCAATTTTTTACAAAAAAGATCACTTAGTTCTCGTACGTGCAATATTTTACGGGGAAAAAAAGTGTCAACTTATGTACAATTGATATACAAAAATTAGTCATATCTAAAGTGACTTTTGTTTTTACTCTAATTCTAACAGTCGAAAGTTCTTTATCATTATTTTTCATTGCGGCTTCAACATATGCAATGATAATAATCAACCGTTACTGGAAAAAAATTCACATAGAATGTTGTTAACCCATTTAACTTGTCTGTAGTGGTCTAATTTGAAATCATGAATCATATGTTTTGCTTTTGAGGATATGAGTGGTCTAATTTAAAATCAAGGATTATATATTTCGCTTTGGAGATATGAACTACTAACTTTTCAATAGCAACATGAATCTGATTCAAATTCCCTTATAAAGAAAAATGTTCGTTAATACAAATTTATGAAAAAATTGATAAAAGTGTATGTGAACAAAAAGAACACTTAAATGAGTTTATTTAATAATATTATCGGTAATTGGCATGAGATAAATGAAAAAACTTATAATATAGATACAATGATAAATTTTGAATGATTTCACTACTATACTCATTGTGATATTGTATTTGACATAAAAGGGAGGAGGTACAGAAAATAACATCTTTGAACTTTTAATTGAGTTATTTGGAATCAAATTTCTAATAAATGTGAATGTGAATATTAGAAGTAAAAATTTAAATATAACCGGTTGAAATAACGAATAATACATGTGATTTAATTATAGCTTCAAGAAGTTCATTGAAATAGCTTCGCCCTTGTATAATATTCCGATTGCTAACTGATAGTGAATTGAAGATTTTAATTGTAAATACTATTGAGTAACATTCATGGAGCAACCTTTCTTGGGATTAATCTAATAAAAAAAAGAGCAAAATCAAACAAACAATGATATGCAACAAACCTAGTTACATACCTCTTTGATTTTTTTTTTGTCCTACCGTTCAAGAAAATGACACAAATATACTACTACAAATTCTGAAAGAATTGCAGTTAGTGCAAGCATACAAACATAATTGATTAATTTACATAGTTAATAACAAATAGGATATTGGATCAAATCATTCTCATTGCACTCTTCACATTTGACGAAACTCTTTTCATCCTTAGACATCATTTTTCAACTCCCATTACAGTTCATACACATCACAAATTAAATTTTCACGCAATTATTACACGACACAGTCACCCTTGAAATTCCATCGAGTAAAATTATCAATTTGTCTTCATCTTACAATATCAAAATTTCATCAACTCACATGCATGATATAACATAGCCCATTGAAACTTTGAAACTTATGGTTTAAAAAGTACAACTCACTCTTTTATAATGTTGATCTTCAAGGTATGGTAACTCCAAGCATAATGATAATATAATAAAATAATATAATAATTACCTTGATTTTAATGTTATATGGATGAGTTGTTGAAGATCCTGCACGAACAAAAAAAGAAACAAATCAAAGAAAAGAAGAAATACAAAAATAGTCTTTGTTAAAACAAAACAAACAACATGCTAAGGTTTTTTAGCTTCCTATTTACTACATCAGACTGGAAAGAAAAAGAGCCAAAATTGAAGGGAAAACATGGCATGATGATCTGAGATTAAAATTTTTGAAGAACATTGGGTGTTTGATTTTCCTTCTTAATTTTTGAGTTTTGAACTAATGTTTGATTTCTAGTGAATTGATAAGTATAGGTTGCTGGTTTCTACTTTTGTTGCAATAACGCAAGTTTGCTTTCAAGATTTTAAACGTGTTAAGATATTAAACCTGATTTTTAATTTATTTTTTTTGCTATAAAAAAAGGAGTAAATGTGGGAAGTTAGTTTAAATATTTAAGGTATAAGAAATTTGATAACTTTTCACAAAAAAAAGAGTCATAAACGTGTATCTGTATTTTTTGGCTATAAAGAAGGAGTAATTGTAAAATATTTAGTATAAAAAATCTGATAACTTTCCTAAGTAAAGAGTCCTAAGCGTGGTTGTATCTGGATTATTTCTTTCTTTCTTTTTTCTTTTTTATAGAAGGGTGGTTAATGATTGAAATTAAGAAATGAAATTTTTTAGAAAGGCAGTTTTAAAATAGATGAAAAATAGCATTACTCCACTTATCCACTACGTGGAGAATTATCTTATTACTTCATTCAATTACAATTTTTTTTACCATTTCGTTCACTGTAATTAACCTCATGATTTGTATTTAATTTAGAAAAATATTATCTTTCAACTTAAACTAAACTAAATAAAATTATACATAACATAGCATTTTGGTTATTTTGTGGAAATTTTGAAAGTTCATATTTTTTGGATATTTTAGTTATGCTATAGAATTTTATATCTAAAAAGGTTTAGAAAAATTATCTAATAACTTCCAAAAGAAAAAAGAGTGTAGAATTTCCTTGGATTAGTTTTACTTATTTAAAGAAAAAAAATCAAACATTAAAAGAAGGATATGCATAAACTTGGTCTTGAAGACCACTATTTTAAAACTAACTTTTCGATTTTTTTCACAAGTTTTAAATCAAATTGATAGGTTATCAATTTCTAATTCAAAATCCGTTTGAATAATTAAATTTTTGTTAAAATTTTAAATTCAAATTCCAACAAACATATAAGTAGTAAATAATTATTATCTAAATTAATTAATTTATCCTAAAAATTAATGCATGTCATCATCACATGCTGTTACTTGACAACATTCTAGACTGACTATCCTCCTTTTAATTAGATATAGAAGATTGAATAACTATTTTTTACTATAGGTTAGAAGGTATTTAGAAGTTTTACTCATTTAAATATATTTGAATTTGAATTGAATGTAATATTTATTTTTTAAATAAAATTAAAAGGGTAGAAACTATAGAAGTTTCTAAAGCTCCTTTGTTTTTGGAACTCGTAAAAGTAAAGATTGAATTTATAATTTTTTAAAAAATCTTAAAATTATTTTTAATAGTAAACGCATTAAACAAAATAAAGTAAATCTAATACTAACTGTCTTTTTAACGTAGGTATTTTTAATATACTATTATTTGAGACTTTTACTATATATGAATTTACGTTTTTTTAAATTTTCTTATAAAGAAAAGTGTACAAAGTGTAGAAATTATTCAAGTTTTATTTAATTTACATTTATTTATAATTTTTTAAGTTAAAGAAAATATTCTAAAAAATACATTATTTTAATTATTTTAAAATCTGTAAAATAAATAAATGAATTACTAACTAACTATTAACTAACTTAACTAAAATGTCCTAAAATCTTACACCTGTCAAAATCCTAAGCAACCACTTGTCAAGATCCTAGGCAAACTTTTCTCCTTTTAAGTATATATAGATTAAATAAATAAAAATATGATGTTATTGGTGATTAAAGTAAATACCATATTATAGAATGCTATCTCCATCCCATTTTATATTTTTTATAATGTGCATGAAATTTAAAAAGCAAGAGATACTTATAAAGCTTTTAGGAAATATTATTAGAGTAAAAATATGTTTTCCAATTGATAGACAAAATAATTTTAAATTAATAATTTTAAATTTTATTTGTGCCATATAAATTAGAATCGAGGGAGTAATATAATATTATTTTAAAATTACTATAAATCATAATAATTAATAACTTAAGCTTTTCAAAATCATATAAACAATTTGGTTGACTCTTCAAATTGCATCCGCACAACATAAATTGGGGACAAAGAAAGTACCATATATCATTTGAAAATGATGTAAAAAGTATTATAAATCATAATAATAAATAACATAAAATATTTTAAAAATATATAAAAAATTTAATTGACTCTCCAAATTTTATATGTATTACATAATTAGATCAGAGGGAGTAATATATATTGGGCCCGTGCTAGCACGGGCTCCTATATCTAGTATTTACTTAAGAGGAGAAATACAATTCTATTTCGTTCTTTTAATATTTTACTTTTTTATATAGGTTTTGATTTAAATTTTGGGTCGAATTAATTTTTTTTAATTGAGTTCTTATAAAGTATTTTTCAATTTTGTGACTTTTAATTAATATCTCAAAGTATAATTATTTTTTTGTTAAAAAAGAATTAAATAACTTTTATGCCAAATAATTAATACTTACATGATCATATAGAAAAGATAACTTACATAAAAACACATCTTTGAGAGTTAATTGCTCTTTTTTCCATCTCAATCCCGCTCGTATACATCCCTCACCTCTGGATACATCGCGTCACCTCGGGATACATCCCCAAACTACTCGGATACATCAGAATCCCATTTGATACATCCCAAAATCACTCGTATACATCGGCATTCTTTGGTTTTACCTTTGATACATCGGGTGGGATGTATCCGAGGTAAGACGATGTATCACGAGGTGAGGCGATGTATCACGACCTGAGGCGATGTATCCGAATGATTTTTTGATTAATATGTGATATATTAAGTAATTAAAATAAAATAGTGAAAGAGTTAGTAAGTATAATAAGGAGGTATGCCCAGTAGTTTAACCTATAAAATTTACCTCTTATTTTGAAGGAAGATGGACACTATTTGTAACTGCCCCCCTATAAATGTCATTTGGTATAAATATGAGGGGCATGAAGGATATAATTTTGAACTCTTACATACTCTTCCCACTAAAAATTTAATTTCCCTCCTTTGTTTGACTATATGTTTGTCTTTTTTTGAAACAACTTTGACTCTTTTCTTTCTCTCTCCTCACTATGTTGTCTCTCTCTCTTTTAATGTCCAAAAAAGCAAAGGCCATCTCATTAAATTCATCAGAGGGAGTACATAATAACAACAGGCTTTGAATTTAAGAGAGAGAGAAATAGAAGGAAAATGGCAAAAAGTTTTTCTCTTTCTCTCTCATCCATGTTTTTCCCTAAAGAAATTAAGATATGCTAATAATAGTAATTTGACAAAGACATTTTGGTACTTTAGGTGCACCAACTGTCCTCCATGACCCCCCCCCCCAAAAAAAAAAATTAATGTAATAAGTAATACTTAATAATAAGAATAGTTTATGAACCTATACATGAATGATACCATGCTCCAATTTGGTTATAGATTTTAAAGTTTAAATTTGATTTTTTAAAATTAAAATTATGTTTGAACATATATTTTACTTACAAAAATCAAAATTTTGTGTGAGTGAAAGTATTAAAGATTGACTTGGACCAATTTTTAAAAACTTCAAAATATTTGAAAATCAAATTTCATGATCAAATAGATATTTGAAGATAAATTTTGTAAAATTTGATCTCAAATCTATGGTCAAACGCTAGCTACATATTTAAAAGGGGTGGTTATGGTACGATATTAAAAAAAAATTATTTGATAGTTTTGGTTATTATATCAAATTAATTTGATATGGTTTAATCTTTTTAAGTTCAACTTTAATATTTTGTAGTATGATAAATCGATAAACATAGTTTTTTCGATTTCGACTTAGATATACTTATATTATAAAGAGAATTATGACTTCAACTTTTCAAGAAATGTTTTAATTATATCAAATTAACATCTTATACATGTAAATATATTCAAAAAAGAAAGTACAAGTAATGACAATCGTTAATCAATTACAAAAAAAAATTTCATTAAAATGGTATCGCAATACATTTGTGAAGGATAAAAAGTGCATTTCTTTAACTAATTAAAGGTTCAAAAGTACTTAATTAGATATCACAAATTTACTAATAATTGAAGGATCCAAAATATACTAAAAATGAGAGTACATTATTTTTCATATGTGACAAATTTTCAAGTCCTTTGCACCAAACCTGACTTGTTAAACCCTTTTGGCCTTTGCCAAACCCCTTAAATATAATAAATACATTATTCTACTTCTGTGAAAGAAAGTTGTCTTCTCTTTACTTTAATTCAAAAGCTGAAATTTTTTCTACTACTATTTCATACACTTGCTTTTGTCTTTACCCTCCCTCCCCTTCCTCTTTTCCCAAAAACTCAGTTCCATCACCTCATTTTAAATCTAGGGTTTTCTTTTTTATTCTTTTCACTTTTCCTGTTTGATGTGTCTTTAGCACAGTTTTTTCACAATCTTGGTGGGGTTTTAGAACTTACAAATCCTAGGCATTCTTTAAAGTAAAGCTTTAAATGTATGATCTTTAGAAGTTCTGTTTGTTCAAAATTCAATCTTTATTTTTTACACTTCAAGATTTCATTTTTTTTTTTTGTGTTTAGCTGTTTTCTCAACTGCCTGAAAAACCCATGTTAAACCCTTTTGAGGATTTTAAGAAAAAGATTCTTTTTTTCCTGGTTTAATTGGGTTTCTGTTGTTGGGTTTTGTTTGTTTTTTCTTTGTACTTTTATGTTCCATTTTGAATTGGTTGATTGAACTCCAAAAAAATTACCACCTTTAGTTAAATAGAAGGATCAAGACTCATTTTTTTCTTCTACTTCTGTTGTTTGGTTTATGTTTTTGTTTGTACTTTATGTTTCATTTTGAATTGGTTGATTGAATTCCGGAAATTTACCACCTTTTTAGTAAATAGAAGGATCAAGAATCAGTTTTTTTTTCTCTTCTGGAGTTAAAATTTTAGTGAGTAAATGCATGGATAGAAGGGAAGGGATGACACTATCTGGTTCTGCAGCTTACTATCTCAACAGAGGGATTAGTGGTTCTGGTTCTGCTAGTGGGTCTGGGACACCCACAGGGGTACCTACCGCACCTAGTTATAAGTCCCTTACAAATGCTAATATTGCAGTTCAGACCAATGTGGGGAGTGGTAGTGGTAATATGAACTCAGCATACCAAGTTGAGAACCCATCACCCAATTTTGCTCATGGTGTTAACATTAGTATGGCCTCTAGTGTTTCACCTGGTAGTGATCCAGTGAAAAAGAAGAGAGGCAGGCCTAGGAAATATGGTCCTGATGGGACCAACATGTCTTTAGCATTGTCCCCTTTGTCTAGTAACCCTCCAAGTGGGTCAATCACTCCCGGGCCAAAGCGTATCAGGGGCCGGCCACCTGGAAGTGGGTGGAAGCAACAATTAGCTTCTGTTGGTGAGTTATGATTTGAATATGAGTTGGTTGTTGTATTTCATCAATGTGTAACTTAAATGGTGGTTGTTGTCTCCTACTATATTGTTTGATAGTTTTTTAAGTTGTTGGCCAAGTAAAATTTAGTGTATTTCTGTAAGTGTGAGCTTTTTACAGATAAATCTTGCTTCCTAGTTAACTCATACAGAAGGAATTTATTTGTTTTTCTATTTCTTTGTTAATACTTATTATTATGTTGATGCTACATTAATGAGGTGGTATATATGGCATTCGCGCTACATTTTTAAGCAGGTGACCGGCATTCTTATTCATGTGCTTCACTACTGTTGTCAATACTTTTGAGTTCTTGGTCCTGTCTAAGAATGCTAAATGGTGTTGCCTGTCACCCAGAATCAGGGCTAATAGTCTGAATCTTGTTAACAATTAGAAGAGAGAAGATAACTTTATGCAACTCAAACTATTTTTCGTGGCAGATTCAATTACTCTTATTTAGTTAGACAAACTTGTTCTGATGTGGCATAACAGAATAATTTGCTTGGAGATGTTACAATCGGCATCATGTTGATGGCTGCATATCACATAATAACGATATTGAACTTCCCCTTCCCAAGGTTAGGCCCCATCAACTCTCAGTAGGGAGGATGGAGGTGTTGGGGTAGGTGGGAAAGTTCTCTCTAAAACCATGTTGGTTAATTTATCTCTCAATTGGAGTTTTTAACTCACAAGATATCCTATTTATTTAGTTGTAGTTTTCTGAAAATTAAGTTGCTTGCTGCAGGTGAATGGATGAGTAGTTCGGCTGGACTGGCTTTTACTCCTCATGTTATACACATTGGTGTAGGAGAGGTATTGCTTTCACCACATTTTGTATGTATAATCTTTTCTCTTTTTGGAGAAAATTCTAAATAGATTGTCTTTACCATATGACCCAAGTATTTTTTAATCACGTTTCCCTTTTTTGGATCTGAGTATATGAAGTCTTTCTCACAATAAATCTGGCACATGGATGAAAAGGAATCAAAATGTGATGTTGATATGTGATTTTTGTTACCTGACAAACAAAATTAAAGTAAATGCTCTGTGTTTTTCTTTCTGACTCATTCCTATGGCCGGGAACTTAGTCGAGGTGATGCGAACAAGCAAAGAAGTACTTTTGGTAACCGAAATGGAACAATGTTGATATTGTTGGGAAGGTTCTCCCACAATGTTAGTCCAGAGGGAAGATCTTTTTAGATGTGGAAAAATGTGATTTGACTGATTTTGGATCTTAAACCGTATGCTTAAACATTCCGTGTCATCAACTTTTGTAACCTGTAATTCATGTTGCTTGATGCGAAATTCACTTAGAAGTACTCTCCTTATACTTTGCAGGATGTTGCAGAAAAATTGTTGGCATTTGCACAGCAGAGGCCTAGGGCTTTATGTATCTTATCAGCAAATGGTGCTGTTTCAGCTATAACATTACGCCCCCCTGCCAGTTCTGGTGCCACTGTTACTTATGAGGTTAGACTTCGTTTGTTCTATTGTGATTTACTTAGACTTGAAGAGCTGATAATACCAGTAAGCGAGTTATTGAGAAATCTTAGACTGGGATTTACATAAAGCATTCATCCTTAGAGATCCTAATCAAGATTATGGGAAACTGAAGAGCTGATAAATATCAGTAGGTGAGGTATTGAAAATTTGAAAAACAGTAGTAATAAAGTGTTGTATGTGCCTTGATCATAACTTGTTGAAACTGTGGAAGATGCTGCATATTTTCTTTTTAAATGCTGAGATGTTGAGGCATAGTTTCTCTGCCGACTAGCTTTTATATTATTGCCTCATTATTCTCCCTTCTTAGGAGTTTGCTTTGTGGCTGTTACTTAGGAGCTTTACGCTTCTTCTGAAAATACCCAACTGTTGATATGCGATTAGGAGATATCAAAGATACACTGCAATTTTTAAGAGTTATTAGCAGGTGGTTCTCTCAGAATATTAGGCTGATGATATCTGATTGTGACTGACAATTTGCAATTGGTAGACACATTTTCATAAGCTTGTCTAAAACAAAGCACTAAATTGTTGTGATTGGGGTCCAGAACCTTTCAACTGCTTAAGAACGTCATAGGTTCTGTAACATTTCAATAGACCAAATCCAGGTGATACTTGTAATAATTTTACATGTCTTGTGCGTTATCAAACTTATCTCTTGGAAACTGAAAAAACTTTCTATCGTTAGACATGAAAGATAACAAACATATCACATATGTGCTATAATTCCTTATTTCAAAAAGTTAATATTTTGACTCTTTGTTTATTTATTCGAAATTGTTTGTCTATTATTTTTACTTGTTTATAACATACTATATTTAACCATATTGCTTACTTATGCAAATCCAAACTAACCTTCTATAATATGTTACCTGGTCATGTAACCTACATGTTCCATATTTAGTTTCACTTCAATGTTAAAGACCTTAATTGTACTTATTTTACTGATTCCAAGAAGTATGTGGAGCTTTTCTTTTGCTCTATGTTTATATTTAGAATGTCGGTATTTTTTATTTTTTTTTAATCTAGTCGGATTGTACTAAAAATTCTCCTGTATCTAAGAGACAGAACTCTTTATTGGTACATGATACTGCTTGTGATTCTTCCACTTGTCTATCAACTTTCTTGTTTAATACTATAATGATCCATGCATAGTGATTCGGTGGTATGCCTTAGAAGAACACAATGAGAGTCAGTGCTGCATCAAATTCTACTTAAAATGATAGTATAAGATCCATATTACCCTTTCAAGATTGCTTATTATTCTTCCTTACAATGGTTAAAGTTATACTTACAGAAACAAGAAATCGATGGATTTTAGATTGGAGAAAGACATTGCTATTTTTTAATGGAAAACTAAAAAACATGGATATGAACATGAGATATAAACATTTGATGCTACAAATCGAACAAGTTTAGCAAGTTCTTTGACATATTTGTCAATATAATAATCATATACCAAGGCCTGGTAACTTAATGGAGTACTTATATACTAAATCTGTTACCAATCTGTTACCTTCTCCAAAAAAAAAAAAACCTTACGGAGTACCCATGACTCGAGAAACAGAAACCTCCAATAAATTGTTTGGTTTTACTTATTAGAATGTACATATTATAGCACTCCCCAATTTAGGTCATCTTGTCTCTCCAGTCCTCTCTTTTCATTACATATTTGTAATGCGATACATGCAATTTGACAAGTCCATCTGAATAGTTGATACTTGATAGTGCCAAAGTGCAAAATTGATAAAATCATTACTTTGTTACTTTAGTTGAAACAATTTTAATCCTGCCTAGACCACCTTTTTTTGCGCATGCACTCTTATAAATCATGTGATTGGTTGTTGGCATTGATTGGAAAACCTATATAACATCTTTGATCCCTTTGTTCTCTCCCCCCCCACAAGATTCGTCTCCTTTCCTTTTGCCAAATGTGCATATCATTATCCTTGTGAAAAAAGTTTCCACATGTACCATGAGAACTACATGTTTCCTATTCTGTGCAGGGCCGTTTCGAGATACTATGCCTTTCTGGTTCTTACTTGGTTGCTGAATCTGGTGGCCCACGCAATCGCACTGGTGGTATAAGTATCTCAGTTTGTAGTCCTGATGGCCATGTAATTGGAGGTGCTATAGGGGGTAGGCTTATAGCAGCCAGCCCTGTTCAGGTATTTGCTTTCTGCTTGTTTATCTCTATCCTTAGTCTTTTGGGACGCCCTTGGGGTGGTTGGGGTGGAGGGGTGTTGTGAGTATTAATTGTAAATGTGGAGTTGTCAAATACAAGGTTCAGATAAAGGCCAAACTAGGGACCACAGTATCCAATTAGTTCAGATTATAGAATTACTGCACTTGGTTTCCAGTTTAGTTGTAGTTACTGTTTTATTTGGAGTAGAGCAGTGTAAATCCTTCCTCTGGCTATATTTGTTATCTGTTTTCTTTGTAACACGCAAATGAATAATATTTGCTGCAGGTAGTCGTATGCAGTTTTGTCTATGATCCAAAGGTAAAGAGCAAACCAGAAAGTAGTATTAAAGACGAGACAGAGTCTGCTGACAAGTCATCTACACCAGTTGGTGCCACTCCGAATCAAGGTCCTACTTCAGTGTCTGGTTCGGGTGTTTGGCCTCCAAGTTCCCGGCCAGATGTAAGAAATTCCCAGACCGGGATTGACCTGACGCGTGGATGACACAATTTGCTGCAATGCACACATGAGGAGTCTGTATATACATGCTGTTGTAAATGAAATGCGCCAGGAGATCAGCTCAACGATTTAACTGTCTGCCCATTAGTAGATGATGGATTATGCTAACTTTGTAACAAAGTTCTCCTTTTAGGTACTGTTTAGTGGTAAGTTAGAGGATTATGCTTCTGTAGAAGGTTTAACTTTGATGGACCAAATTTAATCAGGAAAAGTGGTGGAAGTGCTTTTGGTCTCTTTTCTGTTGTAACTTAGAATACTTCTGATTTTTGGGACAAATCAACAGGCCAAACATGAGTTTTTTTGCCTCCATGTCCTGATGCAAAGTTATTTTCTTCTTCCTTCAAAAATGATCCATTTTGGCTAGTAACATGTTGAAGCCTCATGAACTCTTTCCCCTATCGTAAACGAAAAAGGGGCGGATGGGGGCAAGGTTGTGGTTGTTTTGCTTCAAGAGATCAGATTTCTGCATACAATTCATACTGAAAAAGAGATCTATTGGTTTTCTTGGCTCAAAGAAACCAGTATAAGTAGATTTGCTTGCATATACTAAAGATGACATGAAAGTAGATAAGGAAACAAGAAAAAGAAGATTTGTTATTGTTGTGATACCATAATGAAGAAAGAAACTGAGCCTTGCTATCAGTTACTCTGTCATATGCAGGGTTTTTATTGTACAAAGGAAACTAGTGATCTCAAAATTATTTTTTTCTTTAACGAATTGGAGTGACAAAGGGTTGAATCTCACTGGATCGTGCCAGACCTGCCACTTACAATATGGATGATATCAAGATTCATTACTCAGACCAGAAGATTTCAAGCCAACCCCAGTCTTTCTTAGGAACATGCAAAGCTTTCCAAACTGCTTCAGAAGCATCAACAATGTTATTCTGGCAAGGTGGAAGGTATGCATGTGGAAAATCACACCCTCTACCCGAATCACATTCATCGACAACCATGGCCTTCACACTCCTCCCATTCGCATGGATGGTAATGTTCTCAAAACAACGTCTCCCTTTACTGTACCATCCAGTGGACAGAGCCACCACGGGGACAGAGTT
Source organism: Jaltomata sinuosa (assembly GCA_003996215.1). Taxonomy (NCBI): domain Eukaryota; kingdom Viridiplantae; phylum Streptophyta; class Magnoliopsida; order Solanales; family Solanaceae; genus Jaltomata; species Jaltomata sinuosa. The sequence continues at coordinate 1,751,943 of QJPP01000005.1, forward strand.
GTGGTAGTATTTGCCACTACATTCTGATGGACCGCCACCATCACCCCCTTTGTCAAAGTCGTTTATGGTAAGAATTGCCTTCGTGTGACCAGAAACTGGAGGTGAACACTTGTAAGTAGTGTAAAATTTTCCTTCTTTACAACATTCATCACCAGGGCTACATTGATCTTTTGGGGGATTTCCCCCCTTGATCTTTCCACTAGGTTTGCACTTTTGAGCTTCTACCATTAATGTGCTACTACCAGCCATGGAAATTACAAGGATCAAGAAAGCAATAAAATGAACTAGGCTAAGGCAAGTTTTCTTGTTCATTGTTGCACTTTGTTTAATCCAAATTGTTTGAGAATGTTATTAACTTGATGTTTTTTTTTGTTGTGAAGAGTTTAAACAATTGATTTGCAATTTATAGAAAGTTTGCAACCCAAAAAAGTTAATTTTTGCCGGTTAATATCTTGTTTATACTTGAAATGTAAATAATGGTGGTCATGTAAATCCAAATCATGGAACACAATGAGGAAAGAATTACTAAGAAAATAAAGGGACAAGAACAAAGATGATCTGCTCGGAAAATTTTCAAAAGATGGAGGAGTGAAAATATATTTTCATTTTAAGAAAAAATAAGATACTACATATTGCAATAACAACAACAATAACATACCCAATAAAGTTTCACAGGTGGAGTCGGGGAAGAGTGGGGTTGTATGCATACCTTACCTCTACCGTTGTAGGATAGAGAGGTTGTTTCGAAAAGACCCTCGGGTCAAGAAAATAATTTTCAGAACATGTTTGAAAGAAATGCAAGAATCAGAAATTATAATGAAAATATTGAAGAAAGGAAAGTATTATAGTAAAGATCACCAAAGTAAAAGAAATACCGATAGCAATTGAACTGAGGAATAGGATAATGCTAGCATAATAATACTAATACTGGTATGGGAACGGATAGAGAAAACGCTCGACTACCTACTAACCGTCTACCCTAATCCTCGACCTTCATGCCCTCCTATCTAGGGCCATGTCATCGATGAACTTAAGTTGCGCCATGTCATGTCTTATCATTTCTCACCAATTCTTAATTCCTCGGTCTACCTCTACCTCTTCTCAAACTTATCACCGTTAACCTCTCACACTTCCTCACTGGTCCATCTGTGCTCATGCTCTTCACATGTTCAAAGCATCTCCACCTCTCTTCCCGCATCTTGTCCACTGTGAAGGCTACTCCCACCTTGTCCCTTATATCTTCTCCTTGTATGTCCACACATCCATCTAACCATCCTCAAATACTTACATATCAGAACAAGTAAAATTTCAAGAATGTCACATCTACAACACAAACAACAGAGTTGCAACATATTTTACTCGTATAATAGGAGTACCAATTAGTTTATCTAACAAAGCCAAAACTTTCCTTTTCGTATCTACACATTGTTATTTTTCTTGTGCCGTTAATTTCTAGTATTTTTACCCCCCTGTGTTCCATGATTAGGATTTACATTACCAAGAAGTATTATTGGGGGGCAAATTTTTCTATAATACCAAACCAAATAAACACCAAAGTTAAAAAAAAAGTCTCAAAACTAATTAGTGCAACAATGAAGAGGGGGACTCACTTGAACCTAGTTCATTTTGTTGCTTTCTTGATTTTCATTTCCATGGCTTTTAGTAACATATTAATTGTTGAAGCTAAAAAGCACAGTGGACGTATGAAGGCAATTTTAACAATCAATGACTTTTCAAAAGGTGGTGATGGAGGTGGACCATCAGAATGTAGTGGTAAATATTACCATAATTCAATTCCAATGGTGGCTTTATCAACTGGATGGTACAATAAAGGGAGAAGATGTTTAGAAAGAATTACTATTTATGCAAATGGGAAGAGTACAAAAGCTATGGTTGTTGATGAATGTGACACAAGTGACAAGTAGAGGGTGTAGGAATAACATTGTTGATGCTTCTGAAGCTGTGTGGAAAAATTTGGGTGTTCCTAAAAAGGACTGGGGATGGCTCGAAGTTCACTGGTCTGACTAATGAAATTGATCTTTGGTATTAATATGAAAAAGATAAAGAGAGTCCTCTTCTTTGGCTTTCATTTCAATAAAGTCATAGCAAGGCTTACTTGCCTTAATCACGCTATCATCAAGTCTATTAGTTGATCGAAAAAGTCCCATAAAATTCCTGTAAAGAACTTCTACAGTAATAATACTTACTCATCTTCTTGCAACTCATAGATGTGTATGCAGCTGTTTGAACTAAATTTAACATTCTTGAACTGCTTATACTGGTTTCTTTGAATATGCAATGTATTAACTATCTAGAAAAGAGAAATATGAACTTGTCTTGAACCGTTCATAGTCTTTTGTAATACCAAAACTTTGTCCCTGAGCTTGTAAAGAGTAAACACCATAGTACTTGTAATAAGAAATATATTGATTATTGAAATTGTACAAGCAGCAACACAAAGTAGTAGCTACACAATAAGAAAATTACATCAAACATAGAGCTTATTCGCTATAATACGCTCATTATTTCTAGCACAAATGCAGAAACAGCGCAATCCAGAGCTTAAGCAACGCCCAAGAGTTTCTTGATATCCTTCTGCAGAAATACAAAGAGAGATTTATCAGCTATATTGTTCGTGAGCAATTCCTAGAGCAATCAAAGACAACCATAGTACAGGACGCTGGATTCTTACCTCCATGCTAGCTGGAGCAGTTGTTGGAGAGTAGCGGTCAACGACGTTTCCTTCTTTGTCAATGAGGAATTTGGAGAAGTTCCACTTGATACCATCCCCAAAGAACCCACCTTTGCTTGATTTCAGAAATTTGTACAATGGAGCAGCATTATCGCCATTCACATCAACCTAGACCATAAAGAAATATAAGATGTTAATACATATACTTGCTTCACCTATTTTCAGTTTCAGATCTAAGAGACTTGTAGCATTCTTGAATGAGCCTATATCCTACAACAATATAGAATGATATGCATGACTAGAAGAGAAGAATATTTGTGCTATTGCAACCTTATCGAATATGGGGTACTCAGCCTTGAAGCGAGTGCAAACCATCTGCTGGATATCTTCTATGCTTCCAGGCTCCTGTCCACCAAACTGGTTGCAAGGGAATGCGAGAATCTCCAAACCTGTGTAACAGGGAGGACATATTATGAACAAACTAAATTAGGAATAAACAACCATTGCATTGCTTCTTTTTTTTTTTGATAAGGTAAAGGTTTATTGCCCAAGTACCAAGAAGGTACCAAAAGCAAAAGTTACAAAAGACTGCTGGGAATATCCATACAGTCAATTACAATATCTCCTTAACAACTCCAAAAAGTCCATATATTGATTCATTGCTGGGGAATTGATAGCCCAAATTTAAATTTACGAGAATTGAACAAACCTTGATCCTTGTATTTCCTGTATAACTCAGTCATGTCAGTGTAGTTCGAATTAGTCAGGCCACTGCATCAAAAAATGGAAACAGTTAACCCTCATAAGCAAATGTTAAACACGATCACAGAATGATATCATAAATACAACAAATATCTGTTCAGACCTTCAGAATAAACTTTTGCAATGAGATCAAAATACAAAGAAATGAACAAGACATTTTATCTGAAGATATGCACAATCACTTGTCATTAGCCGTGGTTGAGTCAAAGTCCTTGGACCAAGCATAGTAAGAATGTTTACTCAGGGCTTGAGTAGAACAAATGTCATATCTGATTTTAGTAGTGCTCCATCAAGTCATAGGTTCAGTTTTTTATAAAATGCATAGTATTTTCAGCATGGAAAAGGAACGCTTATCCATTGTAAGATTAGGTTGAAATTTACCACTTTGACTTTACAGAACAGACATGCCAACTTTATGCTCAATGAACCTCGAAAAATTAGACCACACTAAGTTGATCTTATCGCAGACAGATGGAAATATAACAAGTCCACAAAATCCGCCAGAATAACGGCCTGTATTCATACACAAGCAAAAATAGGAGTATGAAACCACAAATGCAAACAAACAGAAGTTGAACAATTAGTATGTGCTCTGTCACTTGAATGATGAAAGACCAATGGTCAATGTGGACGTGTGATCGGGTTACTTTCAGTCAATTCTATGGAAAACAACACATGGAAACTTCACCAATTACAAGAAGGAGCAAAACAGATGATCATTTCTCTAGTCAAAAGTTTTCACTGAAATCTCGGAATATAGTGAAAGAGGTCTCAAACATATGATGAATAAAATAACTAAGAAGCTAATGCATACCATTGTGATGCAACATTGACAATGATAAGGACTTTTCCCTTGTAAATACTGAGATCAACGTCATTGCCCTTAGCATCCTGTAAAAATTAAAAGAACTTCAATAATCCCAGATCTTATCAAGGTTACAGCTACTGTATAATCCAGAGAAAGAACTACTCTTAATCAATACTGTCTTTATCAATATCAAAACAGACCTAAAACAAAAGAAATATGAGCAAAGAATCGACAACAACCCCCAAGTTTAGATAACAAATACTGCAACAAGCCTTAGTTAGCTGCTAGCACCAAGTTGATACCATATATCACAAGTTTACTCCCTCCCTCTGCTTATCTTTTTTTTCCCTTTCTGATAAGTCAAATCACTTGCACCAATAACACTTAAATGGTTGAAAAGTATATACATTAAAAGATACTTATGTGGTTCAACCACATTCATTTAACAAGTTATCCCAGCTATCTACACAGCGGATACATCTCTCTTTACACCAAAAAGATAAGTGAATAAAAAAGATTGATATTTTACATTGTTAGCTTATCTTGCTAATTCAAATTTATACACACACAATCCCACCCCCACCCCCCGCCAGAAAAAAACAAGGTCTAATCATTTGAAAACAATGCCTCAGAACTCGAAGCCCCAAATTCCTAATTGATTTTAAAAAAGGACAACATGGTGCACTAAAATCCAGCTATGTGTGGGTCAGGCTAGGGGAAGGGCCAGACAACACAGGTCTATTGTAGGAAGCCTTACAACGGATTTTTGCGAGAGTATAAAGAACCAAACGAATCCATATATCCACATAAAATATATATATGGTACCTGTATTTACACATACATATAGATGATATAGTATAGGAATGGTTCAATGTAAGAATTTTTTTGACTGAATTCTTTTTTATGGAGTTGCAACTATACATTACAAAACAAAGAATTCATTTCTACAGCTTGAACCCGTGACCAACTGACCATAGACCAAGAAAATAAACAAAAGCATAAATGAAAACAAAAAAATGAGCGACCTTTACACAAAAGAAAGCAAAAATGAGTGATCATTCACATTCTTTTCTTATGTTGATGATTCATATCCATATAAAAACAAAGTTCAACCCCTTACTAACCCAAAAATTAATTAAAAAAATAACCCCACATAACTCAATTTCCTAATTCAAACACTAACAAAACAAACAAAAACAACATTTTTCCTCAAGCAATTAGTCAAAATAGGCAAAAATGAACCATTTAAAAGAGAAACAAAAAGACCCCAAATCATAATAAACAAAGTACTACCTTGACAGTGAAATCATAAACAGATTGAGGCTTGCTAGATTGACTTGCCATGGTATGATCTGATCTTAAACCCAACAACTCAAAACCCTTAGAGGTAACAAAAGAAGGAGATAAAGAATGGGGAAAAACTGTATGGATCGGCTTAGAGAAAGGTGAAATAGGAAGATAAGACACAGAACTGAAATGGGTTGTGCTTAGAATCGAAGAAAATCGCCTTAGAAAACTGAGATTTTTGCTTTGGATGAGAAGAACACGAGTTGCACAACGAAGCATTTATAGCAGAGTTTTTTTGGAAAATTTTGGTTATAAGGTCAATAATAATATCTTTACCGTGTGTGCTCTATATTTGAGATGAGGACACGCTTTTACACGTGGCATGAAGATTAAGAGCCACGTGGCATAGTAGAAGTCGAACACGTGTTGGACTTTCATATGATAATTTTTTTTACATAATAATACTAGTACTCCCCGTCTATTTTTACTTGTCGCTGTTTTGCTTCTTGAGGTCAAACTGCATGAATTTTGACCAACATTTTATGATGTATTTTTTCATCATATTAATATGGGAAAGATTGCAACTTATAATAGCGTTTTTCGTATTATTTTCGACCATCTAAATTTTAAATTTAAAGTATTAAATTAATCTATTTCAATTTAGCTTTGAAGTTTAGTCAAATTGACTTTCATAAAGTGAAATGTGACAAGTAAAAATGAACGGCGAGAGTATTTGATTGTCAAGATCAATTATGAATTTTTTGTCAAATAAGTGAGATCTAATATTAGAATGTTGATAACGTCATTAAATATTTGTCAAATAAAAAATATGTCTAAAAAGAAATTTGAACAAGAAAAATAAGATTTATGAATATTCAATATTAATTGCGTTTTATTGAATGGTGTTTGTTATGTGCTACAAATGTTATGTATTGCTGCACGCATATATAAATGGGTATCTTGATAAAACTATTTCAAGTGGTCTTCGTTTATTGGCTAAATTTATTAACATCAAGTAATTGCATAACTGTATAAATTAAATGGTGATCAATTGAGTATCTTTCATTCAACAATTATATTGTACATTTAAAAAGTAATACTATCAAAAATTACTTTTTATAAATTTATATTAAATGTTGAACATTCTTAACAAATTTTTGATTCGAACACTGTCCAAAGAGGGAATAGTAATGGATGAAATAGTGTAAAAGAATGTTATTCCCATGGTATTTATGGTTCATTTTCTAGACTAGATTATTAAATTAAATATTTTTTCTCACGTAAGCAGTGATGTGAAGGTATATGCTATGAACATTTATTTGATACCACATTTATAAAAGTTGTGCTTATAGGGCCTACTTTGTATTCATATACTACTTTTTAGTCAAAGTTGTGCTATGTTTGTAACTTAATGGATTAAAATCTTCTGGAAACTATTGAAGATTCCAACAAAAGAAACTTCTGAGGCACTAACAGAGTATACAGTTTTCCATTTGTTCAGACAATATAGATAAGAGTTATGTAACTAGTTCATAAGTATTAAGTGATGAAAGACACTTTTTGGTGTGGAAAGTGTTCTATAAATAATTAACAATGTGTTTAGGTTGAATTACTGAATCTGATAATAAGTAATTGATGTGTTTGATAAAAGTTAGTGATAGTTAACATAACTAAAGGGTAACTCAAGTGCATTAACGCCCTCGCTATGCACGAGACTCGGAGAAGTGTTGGACTACAAGGGTTTATTATATGCAACCTTACCCTACATTTCTGCAAGAGACTGTTTTAGAAAGTATCTATATAAGGAGAATAAGGAAACCCAAATATGGAATTGAGGGGGAGTTAAAGTTCTATTTTGGAAGAGTATTTTAAGAACTAGAAAAAAATATTAGAGATAAAATAATAACATACTTGATCAAACCGAAATATTGCAAGAAGATTGAAGGAGAATAACATGGAAATGTAAAAGTCTATAAGAAATATCATTTCAAACTTCTTAGGTGGTGTTTGGAGTTTGGACTTATCTACAAAAACTTGAGTGAAAAGTATAATTCCACTTTGAGAAACTTATAAAATTTCTCCTCACTTTTCCTAATACAAAATTATGATACATATGACTAACTCAAAAATAAATAAATAAAAAATAACAAGTCAATACTGTCATGATTCCAATTTGTTCAATCTTTGAAACAAATTGTTTATAGTTATTGAGAATGCATCTTGAAATTTCTCCAGTTTAGATTTTGGATCTCCATATACCAATCCAGGTAACAACTCATATATTATGTAACTTCTCATGTCCTCTCTTTCTTTTACTGTAATTTGCATTAGCCTCTCCACAACATTGACTTTCATATTCCTCACATCTTCTTGATCTATGAATACTGAGTACTTCTTATGATCTTCTGGTAAATGCCATGAGTATTGATAGTATGCTGTAAAGGGATCAAAGATCACAGGTATACAACCTGATATCAACGAATCGAAAAATGATTTTCTTGTTGGACTGTCCCCTGGTGGCTGCAAGCAGAATTCAGATTCCATGAAGAGTTCTATTATCGACTCGGGCTGATTGCATTTGCCTGAATTGCAGTTCAAGATTCTGCATTCTTGATCTTTGGCTGATGTGCATTGGTTGATCAAGATTGACCTTATATTTGTTGGTGCATCAGGCCTTGCTGCACCAGCAAAGGACACGAGGCTTCTCCGATTTGACTTGATGATCCTGTCCTGCCACGCGATTATGTCATTGTCTGATTGTGGATGGAAATACGTAGGATGTGGTATTCCTATGTCGTTAACATGCCATGGTTGTCGTTCAATCAAGAGCTTAACCGGATTCTGCATTTCGTCTAGTTCCAAGAACCTACTACCCCAATTGATGCTGGTTCTCCTGAAGTCCCAAGAAATTTTTCCTAAAACAAAGACGTGATCATTACCTGATTTTTGAAACCAATGTTTCTGTGACTCTAACCATCTTACAAGGTCTAGTCCCAATGAGTCCTTGATATCGTTTGATACGTTCTTGAAATGCCATCTTAAAACATCAAGTCCACCATAAAAAGGCACATAAAACAGCTTTGCTGCATCTGCATTATGCACTCTGCAAGGATGATTCAGAACGCGCGAATGGAATATCAGCTCCAGTGAATACTGATGTGTCTGGTACCACCCTTTGCCAAGATTCTGTATCGGTTCTCCCATCGCCTCATTGCTGAAGTACTTGCAGAGGCTGACCCAAGGAATCATATCTGCACACTGAGCTACCAAGTCTTTGTTGAACTTTGTTGGTAAATCATACACATAAATTCCCCTGCCATCACACGTTGCATTATTTTTGCTCGTTGCTGCCCACGAACGATGCACCTGCAATTGATCCTCCATATCATTATAAGCCATGACTAGTTCCTCATCACCACTTTTAACCATGTTGTTTCTGACAGCAACAATTTGGCTTCCTGCAAAAGAATCAATAGATACTCTTGTACTTTCTTGTTTCTCACTAGGAATGGATGTGGAACTATCATTGACACGCGGAATTGGGATATCAAGAGGACTAGATTCAACATTTGACATGGTATCAGTTGATGTGGAACTATCATTGACACGCGGAATTGGGATGTCAAGAGGACTAGACTCTTGTAGCGAAACATCAACAACATTTGACATGGTATCAGTTGATGTAGAACTATCATTAACACGCGGAATTGGGATGTCAAGAGGACTAGACTCTTGTAGCGAAACATCAACAACATTTGACATGGTATCAGTTGATGTAGAACTATCATTAACACGCGGAATTGGGATGTCAAGAGGACTAGACTCTTGTAGCGAAACATCAACAACATTTGACATGGTATCAGTTGATGTAGAACTATCATTAACACGCGGAATTGGGATGTCAAGAGGACTAGACTCTTGTAGCGAAACATCAACAACATTTGACATGGTATCAGTTGATGTAGAACTATCATTAACACGCGGAATTGGGATGTCAAGAGGACTAGACTCTTGTAGCGAAACATCAACAACATTTGACATGGTATCAGTTGATGTGGAACTATCATTGACACGCGAAATTGGGATGTCAAGAGGACTAGAATTTTGTAGTGAACCATCAGCAACATTTGACGTGGTATCAATTGATGTGGAACTTCCATCGACTATTGCTATTGGATTGTCTGAAGGACCAGGTTCTTTTGACGCGGTATCCTTCTGATCAACTAAACTAGAAGGAGAAGTTCCATTGAGAGAAGAAACCGCGGTGTCAAGATTTGGTTCAGTGCCAGCAGAAATGCAATAAAGATCGTTGAGTTTGCGCGATGAGATGCAAACATGGACTACTTTACCAGAAATAATGGTAGTAGAAGAAGACCATAAGAAGATAAGAATCAATATAAGGACTATAGATGGAATCCTAAACAGAAATTTAGCTAAGAAAGAAGAAAAAAAGAAACTAACTTCTTTATGTTCAACTCTTTTGTTAACCTTAGATTTCTTCTTTGAAATAGAAATTGCCATGTTGGTGTTAACAATAAATTTTTTCTTGATCTTTGGTCTTTTCAGCTCTTCTTTTTCTACTAAGGTGGGTATTATTTGTTGTGCCATAAATTGGCTATAACATGGTAGCACGTACTGATGAAAAGAAAATCCCAAATATATGCAGGCACGTTTGTATGTTCCATTACACTTGCATGCACCAGAGGGAATTAAGCAAAAAAAAAGTCAAATATTCCCTTTTTATATATTGCTTCCTTTAATTAGCGATAGTAGTGGTGTACCAAATTTTGTTTACCAAACTCTGAACATATAATATCCATGAAATCAGTTCTTGAAGTGCTGATTAATTAAAAATATGATGAAAAAAAATAGGTTATATGAATAGAGGTTGTTATACATAAAGATGTAGTCATGTAGACATGCTATGAAGATTAATTTACTAATTGTTCATGATTAATATCTTGTTAGTAACTACATTCAATGCTGGAGCTAAATACACAAGACGAAAAAAGAAGGAAGAAGTAAATTGAGGCCTAGTCAGCCATCGTCTTTGCAATATATTATCTGTCCTAGCAGGCAAGCCGGGCAGAGGAAATTGATGCGCATTGATGGATGGCTAGGTCTCGATAGGTTCAACTGAACTCATTATTTTCGGCTAGAAGTATGTAATGAATTAAGATGGTCGTGGCACGGAGGTCACACTAGCTAATCGGTGAATGAAATCGGCCCCCTTGTGTTGCAATGTCACCAACAATAGTTTGAAATGTGTCAAAACTCTTCATCTAGCTAGCTCATTAGGGTGCACTAGCTAAGCTCGTGATAGCTTTGAGTTCATGCATGTAGAGGAATATTCTTGGCTGGTAGTAGTAATGCCACACTCCTATTAGAAACATGTATGAGAAAAAATAATAATAACTACGCCTCAATCCGAGACTCAAATTGGGGTTGAAAGTTGATGTGACGTCTATCTAGGTTAGCACTTTCTAATGGTATAATATGTATTGTGAACAGAAACAAATAAGGCAAATAACAACAATTTACATGGGATTTTGATTTACAACATGCTTTGACAAGATCTTTCTCCTTTTTCTTTTATCAAGGGTAGATGCCTGGTAAAATGAAATTATGTTAGATGCTTTAACAAGAAGCACCAGTGGGCTAGTGGTAGAATAGTACCCTGCCACGGTACAGACCCGGGTTCGATTCCCGGCTGGTGCATCCCTGAGAGCAATGATATAAATTTGCGCACTAATTGTGAACGATGGGTCGTCACACATCTGATAGTTCAGGTTGAAAATATTGTGCATCTGAGCTCTCTTTTTGTTTTATTGGTATGACAGTAGTATTACGATGATAATTAGTAACACGTGATCAGACAAGGATTCATATAGCTGACCTCAACTTATTTGGGACTAAAGTGAAGCTGGCATGGTATAAATTATCAAACTCTAATTTAAGCGTCTTTTAAATCTTTGAATCTGCACTACAAACCAACTTCTCTAGTGCCACAATGACAATTTCCACCATGATCTTCCCTATTTTCTGTTTACAATGTGAAACACAAACACACAGTGTGACTCAAAAACAGCTACATTAACTCCACTCATCACACATTTGTTTGTTCATGATCATGATCACATACATAATTAGCAGCAGTTACTATATAGAGTTGCATAATATGCTCGTTCAATCTGACTACGATGAACATGAACCTTGATTGAAAGTTAGCTCTTGGATACAAACACGACAGTAACAATTTAGGAGAAAAATAAACACAACTGGTGTATGCTAAGTAACAATGCGCCAGGTCCTGAATTTCAACAATTTCTATCACTTGTACAAACTGACGAATGAAATTTGATGATCTGTGGATCACGCCATGTTGCTGCCACCTGATTGTGACCGTGACTCATAGAAGAGTCTTACAGTTGAGTAGATGAGAGAAGGTTCAGCCATTGCTCCATTTCCGTAATCTCCACAAGCTAGTCTCTTTGAAACTGGTGGTATAAGAGAGATTCCGAGCTCATCAATTATCATAAGGTGCCTTTCTGTGAATGGATTATTCCACATCAATGTATTCATGGCTGGTGCCACAAAAAGGGGTTTATTGTAGTCCCATGCTCGTATGATGCAGGTTAACAAGTTATCACATAGTCCACCAGCAATCTACAGTACAGAAGGCATATATCAGCTTATTTGCAAAGTAGAACGCAATGTAAGCTAAAAACATAAAACAACTTATAAACCATTATACCACAAATCCTCTTTTATGATGTGGGAAATTGAATTGGTGTCTTTCTTACTGTTAACCGTCCAGCTCGGACATGTTCAATTAGAACAATGTTGACAGTCCATTGTATAAAGAATTCCGCCCCTCATGCTACCAAAATCTTTCAGCAGAACCCAATTTTTATCATATCTTCAATAAAATCATCTTTTCACTCCCTATTTTAAGATTTGAAGACTATGCAGTACTACTGTAATCTACTAGGATATTGTGTTTTTGAGGCAGAATGTGTGTTATCATGAAAGAAAATTTCAGGAATAAAACCGTGGAATGATACATCACCTTCCCAAGTGTGTTTGCTGACAAAGGGGCAATAACCATTATATCAGCCCACCTGCGGAGCTCAATGTGTAGCACGCTATCACCAATCTTCTTCCAAGTGGACCATTCCTCCTCATCAGTATAAAGAATGACATCATTTGGAAGTGAAGCTTTGTCTATGAAATGAAGAGAAGGTTTTGTTGCAACTGCTTTAACTTCTGCCCATTCAGAAAAACAACGACATAGATTGGAAAACTTAATAGCAGCCACACTACCACTAGCTGCAAGAAGAATACGAGGTCTCCTAGGTGCACTGTTAATCTGAACCGGTTCCATCTCTGAAGTCATAGGCTCCATATCTACCCTAACCTGTGAAACATAAAAAAGGATTGTTTACTGCGCCAATTGAAAGATACAAGTAATTGTACATGCGAGCAACATAAAAAGGATTGTTTACTGCACCAATAGAAAGATACAAGTAATTGTACATGCGAGCAACTAAGGGGAATGCCAGCAGTAGATAAGAAAGAGATCTCCCCTGGTAACTTGCTTCACAAATCACAATCATAACTCTTTGGACTTAGCTCACCCTAGGAGTCGTCAAATGCATGCTTATCTTAATTTCTCAAACCCATTTTAACCCTAACTTTTCACGAGAATCAAAAACAGTTGGCCACCAGCTGATCAGCTGATGTAGATTCAACGATTTGAATTTGAATTGCTTACTGGTCACGTAGCTCAACTGAACTGGTTAATTGGTCCTTAATTCAGCTAAAGTGGTTTGCTGGTCTTTCATTCTGCTGAACTAGCCCTCAGCTCAAGTAAACTAACCTAAGCTCGGCTAATCTTTTTTTGCCTAGGGTCACATCAGCTAATCATTTTGTACTGGAAGTTCCAACTGATATCCATCCATTCCCGTTCTTGTAGAGAACTAGTTGTATACTAAATCATTGACCGTAACAACCTTCTATAAACTTGATCAAAGGTTGTAACTCTCCTTCATCACGGTAATTCTAGAATTCTCGTCTTTAGAAGGTAAGCTTCAAACTTGTCTTGGGGCTTCACGGATTGGATCCAAGATTCACCATCAGTTTATTTCTCAAGTGTTATGGGCTTGGCAAATACTTTGTGATGACCTATGCTCAAAAGGCTAAGTACCGTACTTGAATTTCGGGGACCAATCTTTTCTAGTCCAAGTCCATAATAAAATGTTGGCATTGACAATAGGTTATCAAATCAACGTGTTTCCTTTTATGACTAAAATTTTCAAACTTGTTTTAGAAAAGGACAAGTTTTCAGGAACAACACATTAGGATATGAACAAACAAAAGGACAGGAGCGATTGGAAAAAAAGGACAGGACCCATCCATAATATGTAGAGAGTCTAACCAAATAGTCATTGAGAAAGAGAAACATCAATATAAACTGATACACTTCCAACTCTGCATATTAGGGAAGATTGAGAAGGCACATGGTAAAACCTCCCTGCATATGTACTCAAGAATTTGATTTTTCAAAGGATCTGCTCAGTTCAATCAACAATATCTCAAGTCCAACTTATTTTGGTTAGGCCATATTAATCATCTATATCCTTCTTTGTGGCTTTTTTTTTCCCATTCAAGATAAGATAGCTTATAGGATGGATCAACACTAAGCTAGTGCATCAAAAACATAGTTACAAGTTGGGCAAATCGAAGCGGTCATATCCAACATGGAATCTACATCAGGTACAAAGATCAGGTTGCACCATAAAACTAGCTAAGTAAAATCTCTAAACTTAAGACTAAGTATGCTTCTCTTGTTGCTTTAAAGAATTCCACTATTCCTTTCTATCCAAATTGTTCACCAAATAGCATATGGTATTGTTGCTTCATTTTTATCTATATGTTGCTTCAAAACACTTCAGTAATTTCATCAGTCTCTCTCTCTCTCTCTCTCACACACACACACACACACACAACACAGCCCCACACTCACTCATTTCTTTAGTTTTAGCTACACCAGAATTCACTCTAAGCCCATATTTTCCAGAAACTTCTTTCTCTTGAATTTAGAAAGGAGGTGGCGAGAAGAGAGAGCTCATAACCCCCTTCCCCAAAAACAGAAAAACAAAAAAGAGGATCAACCAATCAATAATCAGCTGGATCTCAATACCAAACTAGTGGGATAAGCTATATGAAACCTCTATATCCATCGTGCTCTATTTGAACCACTCTCATTTTGACACTACAATAATTTGTCAATTAACAGAAACTAGTTGCTCTCTAAATCTCATATATACACCTATACAATACAAATTTCAAACCAAATCACATCACTTCTTTTACCAGGATAACCGTGCTGGCCCCACCTCGACTAATTCTACGGGTACCTGCTACCGTCCACCAACACATGTATGAAACCAACTCACATCACTTTTTATTTTCCGGATAACCGTGCTGGCCCACCTCAACTAATCTGTTGTGAACCAAGTTGACTCTGTAAAGACCTATGGGCTAGAAGAGTTAAATAAGACTGATATATTTCGAATAATTGGGCCGAGTAAAATGTTGGAAAGCTTTATTTGGGATCCAGCCCCAATATGCAACCAGTTAAAAGGACTAGGGAATTGAAAGAACGAAGTTATGCAAAGAATTATGGAGAAACTGTATTTTCTCATCCCCTTTCTCTAGGTTCTGCTTCTCATCCCCTTCTTTGGTTCTCTTCTATCTTACTTAGCTTCTACATATTGTATTTTCATTAATGTTGTTTTGCTTATTTGGGTTGTAATCGTTGGTTATTACTATCAATATAATCTGTATTTTCGAGTTGTTACATTGGTGCTTTCATCCAGAGGTCTTCAATGGAGGACCAAATATCTCGAATAATCAAAGACTCAATTAAGGAAGTGAAGGATTCTTGGTCGAAGGATCTCTCTGAAATTCGTTCTATGTTACAGGAGTTGGTTGGAAACCTTCCAACGAGTAAACCTACCATGGTGGAATTTCAACGATTCTGTGGCGAGAATCCAGAGTTATGGATTTCTCAGGCTGAAAACTACTTTGAATTCTACAGAATTGCAGAAAACGAGAAATTATCTCTTGCCTCATGCTATCTCGATGGGGAAGCTTCCGTGTGGTACCAATGGCTTTTACGCAACAAGAAATTGGAGGATTGGAAACATTTTACTGCGAAAGTGTTGATTCGATTTCAGAAACAGCATCTCGCATCACAGAAAGTCGCTTGGCTAGTCTCCGACAGGTAACCTCCATGACTGAGTACCCAAGTGATTATCTCTTGCCTCATTCAATTTCCTCGGGCTTCAGTGAATCAGATGTATTACTGCCATGCCTTGCACATGTTCATCCACAATGGAGAAATAAAATCAACTTACCTTTGCCGCAAAACTATGATGAACAATTTGAATGTAAAGGCAAAATGGATGCACACAAGGTGTTCGATGAACTGCTTTGTAAGGATACTGATGCTTTCAACTATAATGAGCACTTATGTAATTGTGACAGTGACAGTGATAATGAGATTCTTGCTCATAAGCATAACATAGACTTTGGAGATTCGGCACAGGAAATTTCAGCAAACACCAGCGATCAAGTATCCAACATTAGTTTCCCTCCAAGCGCAACTGCTCTTCTCCCTTTAGCACGGATGGAGTCTACCTTTGAGGATGAGAAGTCCGAGGAAGGGAGCAATGCCAAAGCACATGTTGAACGCTCAAAGAATGCAGTTCAACAGAAGCTGACCGCTACTCCAAATATCAAAGAGGAGTTAGTTCCAGAGGAATTTTCCACAATCTTCCAGGTTTTTGAATTACCGATTCCAATTTCTACCATTGTGGCTCTCTCGAAATCTCTATTCGTGTCCCACATCCAGAGCCAGGGCCTATTAACCATCTTCAAATCTGATGCTCGCTTCCATCACATTCGACCACACAACAGAATTGAATTACTAGGGACTATTCCCATTTGTAGTTGTGTGAACATTTGGTTCGATACGGGGCAAGATTTTCAGGCTGATTTCAATGTGCTTATATCTATTGAATGTGAGGAATTAAAACAGTGTGAGAGATTCACACCACTTAGCGCCAAACCAGAGTTAGACAGTGAGTGTGCCGAGGTTGCAAGATTTCTTCCTCGCTTATTCAGACAACCATCTGTATCCTTAGTGCCTAAGGCGGTTGAACATGAAAACAGAAATGCTGAATTTGCTGGTAGTGACTTTCCATTTGATCCTGGTATTAATTTTCTTACCACATGCCTTGGTTCTACACAAAATTGTGTTTTTTGTGAGGTGTTGGGCAGCTTGAAGCTTGCTAGTGATACTACCTTGTGCCATTTTTTTCTAAAGTCTAGTAATAAGACAACATTGGAGGAATGTGATGTGGTGAAGATTGATATGGGGTGTCACATAGATGGCTTAATTGTTGTAGTTACTCATATGCATGTGATCCAGGAAAGGCCAATTATTGATAGAGTTGTTGATGTTATTGCGCCTGCTAATGTAGCTACTGTTAGATTAGGAATGGAGACCACAAATGTACCAAAAGCTATTCAAATAGTTGCTGAAGTATATGACTACATGGTTATTGAGAGTGTTTTACGATATCAACTGAAGCAATTTGTGGTTGTTGGAAACAAAGTAATATTAAGTGTGTCCAATCCTGCAATAAGAGTGGATAAAGACAAGGAGCAGGAAACTCTTGCCTCTGGAGTGGTGAACAATTTGATAGAAGCAGTGAACTGGATTGCACTTAAAGCCCCTAGAGTTGTAATTTTCCTTATCAAAGAATGTCCAGTTTCTCTTAGCAAGGCCTTGGGGCATGCTGCTAAGGTGGATTTATCAAAGGAATCATCAACGATTATAGGTGTTGTCTTTGACATGGAATCAAACAGTGGCACGGGGACAAGAATGGGTTGGAATAATATTTTTGCCACAAAATTTGCTCTAGCAGCAAGGTATGTTTTATGTCCCAAATTGATGTTGTTCTACTCGAACCTTGAGGACAAGGTTCTTTTTGAGGATGGGAGTATTGTTGTGAACCAAGTTGACTCTGTAAAGACCTATGGGCTAGAAGAGTTAAATAAGACTGATATATTTCGAATAATTTGGCCGAGTAAAATGTTGGAAAGCTTTATTTGGGATCCAGGCCCAATATGCAACCAGTTAAAAGGACTAGGGGATTGAAAGAACGAAGTTATGCAAAGAATTATGGAGAAACTGTATTTTCTCATCCCCTTTCTCTAGGTTCTGCTTCTCATCCCCTTCTTTGGTTCTCTTCTATCTTACTTAGCTTCTACATATTGTATTTTCATTAATGTTGTTTTGCTTATTTGGGTTGTAATCGTTGGTTATTACTATCAATATAATCTGTATTTTCGAGTTGTTACATAATCTACGGGTACCTGCTACCTCCCACCAACACATGTATGAAACAAAATCACATCACTTTTTATTTTCCGGAAAACCGTGCTGGCCCCACCTCGACTAATTCTACGGTACCTGCTACCTCCCACCAACACATGTACGACCAAATCGCATCACTTAGCACAGTTCAATGAGATCTAATAGAGATACATATATGGGGAATAAATTATATCTAAATCTCGTGTTGATTAACAATAACAATTCCGAAACAGATAACATTTCACTAAAGAATGAATTATTACCTAATCATAGAAGAACAATTATCACAATTGCATAATTAAGCATAGCAATTACACGAGATTAAATAAAAGAGCTCTAAAATTGAGAAACAGCAATAAAAAAGAAAAGCTAAAAAAGTGAAGCACAAGAGATAAAGTAGAAAATTTACCTAATTGAGCTAAAATTTCAGGAAACTCAACTAGTATACTTGGTTAACTTGCTCCGGCATAGAAACGCCGGCGACGGTGATCGGAGTCCGGCGCCGATCAATTGAAGTCTATCAAAGGGCGGGATAAACAAAGCGAAAAAATGTGCTTTAATAGCTTTTCCTTAAAAAAGCCTTTTCTGGCCCAACAACAACTTGGGCCTAACCAACAACAAACCTTTATCGGACTCTATTCTTGGGTTGAAATTTTGGTAAATAACCATTTGTCGGAACACTAATTTAGGGGTGTGTTCGGTATAGAGGAAAATATTTTTCAATTTTTTAATATTTGATCAATGTTTTCTGTAGGAAAATAAGTCCCTCAAAAATAAAAAAAAATGAGCTCCCTAATAAAAATAGAGAAATCAAGCTCAACTACTGATGATATTCCACATTGATTGTGTCCTCCCATCCTTCAACACACCTCATCTTCATCCCACTCCTCGTAGTCCTCATCCCCGCATCCTCCACCCCTACCTCCCCACTCTCCACTCCCATAATATTTATTTAAATTATATTCAAATACTTTTAAGATAATAATTTTTACTTACTATTGAACACAAGAAAATAAGTAAAAAATATTTAATTTTTTTCTATAAAGCAAAACGTGTCGTTAATTGACCTTGTTCATTATCTTAAAATATTCTAAACTTCTTACTCATAAGCAAAACTAATTCATATTCATAACTTACCCCCTTAAACAACAAAAACTTTGCCTAGCGAATTTTCTAAAGAAAAACTATTTTTAAAATTTTTTTTTGTTAAGCGGAGTCAAAAAAATCAAAACCACTCACTCATTTGTGAAGTTAACCCGTTCAACTTTATGGGCTCTATATATTGGGCCGCAGCCAAATATGACCCGGCACGCGGGTCCCACCTTTTATGCCCCCCGTTGAGTGAGCTAAATCCATTTTCTCTAAAATTAGAAAGTGAAGAAGATTATGGTTGCAGAAAAAAAGATGACGCTGAAATTATACGTAGATCGTAAATCCCATCCTTGTCGTGAAGTTATCATCTTCTGCAAGTAGGCTCTTTTTTCTTCATTTTTTTTTTTGGAATTACGCTTCAGTTTTCTCTTAGTTTGAAAGCTTATCATGGAGGATTTTAATGATTAATTTTCCAAAACGATTAAATGCAGTATTAAAAAACTATATCTTGCATCCTACTCTGCTTAAATCGGATAGAATTTTTTTTTTAACACCTTAATTATACTTGTAAGAGTAGTTTTGAAGCTCAAATTTGAGTACTCCCTCCGTTCTGATTTACTTGTCACTTATTTCCTAATTGAATTTGCACTTTTACTTGTCATTTTTGATATATCAAAGAAGGACAACTTTTTTCTTCTTCTTACTTTACCCTTAGCATTAATTATTTATTCTCCAAATTAATTTCAAGACACAATGATAACCATCAATTAATAGGGGTACTATGGTAAAATAGCCACGTTAATAATTATTTTCTTAATGGGTGTGCCAAGTCAAAAAGTGACAAGTAAAAGTGAACGGAGGGAGTAAGTGATCATTTAGGATTTCAAGTAAATTGATCATATTCTTCTAAATTTGCCCTTGTTTATATAACCAAAAATCATTAATTAGAAAAGATCACATTAAATGTACTGTAAAATTTAATTAGGGGTAAGGTAGTAAAAACACCTTCTTTTTTTTTTTCTAGGAGTGAGCAATTTCTCAAGGGTATGCTCAACCTAAAATGATTACTTATTTAGAAATGGAGGGAATAATTTATAGGCGTATTTGGGTATTTTTCCAAAAGTTTAAATAGGATAGGAAGTTTAGCTTTTTTTTTTTGAATACTATTAATTGAAGGGGAGCCTCGGAGCAACTGTAAAGTTGTTTTTGTGTGACTTATAAGTTACATGTTCGAGCCGTGGAAGCAGCATTAGGGTAGGCTGACTACATCACACTCCGTGGGGTGCACCCTCCCCGGACTCATCAGGATGTCTTTTTGGTTTTATTTGAATTCCAAAGCTTATAATGGGGTTGTTAATGCTTAACTTGATCAGAAAGTTAAATGGAAAGAAAGTTTTCTTGTTTTTCTGGATATCCTTGATTCTGTTTCTAGTTTTGAAGCTCAAAGTGGAGTTTTTGATGATAATTTTCCAAAAGGTTAAATGGAATAGACTTTGAGGAGGTTTGCATTGATCTCTACAAACGCCAGCACATGACTCCTGAATTCGAAGGTTTGTCTTTTTATAAACTCTATATTTCCCAGGAAAAAAGGGGTTGATTTATTATTTGTTTCTTAATTTCAAGATAATTTCAACAGTTTCTTGTGAATTCATCTTCAGAAGTCAACCCAATCAAGCAAATACCAGCTATAATGGATGGAAAATTCAAGCTTTCCGAAAGGTAATTTCAGCTTGCACCGAGAAATTTGCATTCTCCTATATTGCAACTTTGTCAATGACTTTGTTTAGCTGTATATCTTGCATACATCCTAATCTTCATATCTAGTCATGTCTTCTCGTGGAAGTTCGTAGTTTGATGTGTTCGCCTGTACATTTGTATTACAAAAAGCAAAATTAGAAAATTCTCATACCATTAGGTTTAGAATGTTGATAAAGTTTATATGTAGTGTGTGCTAGCCTTGCGCGGCCACACGTAACTACTGTGGACAATGCCGGTGGAGACAAGACTATGTTGAATATTTTTTTCGATGGTGTAAGATTGGACTTCCTACTTTGACCTTTTACTAAGTTTAAGATAAAGTAACTTATGACTTGGATAACATTTAAAAGCTATCTAACCAATTTTATTTGATTGCAGTCATGCAATTCTTAGATATCTGGCTTGTTCATTTCCAGGAATTGCAGATCATTGGTAAGTGCAGCAATTTCAGGTTTTTCAGTATATACCTGAATTGAATGTTTTTATGTCATGGAAATGAGTTCTCTTTAAAGCTCTTGTGCCTGACATGAACATGGCAATAGGCATTATGAATGAAACTGTTTTGCAGTTGACCAGGGGCAGAGCTAGAAGCTGATATACGGGTTTGGCTAAACCCACTAGCATTAGTTCAAACGCTAAATTTGTTTTAAGAAATTCACTAAGTATGTACAAAACTTAAATTTAGAACCCAGTTAATAACACCTGACGTTATCCTAGCATCCATGAAGTTCAAATTTTGACTCCGCCTTTGCAGTTGACATCTCGTGAAGTTAACCCCGTATGCAGTAGTGTGGTTAGGTATTGAAGGGGATTCAATTGAATCCCTTTTGTTGGAAAGTTACACTGCAAATTGGGTAACAACAGATATTTTTGTATGTTTATAAATTGTTGAATCCCCTTGATATAAGGGAAATGTATAGTGTGGTGGTAAAAGTGTGTCGAAAATAGTATTAGGATCCTGATTCAAATTTCAAGTGCGACTCTTTTACCTTTTTTGAATCCCTTTGTTAGAATCTTGGCTCTGCTGCTACCCATATATACTTGTTATTTGATTGCTCAATTTCTTGTGTTTCTTACTGCGAGTTAAAGTAGAAAGAGTTTTGCTAAAGAACACCGTCTGTCAAATAGATGCCAACTCTCCACTCAGTTTAAATGATATCTCTCATATGATTTGTCCTATGTCTTGCTCCATCTCTCTTCTTTTTCTTTTGCTACTTCATTTCCGCTTTCAGTCCCTAATCAAACCAACAATCGGAACAGTCGGTTAATAGGGCTAAAGAAGTTCATTAAACAGTACCTTCGTTTTGCACCTTTTAGCCTTTCTTGTATTTCTTTTCTATTTTTCCTCTTTAACCATTTTTACTAGTCCTTCTCTCTTTTGTACCTTTTCCCTCATTTTTCTCTGTGGAGATCATCTAAACTAATATGGAAGAAACCTATTACGAAAGCTTAAAGAACTGTATAAATATACTAAACATGGGTAGAGATCTCAGAGAAGAGTGTATACAACCGAACTGGGAATATAACAACCAGAGAAGGAAGCACTACATCAACCAACCAAAAAGGAAAAAAAAGAAAGAAGATTAAATAGGGAAGAATCGGAACAAGGAACAGATTAGCGAATTGGAAGATACCAGCTCAACAAGTGAAGTATCAGCAGTAAATAACAAATAACCCTATTGAAATTTGAGAAGAAATGACAGTGAATGGAAAGAAGTTGGTCCTTGGAGTCGATATAATGCACCTACTTATCCAAAAAAGAAAAAAAATCTGTGGTTCCTACGAACAGTATAGCTCTTGAACCTGTTTACAGGAAAATGGTACAATTAAATTTGTATGAGGTCAAGGACACGTGTTATTAATTTAGCTCGTTAGATCTGAGTTTTACCAGTTTGAATATTATAGGATTAGTGAAAATGTAAGTTAAATAAACAAGAGGTAGAGTTATAAGAAGTTCCGGGATTCAATGAAGTAATCAGCTCTGTCTTCGAGAATGATCTTCCTGGATCCCATGACGGTTTAGAATGAAGAAAGCTTTAAATAAACGGAATCTAAGTAAACAATAGAAACTTGGTGTTCAAGAATAAGAGTAGGGCTGTTGTTTTCCTTGAAATCAGAATGCCTTTACAAATGAATGGAGTAAACTATTTATAGGTTACAACTGTGGGGCATCAGTCAATAAGAAAGCTCCACTAGAGCCCTAAAGTACCGTGATCAATGGTTGAAAGCCACGTGGTAATACCGTTGGTAGTGCCAGCCAGTATTCCTACCATGCTCAGACGATCCGTACGACCTCAGCCGCGCTCCTGCTCTCTGTCTCTTTGTCCTCGTCACTGGGGTACGAATTCTTTTCCTGCCCTCGGCGAGTTCTTTTCTTCTGTCTCGAAGATGTTCCTTCGAGAGACTAATCCCTTCGATCATTTGCCTTCAACAGATCCTACCACCACGTGTCCGTTCCCTTGAACGTCGCGTGTTTTAGCCGAGTTTTGCCCAATACAGAACCGTAATGTAGTAGACTCTCTTAGGTTGTATACTTACTTATTCTGGTTCAGGATGTTGCTTTCTGTTGTTAACCTTTTTTTTTCCTACACCGTTCTATTGAAGGTATCCAGCTGACTTATACAAAAGAGCAAAGATCGAATCTGTGCTGGACTGGCATCGCTCTAACTTCCCTCGCGGTCGAGGTGCTTACCCATTATATTATTACTCTGTCTTGACCTTACTTGGGTTAGTTTAATGGTGAATCTTGGATTTTGGGAGAACTTGGAAAACAAAATTCTTAAGGTTAAGTCAGCATCTGAATTAAATTTTTATTCTAAAATGAGATTTAAGCGAGGAAACTTTGCTGTATGATCACTTTGAAAGAAGAGCAACAGGAATGTTATAATGCTCTTTGCAAGTCTGCTAGTTTCTTACTGTGTTTAGTAGCTGTTTCTTCTAATTGGAATGATTGCCCTTTGTCAAAACTCTATTTGTAATGTCTAGTCGCTTAACGATGTGACTATTTTTCCAACAATGACGTGACTAACAACACTATGATTATGTAGCTTTTTCCCCAGCATTCTGTGATTACTGCTTTTTGACATGTCTCTCTTTTAGCGGTTTCCAACAGTTTTCTCAAGCACCCCTTCTGTTTTCAGCTGGATATGTCTCTCTGTCTGTTCTTGCTCCTTCAATTGGGTTTCGTTTGAAGCCACAAGCAGCAGCAGAAGCTGAGAAAATACTTATAGTATCTCTTGCAATGATCGAGTCTGTTTGGCTCCAGAAAAAAGGACGATTTTTACTTGGGAGTGGCCAACCGTCAATTGCAGATCTTAGCTTAGCGTGTGAGATTATGCTACTTGAGGTAACGAGATTTTCCCTTTTTTTTCCCTGTTGCTTTACAATCTTTTGATCCAACACAAA
Organism: Jaltomata sinuosa; assembly: GCA_003996215.1. Lineage (NCBI taxonomy): Eukaryota > Viridiplantae > Streptophyta > Magnoliopsida > Solanales > Solanaceae > Jaltomata > Jaltomata sinuosa. The sequence goes on from QJPP01000005.1 coordinate 1,776,196, forward strand.
TTATCAATAGGAGTCTGTTGCTTAGGACATTAGTTGGAACAAGCTTGTTCTCTGTGCATGTCACTTTTCCTGGGGAAGGGAGGTCCTAATTGCTTTTGCTCAGAATGTAGTCATTGACATTCAAAACTGTGTTAAATGTTGTTTTCCCAGTTTCCCCTCCATCTGCGGCCACTCTCCTTGCGATCGCGCAGGAGACTTGACCGGGGTCTGACCTGGCCAAGCCTTCGTGGTCGCGAAGTACACTCCACCAGTGCATCGCAATCGCGTAAGAGGCACCAGACACCAGAAAAATCTTCAATGCATTTGGGTTCCAATGACGCCAAATCACCCCTGAGCCCCTCGGGTCCAAACCCGAGCATGCCAACAAGTCCAAAAACACATTATAGACTTATGTGAAGTCTCAAATCACTCAACGGCACGCTAATACTCAAAGGGAGGGGTCGGGTTCCTAAATTTGGCTTTCAAGTCTTCCAAAACAAGATTGCGTTAAAGTCAGCCAGCCATTTTTATTTGAAAAGGCAAAATCTTTTTATATAATGAAGTGCCATATAGCTGATGATGAAATGATGATTCCTCTCAGTTGTGGTTCTTTCTTAGGATAGAAGTCTATCCGCTGAAAGCACTTGATTCTGAGGTCTTGTAAAAAACCTTTTTTTCTGCTGAATTTAGAGTCTGGATGAGAAGGATCGTGAGCGGATATTAGGCCCATTCAAGAGAGTTTTGAAGTGGCTTGATGACACGAAGAATGCCATGGCACCTCATTTCGAAGAAGTACACTCAATCCTCTACGAAGTTAAAGAGAAGTTGCAAAAGCAAAGATATCCTGTAGGAAGTAGCATTACTCCATCGAGCAGAAAACGTGACCTGCATTCGAAGATGTGACAGAGCAGTCAGGAAACCAGACGCTGCATTATGCTCGCAGCACTCCGAGCTTTCCTTTTTTCATTTTTCTGTATGTATTTGTACTCATAAGATAAGTGAAAACATGTATCAGACAAAGCTAAGAGTCCCTTAATCTTAGCAATGGATCTGTTATTTCCTAAAGTTTGTCTAGAACTCTAGGAGTTTTATTGCAACTCTATGACACTGTCTTGAGAGTATTAATTGTATGAAATTGAACTCTATGATACAATCTTGGAGTTTTATCTATATAAAATTTTAATTTTGTGACATAACAATAACAATAACAATAACATATTCAGTGTAATTTCATAAATTGGATCTGTAAAGGATGGTGTGTACGCAACGTTACTCCTGTTTTCAATAGATCTTCAACTCAAGTAATTTTATTTGTAGAAGCTTAAGCTTCATGATTATGTGTTATGGTCCGAATGCGTATTGTTGGTGAAATAAACTTGCGGATCGTTTAATTTATCGAATAAGTTGGGATATTTTAAAATTAAATTTGGACATATGCTCCAAAAGGCATAACTTTCATTTTCAAACACTACAAGAAATTCAAAAAAGTGGTACACAATTTGTGTTACATTACTTAATTCCTACTGATACAAAAATGCTCTAAACTTACGTGAGCAAATCAGATCTGATCAAATAAAGATACTTGTTTCATATATAATATATTGGTCCTCAGCCTAATCTGACACCTACCTTTTATGCACCCCGTTGACTTCACTGTGGCAATAAATTCATTATTCCCAAAATTAGAAAGTGGAATCATCATATTATAGAGATGAAGCTGAAATTATACATAGATCGTAGATCTCATCCTTGTCGTGAAGTTATCATTTTCTGCAAGTAAGCACTTTTTCTTGAATAATTTAACGTGAACTTAGATAGGAAGTTGTGGAGGACAGGTACGAGGGTAGTAGGTAGTAATGCTTTGTCTTGCTATTCTTTCATACTATTAGTCGTTGTATTGCTTCTGTAGTTTCTTGTACTTCGTAGTATTTTGCTTTTTATTTTGCTTTGTTATGTTTTTTCATTGTTCTTTTATTGGATTGCTTTGGACTGTTCTCTCTTGAGCTTGAAGGGAGCAAGGTTTGCGCATTCTACCCTCCTTAGACCCCCACTTTGTATGACTACACTGAGTATGTTGATTGAATGCAGTACTAAAAAACTAAATAGTTCTGTGACAGTTTTGGACCAAAAATCAAACGGAGGGCATATTTTTGGCCCTTTTTGCATTTTTCAAGTAGTTAAGTGGTGAGGAAGTTTCCTTGTTTTATTTGAATTCCAAAGCATATAACTATTAGAGTGGGTGAAAGTCCCACATTGGTTGGAAAATGGACCATCGGTCTGCTTATATGGACTTGGGCAATTCTCCTCTCACGAGCTAGCTTTTGGAGTTGAGTTAGGCTCAGGTGCCATATCTTTACATGGTATCAGAGTCAGGTATCCCCGTTCGGACTGTGGATTATTAATGCTTAACTTTTTCAGAAAGTTTTCTTGTTATTCTGTTTCTAGTTTTGAAGCTCAAAGTGGAGTTTTTAATGATAATTTTCCAACAGGTTAAATGGAATAGACTTTGAGGAGGTCGTCATAAATCTCTCCAAACACCAACACTTGACTCCTGAATTCAAAGGTTTGTCTTTTTTATAAACTCTATATTTGCCAGGAAAAAGGTGTTGATTTACTCTTTGTTTTTTTAATTTCAATAGTTTCTTGTGAATTCATATTCAGAAATCAACCCAATGCAGCAAATACCAGTTATAATGGATGGAAGATTCAAGCTTACTGAAAGGTAAATTTCAGCTTGCAACGAGAAATTTGCATTTTCCTATATTGCAGCTTTGTCAATGTCTTTTTTTAGTTGTATATATTGCATACATCCTAATCTTCATATCTAGTCATGTCTTCTCGTAGAAGTTCGTAGCTTGATGTGTTTGCCAGTTCATATGTACTACAAAAAGCAAAATTAGAAAATTCTCATACCATTTTGAGGTTCGAAAGTTGATAAAGTTTATATGTAGTGTGTGATAGCCCCACGCGGGCACATTCTACTGTTGTGGACAATGCCGGTGGAGACAAGACTATGTCTTTTTTTTTCTAGTGATGTAAGATTGGACTTCTTACTTTTGACCTTTTACTGAATTTAAGATAAAGTAATTTAACATTTAAAATATTTGATTGCAGTCATGCAATTCTTAGATAGCTGGCTTGTGCATTTCCAGGAATTGCAGATCATTGGTAAGCGCAGCAATTTCAGTTTTTTCAGTATATACCTGAATTGAATGTTTTTGTATCATGGAAATGAGTACTCTTTAAAGCTCTTGTTCCTTGACATGAACATGGCAATAGGCATTATGAATCAAACTGTTTTGCTTTCTGTTGTTTAACTCTTTTTTCTTACACTGTTCTATTGAAGGTATCCAGCTGACTTATACAAAAGAGCAAAGGTCGAATCTGTGCTGGACTGGCATCGCTCTAACTTCCCTCGCGGTCTAGGTTCTTATATCACAGACTGATTATTTTAGTGTCCAGTTGGAATATGATTACTCTTGTCTTGACCTTACTTGGGTTAATTTAATGGTGAATCTTGGATTTTGGGAGAACTTGGACAAAAAAATTCTTAAGGTTTAGTCAGCATCTGAATTAAAATTTTACTCTAAAATGAGATTAAGCGGGGAAATTTGCTGTATGACCACTTTGAAAGAAGAGCAACAGGAATGCTGTAATGCTCTTTGCAAGTCTGCTAGTTTCTTAATGTGTTTAGTAGCTGTTTCTTCCAATTGGAACGATTGACCTTTGTCAAAACTCTGTTTTTAAGTCTAGTCGCTTAACGATGTGACTATTTTTGCAACAATGATGTGACTAACAACACTATGATAATGTAATTTTCTCCCCAGCATTCTGTGATTATTACTTTTTGACATGCCTCTCTTTTAGCGGTTTCCAACAGTTTTCTCAAGCACCGGTTCTGTTTTCAGCTGGATATGCCTCTATGTCTGTTCTTGCTCCTACAATTGGGTTTCCCTTGAATCAACAAGCAGCAGCAGAAGCTGAGAAAATCCTTATAGTATCTCTTGCAACGATCGAGTCTGTTTGGCTCCAGAAAAAAGGACGATTTTTACTTGGAAGTGGCCAACCGTCAATTGCAGATCTTAGCTTAGCTTGTGAGATTATGCAACTTGAGGTAAAGAGATTTACCCCTTTTTTTCCCTTTGCTTTACAATCTTTTGATCCAACACACAAATTATCAAGAGGAGTTTGTTGCTTAGGACATTATTTGGAACAAGCTTGTTTCAGTATATGTCACTTTTCCCCGGGGGTGGAGGGTGGGGTGGTGATGCAACAATATACCACAAGTGGGGTCTCAGGAGGATAGTGTACGCAGACCTTACCCCTACCTTGGGAGGTAGAGAGGTTATTTCCGATAGACCCTCGGCTCAAGTAAAAGCATTACTGGTGGGGGTGGGGGGAGGGGGGCAGGCAATGCATACATGTAAAACCAGGGCCTAATTGTTTTTGCTCAGAATGTAGTAAGTCATTCAAAACTGTGTTAAATATTGTTTTCCCAGTTTCCCCTCCATCTGCGATCACTCTCCTTGCAATCGTGCAAGAGAGTTGACCGGGGTCTGATGTGGCCAAGCCTTCATGGTTACAAAGCACACCCCATCAGTGCATCGCGATCACGTAAGAGGCACCAGACACCAGAAAAATCCTCAATGCATTTTGGGTTCCAATGACGCCAAATCACCCCCAAGCCCCTGGGTCCAAACCCGAGCATGCCAACAAATCCGAAAACACATTATAGACTTATGTGAAGTCTCAAATCACTCAACGACAGTAATACTCAAAAGGAGGGGTCGGGTTCCTAAATTTGGCTTTTAAGCCTTCCAAAACAAGATTGTGTTAAAGTCAGCCAGCCATTTTTATTTGAAAAGGCAAGATCTTTTTATATAACGAAGTGCCTTATAGATGCTATTCCGTCTAGTAATTACAGGTATATATAGCTGATGATGGAACAATAATTTTCTCTCGGTTGTGGTTCTATCTTGAAAAGTCTTATCAACTGAATGCACTTGATTCTGAGGTCTTGTATAAAACCTTTTCTTCCTGCTGAGTTTAGGTTCTGGATGAGAAGGATCGTGAGCGGATATTAGGCCCATTCAAGAGAGTTCTGAAGTGGCTTGATGACACGAAGAATGCCATGGCACCTCATTTCGAAGAAGTACACTCAATCCTCTACAAAGTTAAAGAGAAGTTGCAACAGCAAAGATATCCGGTAGGAAGTAGCATTACTCAATCGAGCAGAAACCGTGACCTGCATTCAAAGATGTGACGAAGCAGTGGAAACCAGACGCTGCATTATGCTCGCAGCATCCTGAGCTTTTCTTTCTCGTTTTCCTTCATGTATTTGTAATCATAAGATAAGTGCAAACATGTAATCAGACAAGCTAAGAGTCTTTTAATCTTAGCAATGGATCTGTTGTTTCCTTACTGTAACGAATAATGAGTTTGAATTTTATTGAAGAATGTCACTTGCAAGGTGAACTAATAGCTCCTCAACAGTGCATTTTCCTTGCTGCCTATTAACCGGTAAAATTGTTGTCACTTGACCAAGAGGTCACCGGTTCAAGCCTTGTAAACAGCTTCTTGCAGAAATGCAAGGTAAAGTTGCGTACAATAGACCCTTGTGGTCGAGCCCTTTTCCAGATCCTGAGCATAGCGAGAGCTTTAGTGCACCGGGCTACCCTTTTTTGTGCTCTCTCCTGATTCTTGTTTTGGTCTGGGCTTAAGACACTTTGGTTTGGTAGTAGAATTCTTGATTTTATTTCATGTTTTACACTCTATATAGGAGTAATTACTTAGTCTCCGGTCGTTTCTCAAGACTTAAAACTAAACATTAGTTAATATGAATATTATGGTAAAATATCCCATTATTGTTATGTGTAAAGTCTAAGGTAGACAAGTAAAATTGAACATACTTAATTAATCATTTTTACATTTCAATGGCATGGCAATTATTAAAAGCGTACAAAGAAGTGACCCTCCACCCAACCAATAGAATTACCTCACTTTAAGCTCCAGTTGACTGCAAATCCATTCTCTAAAATTAGAAAGTGGTGAACCAAATTCTATTTCCAAAAAAAGAGATCGAAAGAGATGACGCTGAAATTATTTGTAGATCGTATGTCTCAATCTTGTCGTGAAGTTGTCATTTTCTGCAAGTAAGCACCTTTAATTGTATTTGTTACATGTAGTTTTGTTCATATTGGAGTTTTAAGCGGGCGTGTTTGGATATAAGAATTGTGAAATTTGTAAAAAATTAGTAGTATTTGTTTTCAAGTTGAAAGTGATATTTGAAAATTAGAGTTGTGTTTGGACATAAAATACAAATTTGAATTGTTTTTTTTTTTGAATTTTTGGGAATGATTTGGAGTGAAAATTGTGAAAATAACTATTTGAAGTTTTTTTGAATTCCGGAAAATTATAACAATTCTATGGGTGTGTTCGGTGTGAAGGAAAATGTTTTCTATGGGAAAAATATTTTCTAAGAAAGTAAGTGATTTTTTCTTGTGTTTGATATGCAAGTAAAAATTATTACCATAAAAATATTTGTATATATCTAAGATAAAATTATGAGTATGGGATGGGGAGGAGAGGGCAGGGCCAGGGGGTGGCTGGAGTGGGTGATTGTGAGGGACTGAGGGTGGGGAGGAGACAATGAATTTTTTTTTCTTAATTTTATTATGGAAGTTATTTTCTTTATTTCCAAAGAGGTTGTTTTCCCAAAGAACATACTTTCTGAAAATCTTCTTCAAGCGAACACGAGAAAATAGGAAAATATCTTTATACTAAACAAACCCTATGTCCCAAGCAGATTTCTGGAATTTATTCCGGAAAAAAGTGAAAACTATCCATGGCCAAACATGTATATTGCTCGCTATTTCAATTTAAGTTTCTTACTTCTCATTTTAGTCTATTCAAAAGAAAAAATGTCTCTTTCTATAAAGTCTTCATTTTTTTTCCTTTGAATACTCTTAATTCTGTTCTAATTTCAAAGCCTAAAATGGAGTTTTAAATGACTAAATTTCCAAATAGTTTAAGTGGTGAGAAATTTTTTCTGGATATCCTTCATTCTATTTATAGTTTTAAAGCTCAAAAATGGAGTTTTTAATGATTGTTTTTCCCAAAAGGTTAAATGGGATAGACTTTGAGGAAGTCTACATAGATCTCCCCAAACGCCAGTAATTGTCTCCTGAATTTAGAGGTTTGTCTTTTTGTTACTCCTTCCGTTTTCAATTTGTTGTCTGGTTTTGACTTAACACGGAGTTCAAGATACTTTCATGAGTTTTCTCTGAATTTCATCTTCAGAAATTAACCCCATCCAGCAAATACCAGCTATAATGGATGGAAGATTTAAGCTTTCCGAAAGGTAATTTCAGCTTGAACTGAAAATTTAGCATTTTCCTATATTGCAACTTTGTTAATGTCTTTTTTTCACTGTATATGTTGCATACATCCTAACTCTTAATTAGAAAATACTCATACGGTTATAGCTCACGTGTTCGAGCCGTGAAAGCAGCCACTAATGCTTGCATTAGGGTAGACTGTCTACAACACGAGATGCTTTGTGCACTGGGCTACCCCTTTACTCATACGGTTATATCTTGCAAATATTGCCAATGTCTTTTTACGTTGTATATCTTGCAAACGTTCAGTAGTTTTATGTGTTCACCTGTGCATATGTACTACAAAAGGCAAAACTCAAAAATTCTCATATTGTTAAGTTTTAGAATGTTTATAAAGCTTATATGTATTGTGCTAGCCCCATGGGGCCACATGAAACTGCCATAGACAATCCCTTTGGAGACAACTATTTGAAAACTCAAAATTAAGGAGAAGGGTCAAATTTGCCCTGGAACTATGTGAAAGGTTCATTTTGCCCTCTGTTTAAAAAAAGTTAATCCTTAATTGCGGGACACGTAGCATCACTGAGTGCTAAGCTTCCGTTGTTCAAGAATAAGGGAAAATTTATCCTATATTAATAACGGCGAGGGCATATTTGACCCTAGTTATTAAGGTGAGGGCAAATCTATTCCATTTCGCATTGTTCAGGGCAAATTTGATCATTTTTCTATAACTTTTTCGAGGTGATATAAGGTTGGAATTTTTTCTTTTGATTTTTCGCTGAGCTTCAGATAGAGTAATTTACTTTTTTGACTTGGATAACATGTAAATGTTAGCTAACCAACTTCATGTGTTTGCAGTCATGCAATTCTTAGGTACCTGGCTTTTGCATTTCCAGGAATTGCAGATCATTGGTAAGTTCAGCAACTTCAGGTTTTTTAGTATACACCTGAATTGAATGTTCCTTTTTAATCATGGAGAATGACAATGCGTACTCTTTAAAGCTCTTGTGTTTGACATGAACATGAGTACACGTCTACACGACAATAGGCATTATGAATGGAGCTTTTCTGCACTTGTTAAAATACATATATCTAGCTCTGTTTAGTTTAGTTAAACATGCTTAGCTTAGTAGTTAAGTCTGTTACTATTTGTTACTGTTTTCAGTTTTCAGCTTTTACTGTTGCATTGAGTTAGTTATAATTCCGGTAGTTAGTTTGTTAGTCAGCTGAAGGTTGTTAGGGTGTGAACACTCGATGAGCTGGCTAGTGGAAGGTTGTTAGAGTAGTTAGAAGATATTTCTAAGGTGCATTGTATAGATCTATAAATAGCAAGGCTATGCACTCATGTAAGGACAATACATTTTCCCCCAAATTCTTCTCAATGAATCTTCTTCTTCTCCGTCAATGAGTTCCTTGCTTAAATGTAGTTACAGCTGAGCTTAGATCATAGTTTTTCACATGGTATCAGAGCGGTGTTGTCGATAACTGCATAGAGAAGGATTACAGACGAATATAGTTCAGAAACGAGGTTTAGATTCTCGAAACAGTTGAAGAAAACCTAGAAATGGCAGCTATAAAGATAGATCAAAGTGATCCTCTGTATATAGGTCCATCGGATGCATCAGGAGCTGTATTAATTCCTATCAAGCTGACTGGATCGGAAAACTATGGAGTCTGGAGTCGATCGATGAGGATAGCATTGCTAGGAAAAAGGAAATATGGATTTGTTACTGGAGCTTGTAGCAGAGGATTATACAGAGAAGAATTGCATGAACAATGGGAAACCTGTAATGCAATCGTACTTTCATGGTTAATGGGAACTGTTAGTGAAGAGCTGCTAAGTGGAATTGTATATGCAACGAGTGCACATGAAGTATGGGAGGATCTGAAGGAACGCTTTGATAAGGTAAATCGTATGAGACTCTACCAGTTACATAGAGAAATTAACACTTTGTCACAAGGCAGTGATTCAGTGTCGGTGTATTTTACGAAATTGAAGAATTTATGGGGAGAGTATGATGCTGTAGTACCTGCTCCTAGTTGCACTTGTCCAAAATCCAAGGAGTATGCAGATCACCTATATCAATTGAGGTTGATTCAGTTCCTAAGTGGTCTAAATGACTCATATGACCAAGCTCGCAGACAGATCCTATTGAAGGGAGTTACTCCATCACTAAATCAAGCCTATGCTATGATTATAGGGGATGAGATTCAGCATTTGGCCTGCGTGAACACTGTAAATGACAAAACTGATCCAATAGCTATGCTAGTTAATCGAGGTCATGGTTCTAATCATGGTAATCAGAATCAAAAAGGGAAGAAATGTGACTATTGTCACTTCACTGGTCATACCAGGGAAAATTGCTACAAGTTGATTGGGTATCCCACAGATTGGAAGCAAAGGAAGAGATCTGGTTACAATAATGGAAGTACAAGAGGATCAAATAACAATCTTCACTCTGGAGGTAACAACAATCAAGGATATGGAAGTTTCAATGGAGGATCTGGCAATTCTGATGGACACGGAAACCAATATGGAAGTCAACATTTGGCAAACAACATCAGTGGTAGCTGTGATGATGCAGGAAAGGTAGCATCTACTAGTTATGAGGTGAATAATGCATGTGTAGCTAAGGGACATGGATTCACAGATGAAGAGTACAAACAGATATTGGGATTGCTGAACAAGGACACCACAGAAATGAAACAAGTCAACATGACAGGTATGGCCACTTGTTGCTTGTCTAATGTATTCTCCCAGGATTGGATAGTGGATTCAGGGGCCACTCATCATATCACAGCAAACAAAAATGTTTTCACCAAAGATCACAATGAAATGAAGTCACAAATAGATCAAGTGCATTTGCCCACTGGAGCTAGTGTTGACATAGCAGACATTGGAGAGGCATTTATCCTTGAAGAGGAGGCTGTGAAGGATGTGTTATATGTGCCAGATTTCAAGTTTAATCTCATATCAGTCTCCAAGATCACTAGACAACTGAGATGTTTTGTTTCCTTTTATCCTGACTTTTGTGTGTTTCAGGACCTCTACAGTGGCAGGGTGAGGGGGATTGGTAAAGCTGAAGGAGAGTTGTACATATTCAAGAGTGGATGTGGAATAAGAAGAAGAAATAAAGCTCAAAATCACCAGAAAATAGTTGCAGGAGCATCTGTACAGGACTGTCACCTATGGCACAAAAGACTTGGGCATCCCTCAGCCCAAATTCTGAAGTCTTTGGATCTAGTGGAACACAATAGAGACATGGAACTTTTACACAACTGTCCTGTTTGTCCTTTAGCTAAGCAAGCTAGACTAGCATTTCCTGTTAGTATCTCTAGAGCATCTGCATGTTTTGATATTGTACATATGGATCTTTGGGGACCATACAAAACCCCAACCTTTGACAAGAAATACTACTTCCTCACAGTTGTGGATGATTGCAGTAGGTATACATGGATACACTTGTTACAGCTTAAATCAGAAACTATTGTAGCTATTAAAGATTTGTTCTTGATGATTAAAACGCAATTTGGTACTACTGTAAAGATAGTGAGATCAGATAATGGGACAGAATTCTTCAATTCTCAGTGCAAGGAATTATTCAAGTCCTTAGGAGTGTTGCATCAAAGTAGCTGTCCTCACACACCACAACAAAATGGTGTGGTGGAGAGGAAGCATAGACAGATCTTGAATATTGCCAGAGCCATTAGATTCCAAGCTCACATGCCCATCAAGTTTTGGGGTGTGAATGTGAAGACTGCAGTCTATTTGATGAATAGATTACCCTCTACAACTATACATGGGAAAAGTCCATATGAAGTCTTATTCTCAAAGGTTCCATCCTTATCACATCTTAGGGTGATAGGGTGCCTTAGCTATGCTTCTATGATTCCAAAAGGAGATAAGTTCTCAGCAAGAGCAAGGACTGCAGCATTGATGGGATACTCTACTACACAAAAGGGCTACTTGTTGATGGATTTGAATACCAGCAAGTTTTTTGTTACCAGAGATGTTATTTTTCAGGAAAACATTTTTCCTTTTGCCAAGACTGCTGATAAGCCCACAGATACTCTTAGAATCTCTGAGGATTTTGTTGTTGACCAGGTCACAGAACATACTCAGGAGGAAAGTGAAACTGTGATGACTACCATCCCAGCTCCTGTTACACCTCCCCATGAAGTGTCAGCTCAGGATGGTCCAGATCATGATTATACACCTGACACACAGGTTCCTAGTGTACAGCCACTTCCTGCTAATGATGCACCAAGAAAGACTAGTAGAGTCACTAGACAACCTGTTTGGATGAAGGATTATGCAGCACCAGTGAAAAGTCAGGGAACCAGATATCCCCTAGCTAACCATCTCTCCTATGACAAGACTACTTCTAGCTATCATAGCTACCTGAGCAAATTCTGTGCATTAATAGAGCCTCAAAACTACACTCAAGCTGTTAAAGATGAAAGGTGGATTCAAGCCATGAAGTTGGAGATACAGGCTCTTGAAGATAACAACACTTGGGAGATAGTGGATTTACCTCAAGACAAGAATACAGTTGGTTCAAAATGGGTGTATAAGATCAAGTACCAAGCCAATGGGGAAGTGGAGAGGTTCAAGGCAAGATTAGTAGCCAAAGGGTATAGTCAACAAGAAGGACTAGACTACCATGACACCTTCTCACCAGTTGCCAAGATGGTGACTGTCAGGTGTATTATAGCTTTGGCTGTCTCCAAGGGTTGGTGTTTATACCAAATGGATGTTTATAATGCATTCCTACAGGGTGATTTGGATGAGGAGGTTTATATGAAAATGCCTGAAGGCTTTGGAAAGGAAGGAAGGAATCAGGTTTGCAAGTTATTGAAGTCACTATATGGGCTCAAGCAGGCATCTAGGCAGTGGAACATTAAGCTCACCTCTGCCTTGTTAGCTACAGGTTTCAATCAGAGCACTCATGACTATTCCTTATTCACTTTGAAAAGGAAAGAGGGGATGGTCATTGTCTTGGTGTATGTGGATGACTTGCTCATCACTAGGGACAATGAACAAATGATTTGTGAAGCAAAAACTGCATTGCATCAGCAGTTCAAACTCAAGGATCTAGGGGAGCTTAAATATTTCTTAGGTATTGAAGTGTTAAGATCCAAGAATGGGGTAATTCTGAATCAGAGGAAGTATATTCTTGAGCTCATTTCTGATGTTGGATTAAGTGGTGCAAAACCAGCATCTACACCACTGGAATCCAATCTGAGATTGACAACAGTAGAGGTTGATCAGGCTATTGGAAGTCATGAAGATATAGTCTTGAAGGATATTAACCCTTATCAAAGATTAGTTGGAAAGCTCATGTATGCAACTATCACAAGACCTGACATTAGCTATGCTGTGCAGACTCTTAGCCAGTTCATGCAGCACCCCAAGAGGTCACATTGGGAGGCAGCTAACAGAGTAGTAAGGTACTTGAAAGGCACAGTTGGCCAAGGAATTTGGCTAAAGGCTCAACCAACTGCAGAACTGACTTGTTGGTGTGATTCAGACTGGGCTGCATGCCCAAACACCAGAAGATCTGTCACAGGCTATGTGGTGAAGTTTGGAGAATCCCTAGTGTCTTGGAAGTCAAAGAAGCAACAAACTGTATCCAGGAGCTCAGCTGAGGCTGAATATAGGAGCATGGCCTCGGCTGTATCAGAAGTCACTTGGTTACTAGGTCTCTTCACAGAATTAAATGTGACTATCAACATGCCTATCACAGTCTTCAGTGATAGCAAATCTGCTATTCAGCTGGCAGCCAATCCCGTCTTTCATGAGAGGACTAAGCACATAGAGATTGATTGTCATTTTATTAGGGAAAAAATCAAGTCGGGTATGGTTGAGACAATGTATGTCCACACACAGCAACAGGTGGCTGATTTGCTGACAAAAGGCTTAGGACAAGATCAGCATTTGCACTTGTTAGGCAAGCTTGGTGTGCTCAATATATTGCACCCTGCAGCTTGAGGGGGAATGTTAAAAATACATATATCTAGCTCTGTTTAGTTTAGTTAAACATGCTTAGCTTAGTAGTTAAGTCTGTTACTATTTGTTACTGTTTTCAGTTTTCAGCTTTTACTGTTGCATTGAGTTAGTTATAATTCCGGTAGTTAGTTTGTTAGTCAGCTGAAGGTTGTTAGGGTGTGAACACTCGATGAGCTGGCTAGTGGAAGGTTGTTAGAGTAGTTAGAAGATATTTCTAAGGTGCATTGTATAGATCTATAAATAGCAAGGCTATGCACTCATGTAAGGACAATACATTTTCCCCCAAATTCTTCTCAATGAATCTTCTTCTTCTCCGTCAATGAGTTCCTTGCTTAAATGTAGTTACAGCTGAGCTTAGATCATAGTTTTTCACAGCACTTAACATCTCTGTGAAGTTAATCCTATATACAGTAGCTTAGCTAAGTGTACTGAAGGGGGTTCGATTGAATCCCTTTCGTTGAGAAGTTACACAGTGCAAATTGAATAAGAACAATCCTTTTGGAATATATAAGTAACATTTTAAATCCTCTTGATAGAATGGAAGTGTATAAGTGTAGTGGTAAAAGTTACTTGGAGCCTATATACTGTACCTACTTCTTTAAAAAATGATTAAAAAAAAGGTATATCTATGTTGCCTACAAACTGTATAGTGTTGGGTTCGAAATCGAGAAGGCGTCATGCGGAAGCTAATAATTGCAAACTTTAACAATGATAAATCAGATGACAAAGAAAACTATACTAAAAAACATATTATTGATATGTTTTGGTCAATTGACCTACATATTGAAAACTAAACTAAAAGCATAAAATCTATGAGAGAAAAATCTCCCCCTAAACAAGACTCCTTTGATGACTACATTGTGGATGCTATTGTGTTTTGATTTGAGAAGAGGGATCTTCAATTTATAGAAGTCCAAACTTCTCCTCCAAGAAACGGTTAACCAATTATGGAAGAGTTATTTTCCTACAAGGAAACCTTTTCCACCAAGAAAACCTTTTCAAGGTAAAACACAGTTATGGTATAATTCAATTAAAGTAGGAAATTCAGGGCAAACCCTAACAAATCTCCCCTTGGCCTGAATTTTCTGGCAATTTAATCTTCATCTTCTTCTTCTTCACATCATCTTCATCACTGCTGCTTGTCATTGTTAAAAATAAGATTTAAAATATTGTGGTTAAAAATGGTTTAAAAATATTTTATTTTTATTTTTAAAAATGCAGCAGCAGGTATGTTGAAAATATGGTTGAATCTTCATACTCCTTCTCCACATGTAGTATCTGGACAAAAATCTTCATTATCATCAAATTGGTTGCAAGTTGATTTGAAACCGCCTTAAACCTGTCTTCAACCTCGTTCAACCATTGGACCATAGACTCATTGAATCGTTGGATCGTTGAACTCATTGGATCGTCTGGCTCTGATACCACTTGTTGGGTTCGAAATCGAGAAGGCGTCATGCGGAAGCTAATAATTGCAAACTTTAACAATGATAAATCAGATGACAAAGAAAACTATACTAAAAAACATATTATTGATATGTTTTGGTCAATTGACCTACATATTGAAAACTAAACTAAAAGCATAAAATCTATGTATATGAGAAAATCCCCCCTAAACAAGACTCCTTTGATGATACCATTGTGGATGCCACTTTGTGTTTTTGGTTTGAGAAGAGGGATCTCTCAATTTATAGAAGTCACAAACCTTCTCCCTCCAAGAAACGGTTAACCAATTATGGAAGAGTTAATTTTCCTACAAAGGAACCTTTTTCCACCTATGAAAAAACCTAGATTCAAAGGTAGCAAACACACAGTCTCATTGGCATACCAAATTCCAATTAAGGAGTACGCGAAAATTCCAGGGGCTCACAAACCTAAACACTATTCAAGCCTCCACCATGCATATAGTGACAGATTGTAATGTAGTAAGACTTTTCTTAGGTTTCATATTACTTATTCTGGTTCAGAATGTTCCGTTTTGCTATTACCTCTTGTTTCTTGCGCCGTCCTATTGAAGGTATCCAGCTGACTTATACAAAAGAGCAAAGGTCGAATCTTTGTTGGATTGGCATCGTACTACCTTCCCTCGTGGTCCAGGTGCTTATATCAGAGATTGTATTTTAGTTTCCATTTGGAGTGTGATATCTTGTTTGAGTTAATTTAATGATGAATCTTGGGGTCTTGGTAGAACTTGGACAACAAAATTAAGGTTAAGTCAGTGTCTGAGTTAAATTTTTATCTAAAATGAGATTAACCAGGGAATTTTGTTTGTATGATCACTTCGAAAGAAGAGCAACAGGCATGTCATGCTCTTCATTAAGATTGTTTGCGAGTGGAGCTATACAGTTACTACCTAATCAAGACTGTTTGCTGCAAGTCTGCGAGTTTCTTACTGTCTTTAGTTGCTCTTTCTTGTAACTGAAACAATTGACCTTTGGCAACACTCCATTTGTAAGTTTAGTCGATTATGATGGTGACTTTTTTTCCAGCAATGACGGTGACTATTAACACTATGATAAAAGTGAATTTTTCTGCAGTATTCTGTGATTACTACTTGTTGATATGCCTCTCCTTTTAGCTATTTTCAACAGTTTTCTCAAGAACCACTTCTGTTTTCAGGTTCATGTGTCTTTTATTCTGTTCTTGCTCGTGATGTTGGGTTGCCTTTGAATACAAAAGCAGCAGCAAGAACTGAGAAGAACCTTATAGCATCTCTTGCAAGGATCGAGTCTGTTTGGCTCCAGAAAAAAGGACGGTTTTTGCTTGGGAGTGACCAACCTTCAATTGCAGATCTTAGTTTAGCGTGTGAGATTGAGCAACTTGAGGTGTAAGAGATTTTCCCCTTCCTTTTCTTTACAATCTTTTGCTTCAAAGCATAAATTATCTAGAGGAGTCTGTTGCTTAGGACAGTCACTTCCCCCCGAATGGTGTGAGAACGAGGTACTCATCCTGTATGTGTACTTCCAGTCAACCGCGGTCATTTTATTTGAAAAGGCTAAATCTTTTTATGTAATAAAGTGCGTTATAGATGCACTTGATTCTGAGGTCCTGTAGAAAACCTTTTTATCTGCTGAGTTTAGGTTCTGGATGAGAAGGATCGTGAGCGGATATTAGGCCCATTCAAGAGAGTTCTGAAGTGGCTTGATGATACGAAGAATGCTATGGCACCTCATTTCGAAGAAGTACACTCAACCCTCTACAAACGTAAAGAGGAGTTGCAAAAGCAAAGAATTACTCAATCGGGCAGAAAACCTGACCTGCACTCGAAGATGTGACAAAGCAGATGCTGCATTATGCTCGAAGCATCCTCCCTACCTCGCACAAGGTGGGAGTTATAAGGTCTACCGTCTACATACAGTAATCTATCCTCCCCAAACCGCACTTGGTGTATTCATAAAATAAGTGCGCTAATCCCTAGTGAACACAATATGTAATCAGACAAGCTGAGTGTTCCTTAATCTTGGCAACAGATCTGTTATTCTTCACAGTTTAAATTATATGAGTTTTGAATTTTATCTAATAATGTAACTTCAGGTTTGGATTTCCTAACGTATTACTATATTCTGTTTCCGTATCCCGTGGATTTAGTCGAGGTGTGCGAAAGCTGACCCAGACACCAGGGTTATAAAAAAAAAACTATATACTGTTTCCTCTTCTGATTCTTGTGGTCTAGGCTTAAGACACGTTGGTAGGTACTTAGGTAGTAGAGTTCTTTGCTAGTGTTATCTGTGACTTAGTGGTCAATAAAGTGGAATCATGACGTCTCAGCCAGTCTCATCTAGATCTGTTCAAGTCTTAGTGAACAGATTTACTCGATACGTATGTTGGTGGGAGGTAGCAGGTATCTCATGAAATTAGTCGAGGTGTGCTCTATGCAATCTCATTTCCATGAAGTATATTTGATCTTGGCTGAATACATAGACGACCTCTTAAACTTGTCAAAAAAAGTTATTTAGACACTTGGGGGACATTTTGTACAATGGATTTGGTAAGTTATCCCAATATAAATTTTGTAATTAAATTTATCCCGTATTTGATTGAAGGTATTAGTTAAAACCATGACATAATTCTAAAATTATAATCCTGATTTTAAACCAAACAACCCCTTAATCGAGAGGTTTAACCTATTGAACACCTTCTATTGTTGAAAATGAGCCAATTGAACACATTACACATACATAAACTCTAAATGATATTCTTTACCTTTTCTATTAAAGTGTTATTATATTTTGTAATTAATTACTCCCTCTGTCCCACTTTATATGACTCACTTTCCTTTTTAGTCAGTCCCAAAAAGAATGACACATTTCTATATTTAGTAACAATTATACTTTAAAATACTCATTTTACCCTTAATGGAATGATTTACAATCACACAAACATCTGAGACTCATTTTAGACCACAAATTTATAAAGTTTTCCTTTCTTTCTTAAAGTTCGTGCCAAGTCAAACTAGGTCATATAAAATGGGACGGAGGGAGTAATAAGTACCCTAAATAGTTATAAGGGTTAATTACACTAAACACTGCATTACAAAAATCATACACTTACCCCCCCGCCCCCCATAATATTATTTTCTATTTTTCTAAAAATATTTAAATTTTTTACATAATGAAAATTCTGTACAAATAAAATTTTATCAGACTAATATTTAAGATAATTTTGAAATAGAAGGATAAATGAAAGAAAACTTTTTACACAACAAAATAGTATAATTAAATAAAATTACAAATAAGTGCAGGAAAATTATTATTAATAGTTAATTTATTTTATTAAATAATTTATATTCATTTTTTTATTTATGAGTTTCAACAAATATTTGCTCTTTTCTTCAAAAAAAATAAAAATCAAAGGCATGAATATTTTTTTTTGTTAACATTTTTATCCATATTTAAAAATTTCACAAAATAACTTTGTAAAAACATTTTATTTGTAATTCACTTTATCTTTTAATATATTTAATTACATACTCCTTCCTTCCGTTTCAAAAAAAGAATTACTCCTACTACTTTTATTTTTAGTCTATTTCAAAAAAGAATGATGTTGTCTTATTTTACTAACTTCTTAATTTTAATTTTTCACGTGACATATTTAAGATCACAAGATTAAAGATACTTTGATACATTTAATTTAAAACCATGAGATTTAAAAATCTTTCTTAATTTTTAAAAAATCGTGTCAAGTTAAAATAAATCATTTTTTTCGAAACGGAGGGATTATATATATATATATCTTAAAGTCAATATTGGGCGCCAAACCTTATCTGACTCGTCTAGGTGGACCCCACCTTAGCTAATCAATGCCTATGGCAGCAAATTTAGCAGTGTTAAGTAAATCTGAAATCCTCATATTCAGCTCGCGTCGCCGGCGGTGAGTTCGTCGGAGTTATTTTCCGGTGAGATAAAAAATTGACCGAAAAAGATGACGCTGAAATTATACGTAAATCGTATGTCCCAACCTTCTCGTGCTGTTATCATCTTCTGCAAGTAAGCACTTTTTTCTTTGAATAATTTGTAGAAAATAATCATCTCAGAATGAATTTTTTTTTTTAAACTAAAAATAACTGGCGGATGTATAATATGTGTATGATCGGATATAATGTGTTGTTTGGTGTGAGGTATAAGATATAATAGTCTCGGGATAATTTTAACCTATGTTTGGTTGGAGGTATTAGTTAGTCCTAGGATTATTTATCCCACTATTTATACCATAGTGATTGGATAAGTTATCCCATATACATGGTGGGATAACTAATACCTCCAACCAAACGTAGGATGAAATAATCTTGTATTTTATCCCGGTACTATTATACCTTATACCTCACACCAAACAACCCTAGTGTATAATCTATTATACCGGCTAGAAAAAATAAACAGTAAATCTACTCGGCTATTCGGGTAAAGATCTTATTTTTTAATTAGTAGTGTTATTTTTTTCTCCAAAAGGTTAAATGGGAAAGGAAGTTTTTTTTTTTTTTTGGTTTCTTTTGAATACTCTTGGTTGTGTTTCTAAATTTCAAAGCTCAATGTGGAATTTTTAATGACTGATTTTCCAAAAATTTAACTGGTGATGAGCTTTTCTTGTTTTCTTTTTGAATCCCCATAATTGTGTTTTTGTAGCTTCAGAGCTTATAAGGGATTTGTTAATGATTAATTTTATCAAGAAGTTAATGGAAGAAAGTTTTGTTGTTTTGCTGGATATTCTGTTTCTAATTTTGTCACATTATTTCGTTTGTGTTACTGCTCTTGTTTTCGTAGTCCCTTTTTCAAACTGCTTGGATATGCTTTATTTTAAGTCAAGGGTCTATCGTAAACAACCTCTCTATCTCTACGAGGTAGGGGTAAGGTCTGCATAGTGTGTACAGTCTACCCTCCCCGACTCCACTTGTGGGATTACATTTGGGTATGTTGTTGTTGTCTGTTTCTAGTTTTGAAGCTCAAAATGGAGTTTTTAATGATTAATTTTCCAAAAGGTTAAATGGAATAGACTTTGAGGAGGTACACATAAATCTCTCCAAGCGCCAGCAGTTGTCTCCTGAATTTAAAGGTTTGTCTTTTTATTAACTCTACTTTTCGCTAGAAAATGGTTTTGATATATTATTTGTTTCTTAGTTTCAAGATAATTTCAACAGTTTTCTCTGACTTCATCTTCAGAAGTTAACCCCATGAAGCAAGTACCAGCTATAATGGATGGAAGATTTAAGCTTTTCGAAAGGTAATGTTCAGCTTGAATTGAAAATTTAGGATTTTCTAGTATCACAACTTTGTTAACGCCTATTGTTAGCTGTATATGTTGTACTTGCACAGATCCTAAAGCTTATTATTTAGTCTTTTATTCGCGTTGAAGGTCATGTTTGAAGAGTTCACCTGTGCATATATACTACAAGAAGCAAAATTAGAAAATACTCATTCTGTTAAGTTTAGAACGTTTTTGTAAGGATTTGTATGTAGTGTGCTAGCACAATGTGGGCACAAGCAACTACTGTGGACAATTGCTGTGGAGACAGGACTATGTTATCGTTTCATGAGTTTCACATAAAGTATTTTATGACTTAGGTATCACTTAAAAGCTAGCTGATTGCTTTTATGTGCTTGCAGTCATGCAATTCTTAGATACCTGGCTTGTGCATTTCCAGGAATTGCAGATCATTGGTAAGTGCAACTTATTTTCAGTATATACCTTAAGTCTTTTTTATCATGGAAATGAGTACTCTTTAAAGCTCTTGTTCTTGACATGGAATACAACCCCAGGCAGATCCAAGATTTAAACTTGATGGGTTCAAGTTTTATATTCTCAGCACTGGACCCATTGCACTTTTGAAATTATAGTTATTACAAAATTAGTGATCACCTATATATTTATGTTCCATGTAAAAAATAGAACCATGGAGCCCATATTGCATCTGCCTCTGAACATGGCAATCAGCATTATGAGTGGAACTATTCTGCAGTCGGCATCTGTGTGAAGTTAATCCCACATGTGTCTGTTATTTGATTGCTAATTGCTTAGTGTGTTTCTAACTAGGAGTTAAAGTAGTAGAGTTTTGCTAAGAAACACCATCTGGTTTTGCTAAGAAACCCGTCATTTGCATCAAACCAATAATAACATGACACATGTCTTCTGCATACTCTTTTATCACCTAACTATGGTATAATTAATGTGTATTTTTATCTCATTTATTACACTAACCATGGTAAAGTACAGTGGTTTGGTGTAAACACCGGATGTGGGCAATCTTTTACCCCAACGGACCACTCCAACAGAAAAGAAGAACAAGTAACATATTAGCAAATTGGAAAATACCAGCTCAACAAATGAAGTATCAGCACCGAATAATAAATAAACCGTATCAAAATTTGAGAAGAGATGACAGTGAACGAACAGAAGTAGTTAATTGGAGTCTCTGTACTGTACCAACTTATCCGAAAAAGGAAAAAAAAAGTATATCTATTGTGCCAATGAACAGTGTAGATCTTCACTCTTAGTGACAGACTAATGTACACTCTCTTAGGTTGTATAAATGCTTATTCTGGTTAGTGTTTGCTTTCTGCTTTGGACTCTTATTTTGTACACTGTCCTATTGAAGGTACCCAGCTGACTTATACAAAAGAGCAAAGGTAGACTCTGTGTTGGATTGGCATCACTCTAACTTGCGTCGTGGTGCAGGTGCTTATATAAGATATTGAGATTATTTCAGTTTCCAGTTGAATTATGATTACTGTACCTTGACCTTACTTGAGTTAATTTAGTGGTGAATGCTAGGATTTGCGAGAACTTGGGCAAAAGGATGCTTAATGTTAAGGCAATGTCTGAATATCCCAAAATGAGATTAATCGAGGAAATTTGTTTGTATGATCAGTTTTAAAAAAAGAGCAACTGCTTGTCATAATGCTCTTTGCTACTAATAACTAACCTAATGCAAGACAGTTGCTGCAAGCCTGCAAGTTTCTTAGTCTATCTTTAGTAATTGATTCCTCTATTGAAACAATTGACCTTTCTCAAACCTCTAATTGTGAGTCTGGCCACTTAATGATGGTGGCTTTTTTTCCTTCAACAATGACGTGACTAAAACCACTATGATAAGTAGTCTTTTCCCCAACGTTCTCTGATTACTGCTTGTTTATAACTTGATATGCCACTCTTTTAGCTGTTTCCAACAGTTTTCTGAAGCAGTGCTAATGTTTTCAGCTGGATATATCTTTAATACTGTACTTGCTCCTGCTTTTGGGTTGGCTTTGAATCCACAAGCAGCAGCAGAAGCTGAGAAAGTCCTTTTGACATCTCTTGCAAAGATCGAGTCTGTTTGGCTCCAGAAAAAAGGACGATTTTTGCTTGGAAGTGGCCAACCTTCAATTGCAGATCTTAGCTTAGTGTGTGAGATTATGCAACTTGAGGTAAAGAAATTTTCCCTTTTCCTGCTGTTGCTTTACATCTTTTGATCCAGAACATAAATTATCAAAAGGAGTCTTGTTGCTTTGACATTATTTGAGCTCTCTATAAGTAGGTAATTTCAATAAACTGTCATCTCAAAACAAGCTTGTCTAAATGCATGTCACTTGCCCCTGGAGTCAAATGATGCATACATGCAAAACCATGACTTAATTGTTTTTGCTCAAAGTGTAGTCACTGACATTCAGAACTGCGTTAACTGTTGCTTTCCCCTCCATCAGCTTATATGAACTTCCATTAAAATTAAAGATTAATGCATATGGTGTTCTGAGGGATGCCCTTTTAAGTCGCCATTCTAAAATCCTAAGAGGTAATAATAATTTTATTCTCTTCTCTTGGCCGTGTTAAAGGTTCATAAAACTGGTTGTGACCACCAATTGTTCCCTCCTCTCATCCTTGCCCTGGTTCTCTGTTTGTTCTCTCTGCTTCCTCTATGAGTAGTTTCAGTCAGCCAGTCATTTTTGTTTGGAGAGGTTAACTCCTTTTATATAATGAAGTTCCGTATAGATGCTTCGGTATGGTCTTTACTAGTATAGCTGATGATGAAATGATGATTTACTCTCAGTTGTGGTTCTTAGGATAGAAGTCTATCCACTTGATTTGACTTGGAGAAATATACTTGTTTCTGAGGTCTTGTTGAAACTTCTTTTGCTGAATTTAGGTTTTGGATGATAAGGATCGTGAGCGGATAATAGGCCCATACAAGAGAGTTTTGAAGTGGATTGATGACACAAAGAATGCCATGGAACCTCATTTCCAAGAGGTACATGTGATCCTCTTCAAAGCTAAAGAGAATTTCCATAAGCAAAGACATGCAGTAGGAAGGAGCATTCCTCAATCGAACAGAAAACCTGAGTTGCATTCAAAGATGTGAGAAAGCAACTAGGATCCAAGCGCTGCATTGTGCTCATAGTATCACCGTGCACCCTGGCAGATTATGGGATAAACAGTATGTGAAAGCTGATACAGGAAGGAGAATTCTGATCCAAGCTTTCCTTATTCATTTTCTTTATGTATTTGTACTTATAAAATAAGTGTACAACTGATAATCATAGTCCACAAAATATGTAACCAGACAAATCGAGAATTCCTTAGTCTTGGCTATACACACTGTATCAACTATATGAATTTTGAATATTATCTACGATGTCACTTGCAAGGTGAGCTATTTCTAGCGCCTCTCAGGTGCATTTCCTTATTTCCTATATCTTCAGGTACTTTCGACGTATTACTTGAGAACACCAAATACTTGGCTGCCCAAATTTATTTCTTTCCTCTGACTACTAAGATGTTTTAGTTCACCAGGTTGTCTTTGCATGCCCATGGATTCAACAGCAATCCATAGGGTTGCCCTGTTCGAGAATTTCTGAATTTGTGCTTAGTTTTAACTCCCTGAAGCATTTCATTGACTACTACGCGCTTCCTCGTCCTTGTCTCGTGGGGTGCCTAAGTATCCATCAAAAGCCTTTCCTCGTTTCAGCATTGCCCTTCACTTCTAAGACTATGAGAAGGATCTAACAGGAGATTGGGTCCAGAAAATAGCGTTGAGAGATCTGACTCTTCTCAATAAACTTAGTTATTACTTTACTATATCAAATGTATGAGTTTGGGCCTTCTTCTAGAAAGAGCCTAACCAGTTCTCTCAAGTTTGTCTTTATTTGCTTAAAGTGTTACAAAAGTGAAGTGTACTTATTTGCTTAAAGTAAACGTTTAATTCTAGTGTCTCCCTGTTCTTTTCTTGTTGAATATAGTACATGAAGAGCATGATTTAACAGTAAATAATACATTGGCTGCATCTTTTCTCCCAGTGGACAAAAAATTAGACAGTTCTGTTTGCAACTAAGTTAGCAGCCAAGAATTACTCAACAATGATTCCTTGTAAATCAAGAGTATTCAGCTTCACAGGTTTCTTGTAGTTTTTCAGCAGAAGAGAGCTGCAAACAACACTCACTGAAGAGGCAGCCATTGCAGCCCCAGCAATCCATGGAGGTAAGCGAAAATGAGTAGATGGGAACAGAACGCCAGCAGCAATTGGGATGCCGAGGAGATTATATCCCAAAGCCCAGAAGTAGTTGAGATGGATTCTCCGGAAGGTTTTCTTAGAAAGATCGATTGCTGTTATTACATCTTTCAAGCTGCTCTTCATAAGAACAATGTCAGCTGCCTCGATTGCTATATCTGTGCCTGCACCAATTGCCATTCCTACATCAGCAGCCACGAGTGCTGGTGAGTCATTAACTCCATCTCCTACCATTGCCACAACTTTGCCTAAATCCTGTGTACTAAAATGGATTCCAGATGAATCATGTGAAGAAATGAACAAGATTTTAAGAGTAAAATCACAATTTTTCAAGTTTATCATGTCAAAGGGGTCGTTCAGTTAGCAAACTAGTTATACCGGGATTATAACATAGGAATTAAATAATAGCAAGATTATTTGGTAAATATACTTTCTTTTTTGGGTAGATGTTTGTTCATTGGATTAAAAATGGGATATATGGAGTATAATTTAAGACATTTGTTTGGTTTTACAATAGATAAACTTGGATAAACTTTTATTTTCAATTTTAACCGTGACCTTCTTAAAGGACTTTGGCAGAAGAGCTTTAGAAAAGGTTTTTTTTTTGTCATTTTGCTTTATCCCATGATAGCTAATCCCGGTATTGTTATCCCATATTGAATGTGGTACGAGAATAATACCAAAATTGTGGATGTTTGAATGATGAAGAGCTGACTAATTGAACAAGTTCCTACCTGTAGTTCCGTCACTTTTTCAGCTTTCTGTTCGGGTTTGGCTTCTGCAAAAACATTTTTTCTCTCAATTCCAACTTGCTTGGCTATGGCATTTGCTGTTCCCCAGTTGTCACCTGTTACTATCATGCTCTCAACGTTCATTGATTTGAGAATGGAGATGACTTCTGGAGCCTCTGGCTTTAATGGATCAGAAACAGAAAGAACACCTATCAGCTCTTTATCGATGGATACAAGGATGCCGGTTTGAGCTTGTCCTTCTGTTTCTGCTAATGCTTCTTCAGCTTCAACTGGAATGGCAATGCCCTGCTCCGTCATCAAACTTTTGTTCCCCAAAATCACTTCTTTGTTGCAGATGATAGCCCTCACACCATGGCCAGTTATGGACTCAAAGTCCGAGGCTTCAGGCCAGGCAAGGTTCTCCTCACTTCCTCTCAAGTTTTTTGCATACTCAACAATTGCCTTGGCTAAGGGGTGATCACTATTTACCTGTCAATTTAAAATGCAGTAAAAGACACTTAAATTGATGTAGTTTTATTAACTAAGCACTAACGGCTTTCTTGACATTGAAACCTTTAGAATTCCAAAAGATAGCAACTAATCATTTATGTTAGTTTTACTAAAAGCTATCTATTGCTATCTGGTGTTGTATTTGTTTTGTATCTTGCTACTTTGCTGTCTCTTTTCTTTCAATCCTTTCGGATACTTCCCTTTTGAGCCGAGGGTCTTTCAGAAACAACATCTCTGCCTTACAAAGGTAGGGGTAAGGTCTGCGTACATCCTCCCCTGCCAAGACCCCACTTGTGGGATACACTGGGTATGTTGTTGTTGTTGTTTACTTTTACTAAAAAGAGGCTAAGTTTTATTAAGGATATGAATTGACCTTTCCAATGAAGAATCATAAGCAAGATAATATCCTACCTCAGCAGCAGCAATAAGTTCATAAAATTCTTGAAGTACCATAGTTTTGAATAGCCTAGTATTGACAACCATAGGCTTGCCAATAGTAAGAGTGCCAGTCTTGTCAAAAACTATACAGTTTACCTGTAGAATGAAACAGTTCACCACAAGTTCATTAACAAGATCTGGATTGTTATAAAGAATGAGTTTGAGTTCAGACCTCTTGTGCACTTTCCAATGCCTGACCACCTTTAATAAGGACACCGAGGGAAGCACCGACTCCAGTACCGACCATAACAGCCGTGGGAGTAGCTAGGCCGAGTGCACAGGGGCAAGCTACCACCATGACAGAAATGCCAAACTGCAGGGCAAGCTCAAAGCTATCCATGGAAGAAGGAATCCATGTTCTTGGATAAGAATTAAAAATTCCAGCTAAAAACCAAGAAACCCAAGTACAAAATGAGAGAGCAATGACCTGAGAAATCGGAATTAATCACTAATTTTCAGCCAAACTAATATATGATTGGTTAGTTATACACATATTGACAACAATGACATGTAAGGGGTGCTTAATCTCACAAGAGGCACAAAGTACTTGGAAATGTGGTCAGCAAATCTCTGCACAGGAGCTTTAGCCATTTGTGCTGATTCAACCAACCGAACAATCTGTGATAGAGCAGTTTCTGACCCAACCCTTGTTGCCTTGATGTGTAACACCCCATTTTCATTTAAAGTCCCTCCAATCACCATGTCACCCGTCTTTTTAGTGACCGGACAAGATTCTCCTGTTATCATGCTTTCATCTATATGGCTTTTCCCCCCGATGACGAGACCATCACAAGCTACTTTTGAACCTGGAATGGTTTTAATCACATCATTCTTTTGTATCAATCGGGTATCAACTTCTTCCTCATTTACCACATTGCCTTTGTCATCTAGAGTTAGCAGTGTTGCAGTCTTTGGGGCCAAATCCATGAGCTTGGCAATGGCCTCAGATGTCTTTCCTCTAGCCAAAACTTCCAGATATTTTCCAAGTAGAATGAATGAGATAAGCATCGAGCTAGTCTCAAAAAAGTCACTGGATTTGAAAGTTGGAGAAGTAGCTGCTCTTAGTACCGAATAAACTGAATAAAAATACGCTGCATTAGTTCCTAATGCAATAAGAACATCCATATTTGCGTAACCATGGCTTAAGGCAATATAGGCACCAACATAGAATTTTCGACCAATGATGAACTGCACCGGTGTAGATAGTGCCCATCTCAGAACCTGTCCAACGTTTAGCATGTTGGCAACCTTAGTTTCCAAAACATTTTTCAAACCAGGAATGTACATAAACACCATGGAAGTAAGAAAGACGGGAACTGTAAATACTAAACTCCAAAGAAAAGCTCTATGATATTGCTTGATTTCTTGATGTCTATGTTCTTCTCTTTCTCTTCCCTGAGGAAATATAGATGCCTCGAAACATCCTGATCCAGTTGATTCAATTGCGCGAATAAAGTCTCTAGGTCCTGTTACATCTGCTGTATAAGAGACCGATAACTTCTTGAGCTGCAGGTCAAAGTCTATTTCTTGAACTCCTTGGAGTGCAAGAAGGGAATTCTTTATCAGTTTAATACAATTCTCGGTGTTAACTCCATCAACTTTTAGCAGTATTCGACTGCTATCTCCTCCTGTACTAATCAATATGCCTTCAAATCCTGTATTTCCTATAGTTTCCAACAACTGATTGCAATCAACTGTTTTTGGATCATAACAGATTTCAGCTTCTTGAGTTGCTAACGCGACTCGTGCTTTTTGTACACCAGGGATTACCTGCAATGCTGATTCAAGAGTTGTGGAGCAAGAAGTGCAAGTCATTCCATTTACTTGAATTCTACATACTTGAGAGGACTTCTGATTCATCTCTTCTTCAATCAACTTAGCCTGAAACCCAACGTCTTCTATGGTCTCGCGGATCATCTCCTCCTAGTCATATTAACATAAAGCATTTCAACTATGTAAGCATGATTCTTGAAGAATTTTTTATCCTCACAAGATTATATAGCTGTAAAGGCAGAGTGCCTAGTAGAAGAGACCCCTTTTTGAGAAACCACATACTAACCAAACATAGAGATTGAACTAGTTTATGTATCAAGAAACTTACTGTGTTAGTGTTATATATGTGATATACTATACTACAGTTCATTTCCTTAAAGATGTATCATATGACAGCTTAATTACAAAATCTAGAAATTTTCGGTTTCATATTAAAGGCAGCCTAATACACAAAGTATCCCACATTCATGCAGGGTCCGGAGAAGGACCACACCTCAAGAAGGTGTGATGTAGACAACTTACCTTGACACAAGCATTGATTGCTGAGAACACGGCTCGAAGCTCGAACCTATAGGTAATATAGAAACAATTTTACCGTTGCTTCAAGATTTCCTTTCATATTTTCAACTTCATACTAAAGTTTCTAATTAGAAGAGGCAATTAGAATAAGTAGTACACTAATAAACTTTTAATATACTTAGCAGGCAGGTCCATTAGTCTTTGTCTAATTAAAGTGGCATTTGAGGATAATCTTTGATAATGATCAAAACTCATATCCACTTATGAAAAAGAAAGTGTTTTTTTCTTTTCTTTCTATATGCACTCAGAAGCACTTCAAAGTTTATAATTAACTGTGTATGAGGAATCCAAAAGACAGCACAAAACACTAAAAAGGAAAAAGGTGAAAAAAAAGCTTCTTCAGAAAAAGAAGATTGGAGAATATTTTCCCACTAGAGAGCATACATTTGAATATTAGTGCTGTAAAGTTAGCAACTTCCAACTGTATCTCAAATTCACAAAAAATACTCTAGCTAAAACACAAAAATAATATTCCTGGAGTTTGAAAATACAAGTGTTGGAGTTATTCCATGTTTCACTCTTTTTTTTTTATGACCATGGTGTTTGGGCCAGCTTTTGCGCACCTCGACTAAATCCACGGAATACCTTTCACCTTCCATGTTTCACTTTTATAAGATCAATTTTTTTTTTTATAGCAAGGCTTGTTTGAACTCTAGGAGATTAGGACACATTCATGGAGTTTCAGCCGTAGAAGTTGAAACTCCCGAAAAGTGTCATGAGATACGTATTAAGTTCAAACGTTTAAACTTTTATAAGTTCAAAAAGCAAGAAACAGACACAACAGAGTAAAATTCCGATTTTAAAAAAAAACTAGGAGAGAGATGTTGCAATAAGCTTACATTAACAAGACTTGGGCAGAAAATAACTTGTGCTTTGTTATTCAAAACATCAACAACAGCCAATTTAATTCCAGCAAGTTTCTTGATGGCTTTCTCCACAGAATTTGCACATGAAGAACAAGTCATTCCAATGACTGAAACCAATGCCTTTTTTGCTTCATTTTCAGAGTAAATTGAATTCCCTTTTATATTTTTTTGATTGAACCAAGTACTACACAAGTTTTCTTTTTGGTCATTGGAGGGTTCTTCTTGTTGTAAAGTTTTTGCCATTTATAATTGTTTTATTTATGCAGGTGCTTACAACATAGACATGCACTAATTAGAACTTTTGAGTTAGCACTTGCATATATTTATATTGTTCTAGCCTGGACAGAGTTACCTGGTATCTGTTCCTGGTGGGAGGTGGCAGGTATCCCGTGGAACTAGTCGAGGTACAAGAAACCTGACCCGGACATCACGGTCATAAAAAAAAATTATATTTATATTTATAGAGGGGATAAGCCAATCATAGAAGAGGAATATGACTTGACATATATTTATTTTGTGGGATTTAAAGTTGAAAGTTGATCACAAGTGTGTTGAGTTGTGAAATGGGGTTTCTTTATTAAATTATTTGTTTAACTTTATAATAATTTACCAAGTTAGATATCATGAGTGGAGTCTGGAGAGAGTGGGTGTACGCCATTAAGAATCAGCCCAAGTGTTAATTATACGACCTTGACTCAATACTAGCTACCCTTATCCTTGTGTAATTTTATCAATTTTGTCAATCGAAAAGAACCACGCTTGTTATATGCGATTTAGGGTGTGTTTGATATGGAGGAGAATATTTTCTCGAAAACGTATGTTTTCTGATTTTTTTTATTTTTTGGTCAAAAAATATCTTTTCAAGGAATATAAGTTTTTTGAAAATTAGAAAATTGACTTTCTCAATATATGAAGATAAGTAAAACAAGTTCAATAGATTGTCTAATATCTATGCCTCACCTTCCCACACTCCACCTAGCCCACCCCTCCCTGCACCCCACCTGGTCCCTTGTACTCACCACTTGCGGGGCATCCCACCCCCACCCTAGCACCCCTGACCCCATCTCATCCTCACTCATCCCCTTCCACCTCTATCGACCCTACATCCACTTTTTCTCAACCAATTTAAATTTCATTTCATTTTTTTTAAATTTTAATGTAAGTAGAGTAGTAAGTAGTTAGGCGAAATTTTAGTGATTGCTATGTATATGCTGAGAATCTCTAAGAAATCACAAGTGCGTATGATTATTCTCATTTATGACCAATGATTGCTTGCAAAAGACAACGATCAGCTATATACACGCAAAATGTAGACAAAAGCTATTAAATTTCCGTGAATTCGCAGGTTATGGGCTAGATCAGCCACTGCATGATAGACTTCATCACATATTGGCACGTGCGTAATGTATTTGGCTGATTTTCTAATACGTAATTTGTTCAAGTGCCTCTAGTTTTTCTTTCAAGGATTATTAAATATTAGATGTAGAAAACTATAACATAAGCAAAAAAAATTAAGGCCTAATACAATCTAGCTAGGGTTAGGCTTGAAATCGATATTTTATATATAGGGAAGGCAATGTATCATAAAGTTTAAGCGAAATATATTGATAATCTCTTAAATTTATGAGTAAATTTTATTTAAAGATTCAAATTATGACATATTTTGATTGAACACTTGAATATATAATAAAGTGTTTTTATTAGATACTTCCAGTTCCGACACAAATTTTGGAAAAGCTTTTGGGTGTGTTCTCAGATGAGGCTTGATAACGCTCAAACTACACCTCAAATTAATGAAGCGTAAGCGATCGTTGTCAAGTAAAGAACCCAACAAGGTTGGGGTCGAATCCCACAGAGAATATGGTGAAGATTAAGACTTTAGTGAAGTAGATGACTAGTGATCAATTGTTTCCGATAAATAAAAGGGGGGGTTTTGTGAACAAGTCGTAAACAAAGCAACAATAATGTAAGGGAATAATCAATAGGAGAAAATGAACTAGGGACGTGTTCACCATGGCTTTTGTAACAATATCGATTCTAGGCTTAACCGGGTTCTTTCTATATGCGTGTCACGATGTGATTGCGTCTATTGTATCGTCTAAACGTCTCTCGACCAAATAAACAAATTTCCTTTTATCTTCTCTCGATCTCAAAAAGATGTGCTTTTTAGCTTTCAATCCTAACATCAAGTAGATTAATCCAGTTACGGCATTAATCAATAAGACGAGAGTTAGTAGTCTCGAATCCTTGTTGTTAATCAAGTTTTCCCGGTTTTAATCTCTTTACTCAAGCAAATTAAACCTAGGCATGTTCTAATGTTTGCAACCACTAGAAAACGTGACATAAAGTATGATTAACAACGTGACAATACATATATCGAACCCAACGCTACCCGGAATCTATATTGCTACGTTTGCCATGGCTCCCACAACCCTAGTTGCGGGAGTTTTAGTTACTCATGCTCGATAAATAAGAGAAAATAGTTGTATTCATCATAAAAGGAAGAAAAGTCTTACAATATAATGAAAATAATCAATCTTCCAATATCCACGAACAAGAACACCAAGAACTCACGAACGAATCAAGACACGAATTCAAGAGAATGAACCGTGTTGTTGCTCTCAAAAACCAACTAAAACGTGTTTTAAACTAATGGGAGAATATCCTTAACATAAACCTAACATAGGGTATTTATAGGAGTAGTAGAAACCAAATCCAAAACGGGCTAGGAATCCCCAAAACGCGGGTCGCCGACCAGTGCTACTGCCTTAGCGTGACGGCCAGGCTTGACGGACCGTCAAGGCAGTGACGGACCGTCGCCTGGGCCGTCACTGCTTGGCAGCAACACTGCCTCAAGTTGACGGTCCCAGTGACGGACCGTCACACTTGTGACGGGCCGTCACTCAGGCCGTCACTCTTAGGCAGAATGTTGTTTTTCGCGTATTTTCTTCCGTTTCCGTGTTTGTTTCCATTTCCTACAAATACAACATAAAAACATCAAAAACAACAATGGTTGCTTGAAAACGTACGATTGTTCTTAGTAAAAAGGAGTCAAAAGTGACGTAAATTAGCGTCACATCAACACCCTCAACTTAAAACGTTCGCTTGTCCTCAAGCAACATAACATAAAACAATAATACGACTCAACTAAGAACACGAACTCATGTCTATAGCACTTCATGGTCATTCTAAACTTATTCAATTAAATCAGGCTCCCTCATAGCACACGTATGTATGAAACACTAACTTGCAAGGATCCAAACATGTCATTCCGATATGATAGAATATTATGCATACACATACGCAGCTATCCTAACAATCAATAGACAATATAGACATCTTGGTGCCCTCACCACAAAGAAATCCCACACACAAGATTTGGGACTAGGTAAGCGCTCACACTCACAAACGATTTCAAACAATGCACATGCGATACCATAGGCTTGCCCTTACTATTCTATTTCGGTTCTTCAGAAAGCTACTCAGGATCACTACAGGACTTGTTTAGGCTTGTAACGAGGCTTCGGGTGCAGGTAGGATACATTTAGGGGTTAGTGACTAAGCCCTCCTTGGAACTACCGACGTCTTCTTACCACATAACGTTACTTTGTCCATCCTTATTCACCTCTTTATTCCCTTCTTTCTAGCTACGGGTGCGGCCTCTATATTTTGACCATTCTTTTTATTACTTTTTCAATCTTTTTCACTTCTTTTTATTTTTCTTTTCTTAGGCACACACCCGAATTTTCATTCTATTCACAACCAATCTTCTCCATCCTCTTTTTCTTATCATTCACCTTTGTAGTAGCCACCCTCAACTTAGGCTGATTGCCTGCGTTGAGGTGCACGATGTCCATAACAGGACCAGGGCCAAAACAAGGTTTACCTCTATGGTAGCCACCCTCAACTTAGGCTGATTGCCTGCGTTGAGGTGCACGATGTCCAAGGAAGGACCAGGGCCAAAATAGGGATTCAAAGTTAAACAGGAATGGTGACAGGTTATTGAAAGAACAAGGTCAATTATGGCTCAAACAGGGATCAAGGGATTATTTATATTTGGACGGTCTTTTAGGTTAAGTGGACTGCACACAAAAAGGGCCTGTGATCCTTTCCTAAGCAACCAAACTTCGAACTTAACAAAATAGACCGGGCAAGTTCTAGATGCATGCACAGAGTAAGAATTTATAACAATAATCTCACACGCTCTTGGCACCAAGAAACTATATCGCTACCAACTATCAAACAACCGCTCGGCTTAAGCATACTCATCCTACTCATAATCACACAATGACATACAAGGATCCAGACAGTCAATCGTTTCAACATAAGTACAAAACCAGAAAATTTTTAAAGGGGCGCTACTTTGATAAGAAATCTCATGCTTTGCTATAGGCACTAAAAAAAATTTAAAATAAACAACCTAAACATGCCGGTTCTACTAGATAGCACACCGGAGGGAAAAGAAACACGGCAACAAAAACCCTCGGTGGTGACTCAACAATTTATGGGTTGCCTCCCATACAGCGCCTGATTTAACGTCGCGGCACGACGCGGATGTCTTGATTACTCAGACTTCATCAAGACACCCCAGACTTAATACACACCCGTATGCACAACTATATACCCTATAATAAACAAAAACAACAAATAAAAGTAAAAGCAGGAAAGTATGACTAAGAGTCAAATAAACACACCAGACTTAATCAAAAACCGTATTCCCCGGCAACGGCGCCACTTTTTGATAACGCTCAAACTACACCTCAAATTAATGAAGCGTAAGCGATCGTTGTCAAGTAAAGAACCCAACAAGGTTGGGGTCGAATCCCACAGAGAATATGGTGAAGATTAAGACTTTAGTGAAGTAGATGACTAGTGATCAATTGTTTCCGATAAATAAAAGGGGGGGTTTTGTGAACAAGTCGTAAACAAAGCAACAATAATGTAAGGGAATAATCAATAGGAGAAAATGAACTAGGGACGTGTTCACCATGGCTTTTGTAACAATATCGATTCTAGGCTTAACCGGGTTCTTTCTATATGCGTGTCACGATGTGATTGCGTCTATTGTATCGTCTAAACGTCTCTCGACCAAATAAACAAATTTCCTTTTATCTTCTCTCGATCTCAAAAAGATGTGCTTTTTAGCTCTCAATCCTAACATCAAGTAGATTAATCCAGTTACGGCATTAATCAATAAGACGAGAGTTAGTAGTCTCGAATCCTTGTCGTTAATCAAGTTTTCCCGGTTTTAATCTCTTTACTCAAGCAAATTAAACCTAGGCATGTTCTAATGTTTGCAACCACTAGAAAACGTGACATAAAGTATGATTAACAACGTGACAATACATATATCGAACCCAACGCTACCCGGAATCTATATTGCTACGTTTGCCATGGCTCCCACAACCCTAGTTGCGGGAGTTTTAGTTACTCATGCTCGATAAATAAGAGAAAATAGTTGTATTCATCATAAAAGGAAGAAAAGTCTTACAATATAATGAAAATAATCAATCTTCCAATATCCACGAACAAGAACACCAAGAACTCACGAACGAATCAAGACACGAATTCAAGAGAATGAACCGTGTTGTTGCTCTCAAAAACCAACTAAAACGTGTTTTAAACTAATGGGAAGAATCCTTAACATAAACCTAACATAGGGTATTTATAGGAGTAGTAGAAACCAAATCCAAAACGGGCTAGGAATCCCCAAAACGCGGGTCGCCGACCAGTGCTACTGCCTTAGCGTGACGGCCAGGCTTGACGGACCGTCAAGGCAGTGACGGACCGTCGCCTGGGCCGTCACTGCTTGGCAGCAACACTGCCTCAAGTTGACGGTCCCAGTGACGGACCGTCACACTTGTGACGGGCCGTCACTCCGGCCGTCACTCTTAGGCAGAATGTTGTTTTTCGCGTATTTTCTTCCGTTTCCGTGTTTGTTTCCATTTCCTACAAATACAACATAAAAACATCAAAAACAACAATGGTTGCTTCAAAACGTACGATTGTTCTTAGTAAAAAGGAGTCAAAAGTGACGTAAATTAGCGTCACATCAAGGCTTATTACACAAATACATTAACCACCTAAAATATGTCATCTTCTTTAATTATACGTATTAGCCTCAATAAACTGTAAAGCCTCAGGCATGTAAGAATTAAGACTGGTGTATATAATTTAAGAAGGTGACACGTTTTATGTGGTTAACTTATCTACGACTCTACGTAATAGGTTCTTGAGAATACACACAAAAACCTTGAATTGAAACTGTCTCATTTTATCATGTGTTCAAGTCACAACCCAGGGAGAACCACACCCCAAAAGCTAGCTATTGACGTGGGAAAGCCCAAACTACATAAACCCCACATCAATACTTTGTAGTACAGATGTGAGACTTGCAAAGGACCATAACAAATCACCACACTTTGCATTCGTCGTGCTCGATGACTGTGCGCTAGACATTACTAGTCCCGAGCAAAAAATGTGATGTCCGCGTCACCATTCATGGCACCGTGGACATGTACAAAGGGTGGTGGGTGGCTCCAATACCACTATTACAACTCAAGGAAAACCACATATAAAAGTTGAGATGTGGGAGCTCAAGATTATATAAACCCCATATATGCACTTTGTAGTACCGATGTGAGACTTGCAATGGACCATAACAATTCAGGTGCACAATTGAAACATACCGCAATTTGAATATCAAAATAAAATTTACCGACAAATTTACGGGGCTTTCGATGTATTCTGCCTAAAGTTTAATTTGTTCAAGGGCTTCTTTATTTCAATAATTAAAAAAAATACTAGATCTTACAAAACTGAAAAGTTAACAAAGTGGTACAGTTCTGCATAATGAAGTTACTTTTTAGTACATAAAATTTAGGTTTATAATCACTTCAGTACTACACATAGTACTATACACCACATCCAACCCCACAAACTTATTCTACAAAAGCAAGCTGACTTGTAATGTTCCATTTACTTCTCAAATAACTTTATGAGAACGGACCATTCAAAATAAAGTTTAAGTCATCATGCAGCAATAAGAAATTAAAAGTTATGGGATTAGCACTGTTGGTTCAAAAGCAACCACATATTGGTATATACATATTAACTTGCAATAACATAGTTTAAGAAATGAATCACTAGTACTTGAATCTTGCCTACAACAACTGGTGCATAGAAAATCAGTGATTACTCAACATATTTACATGTTTTATTAATGGAAAAAGATAAAGTATGCAACATACATTAAGCTCCCGCTATGTGCCGGGCGTCTAATGTATGCAACTTACCATGCATTTCTGCAAGAAGTTGTTTTCACGACTTGAACTCGTGACCTAGAGGTCATCACATTGCGAGGTTTACCATCCAACATATTTACAAAAATTATGACTCAACAGTTATTCCTCCAATCTCAAGATTATCAAGCTTTTTAGGCCTCTTGTAATTCTTCAGCAAAAGAGAGCTGCATACAACACTTACTGAAGAAGCAGCCATTGCTGCCCCTGCTACCCACGGTGGCAAGCGGAATCCGGTAGACGGAAAAAGAGCTCCAGCAGCAATAGGGATGCCTAGGAGGTTATAACCAAATGCCCAAAAGTAGTTGAGGCGAATACGGCCAAAAGTTTTCCTGGAAAGGTCAATAGCAGTTATGACATCTTCAAGATTGCTTTTCATTAGGACAATATCAGCTGCCTCAATTGCTATGTCTGTCCCTGCCCCTATTGCCATGCCGACATCCGCTGCTACAAGCGCTGGCGAGTCGTTGATTCCATCTCCCACCATTGCAACAACTTTTCCCAAACTCTGTTGATCAATTAACATGACTTAGCCACCAGCAATGACAAAAATTAAAAATACTCCTTTCGTTACATTTTATATGGCGGTATTTGACTGGTCACAGAGACATACCAAAAGTACCCCTAGAATTTGTAGTCTTAAACATGACATTTCTATGGCTATAAGAGCATGTCACTAATGGTAAAACGTGAAGCTTAAAACTAAAGAGATTCGGAATATAGAGAGATGACATTCTTTTGGAACAAATTTGTTAACTCAGGCAAACTTGGGCTAATTCTTTAAAAGAAAAATGTGTTTATCTTTCAGCAGATTCATGGCATCCAAATTTTACCTGCAGTTCCTTCACTTTTTCGGCTTTGTCTTCAGGTTTTGCTTCTGCAATAACATCACTAATACCAACTTCCATCGCAATGGCATTAGCTGTTCCCCAATTGTCACCTGTTACTAGCATACTCTCAACTTTCATAGTCTTAAGAAGAGAAATGACTTCACGAGCTCCGGGCTTCACTGGATCTGATATACCAACAACTCCACTCAATACACCATCAATTGATACAAGAATTCCAGTTTGAGCCAATTCTTCTGCTTCTGCTAGTATTTCATCGGCATCAACTGGAATGGAAATGCCTTGATCTAACATCAAGCTCTTGTTTCCAACTATTAACTTCTTGTTGTGGACGACAGCCTTCACACCATGTCCAGTTATAGACTCAAAGTCCTGGACTTCAGGCCACCGAGGGTTCTCCTCATCCTCTCTGAACCTTTTAGCGTATTCAACAATTGCCTTGGCCAAGGGGTGCTCACTATTTAGCTGAAATTCAAGTGTAAGTTGTCAGTTTCACGTATTGGCATGGACAAACGTCAGTGTTTACTATATTAGAAAAATGTTTGACCATGATGGTGTTCAAAGTCTTTAGGTCACGAAGAATTTCATCCCAGTTCACTGACTACAAAAATATTACCTCGTATGATCTGGCCTAAGCAGAGTCAGCAGGAGACACATATTAGAGAATTATCTTGATAAATCTAGGTTAAATAGACATAAACTGCTTTAAAGATATGTGCAAAAAACTTTTAACTGCATGTTATATGACAAATGGAAGGCTCAAAGAACAGCTTTATAAGTTGCTCTATCAGGGCAACGGAAACATGACTAAGTTAACAAGGGTGATAGAACCAGTAGGGCAAAACTAGCAAAGAATACACCACACAATGGAGGATGGTAATTGTGATAAAGCACTCGAGAAGTCCAAACTAGACTCAAATGTACCTCAGCTGCCGCAACCAATTCGTAAAATTCTCGAAGTACCATAGATCTGAAAAGCTTTGTATTTACAACAACTGGTTTGCCCATTGTAAGAGTCCCCGTCTTATCAAACACTATACAGTCCACCTACAGAAACATATGATGATTTAAATTTTTATGATATGGCATTGCAGGAAGCACAGTTGAGAATTTTGAGTGCGTACCTTTTGTGCGCCTTCCAAAGCTTGCCCACCTTTAATAAGGACACCTCGAGAAGCACCAACTCCTGTGCCAACCATGACAGCAGTTGGAGTAGCAAGACCAAGGGCACATGGGCAAGCTATGACCATTACAGATATACCAAATTGAAGGGCAAGCTGAAAGCTATCCATAGAAGATGGAATCCAGGATTTAGGATAGCTGTCGTACTTCCCAGCTAAAAACCAGGCCAGCCAAGTGGATAAAGAGAGAATAATAACCTGAAATTGCAAAAAGATCACCAACTCATAGAGAGTCATAAGATGATAACATAAATTTTAACAGAAGCCGGTTAATACTCACTAGTGGCACAAAATATTTAGAAATACGATCAGCAAATTTTTGAACTGGAGCTTTAGCCATTTGTGCTGATTCAACCAGCCTAACAATCTGTGAAAGAGCACTCTCTGATCCAACCTTAGTAGCTCTAATATGCAGAACACCGTTCTCATTCACAGTCCCTCCAATCACCATGTCGCTTTTCCTTTTGGCAACTGGCCGAGATTCTCCGGTTATCATACTTTCATTTACGTGGCTTTGTCCCCAGATGACAAAACCATCACAGGCTACTTTTGCACCAGGAAGGATTCTGATCACATCGTTCTTCTGTATCAGTTGGCTATCAATTTCTTCCTCTTTCACCACATTTCCTTCGTCATCAAACTGTAATAATGTTGCCGTCTCAGGGGTCAAGTTCATGAGTTTAGCAATGGCCTCGGATGTCTTTCCTTTGGCCAAAACTTCAAGATACTTCCCGAGTAGAATGAAGGAAATAAGCATTGAGCTGGTTTCAAAAAAATCAGTAGACTTGAAGCTTGGAGAAGTGGCAGCTCTTAACACCGAATAGACCGAGTAAAAGTAGGCTGCATTTGTTCCCAAAGCAATCAAAACATCCATATTTGCAGAACCATGACGCAGTGCTTTGTAAGAACCAGAGTAGAAACGTCGTCCAATGATGAATTGCACGGGAGTAGAAAGCACCCACCGCAAAATCTCTCCAATGCTAAGCATGTTCACGACTTTAATATCCAATCCATCCTTCAGACCAGGAATATACATGAAAACCATGGAAGTCAAGAAAACAGGAATTGTAAAAACCAAGCTCCAGAGAAAGGATCGACGACAGTATTCGATTTCCTCCTGTCTATGGGATTGTTTCCCGCCTCCTTCAGGAAATATTGTTGCCTTGAACCTTCCAGAACCAGTTGACTCAATTACTTGAATAAAATTTCTAGGTCCTATTATATCTGATTTATAAGAAACGGATAACTTCTTCAGCTCAGTATCAATATCAACGTCTTCAACACCTGGGAGTGCTCTAAGAGAACTTTCAATAATGCTCATGGAATTGTCAGTGTGTACTCCATCAACTTTGAGCAATATTTTGCTCCTATCTTCTCCCGTGCTAATTAATATGGCTTCAAATCCGGTATCTTCTATGGCTTCTAAAAGCTGATTGTAAGTTGATATCCACGGATCATATTGGATTTCAGCCTCTTCAGTTGCTAATGCAACTCGTGCTTTCTGTACGCCTGGGATCAACTGCAAAGCAGATTCAACAGTTGTGGAGCAAGAAGTGCAGGTCATTCCTTTTATACGTATCCGGCAGACTTGGGAAGTTTTTTCATTCGTCTCCTCAGTAATCAAAGTAGCCTGGAATCCAACATCTTCTATTGTCTCACGGATTGTTTCCTCCTACACATTTGGGCAAGTATTCTTAGAAACTACAACGAACCACTTCTGCAAAGATCCAATGACTTAAAGAATTATAGCTATAGTATTTCTTCGAGAAATGAAGTAAATTTGTTCATGGCTTTCTCAGCAATTTCTACTTCTAGAATTACTGATGCATAACGCAGGGTAAGAACAACAACAACAACAACAACATACCCAGTGCATAACGCAGGGTACTTGGTACTAATATGTAAATGCAGCTTTAACATAGTACTAAGCATAGTCTTTTAGACCAACATCATTGGTTCTGAATGTGAATCAAAATAGATGAATCTAATCCCATATAAAGCTCGTCGCTGAAATCAAACTCAACCATGCTAAATTCAGAATATACATCCATAAAGCACCAACTCCCAAGTGATAGAGGGACAAGCAAAGTTAATGGAGCTCAAAGAGTTGGAGAACCATTCAGAAGGACAAACTTGACAATTTGGTGAGTCATTCAATGTAGATGTGCTTGCCAAACCTAAGGTGAAATAGACTAGACAACAGAATTCCACTTCATCCGGTGCAACCAACATTCAACCAAAAGCAAAACTTAAAGGAAGAGGAAAAGGGATTAAACACTTGGACTTTAACAAGTTTGCTTAGAACATGCATAACATATTCAATGGAGTACCTCACTTCTATATGAAACAACCAAGATGGTTAGGACATACATAACATATTTGTAAAGATATGGCACACGGGGCTAACTCAACCCCAAAAGCTAGCTCATGAGGGGAGGATTGCCCATGTCCATACTCCATATAAGCAAATCGCCAGTCCATTCCCCAACCAATGTGGGACTTTTACCCACTCTAACAATATTCAATGCAATTGCTCACTTCTATAAAAATCATAAATAATATACAATGGAAGGCTTCAAACTCTACCTAATAAGTCCATATGACAAGCAGAATCCAGCAAAACTTGAAAAAAGAAACAAATGTATACTCTCTTTCACCAATTAAGAGAAAAATGGACTCACGCTGACATAGCTAAGGCAAAAGATAACTCAAAACTCTGTTATTCAAGAATCGTAAACCCCGATAACCCCTTTTAGAGTTTCTACCTAATAAGCCAATATCATTAGCAGAATCCACAAAAACTTCCAAAGATCAAATTTTTACATTCTTTCATCAATTAAGAAAAAAACCCGGAAAACTTATTGCTGAAATAAATAGTTTGAAATAAGCAATAGGAGTTAAAACAAAAATTGGACTCACACTGACATAGCTAGGATAAAAGATAACTTGAACTCTTTTATTCAAGAATCTTAAACCTTGATTCACAGGTGAGACAAAATATACGTAGGTGATTTCTTTCCATCTATTTAAGCCTCAGTGCACAGAGTTACTCAGTTACTCGATACCTGTGCTGGTGAGAGGTAGCAAGTACCGTAGAATTAGTTGAGGTACATGCAAGATAGCTCAAAAACCACGGTTACCAAAAAAAAAATCTTAAACCTGGATAACCCCTTGTAGAATTTCTACGTAATAAGCCTATATCATTACCAGAATCCACAAAAAACTTCCATAAAGATCAAATTTTTACTTTCTTTCACCAATTAAAAATTCACTAAAAACATCCATAAAGATGAAACTTTTACGTTCTTTCACCAACAAAAAAATCTCAAAATCAAGAATTGGAGAGGAAAAAATTGGATTACTCACATTGACAAAACTGGGGTAAAAAATAACTTGTGCTTTGTTATTCAAAACATCAACAACAGCTTCTTTAATCCCAGAAAGTCTTTTGATTGCCTTCTCAACAGATCCAGCACATGCAGAACAACTCATACCATTAACTGAATAAATTGCCTTTTTCTCTTCATCACAAGGTACAGAAACACCCTTTGGGTATTTGGGCATTGACGGGTAACGTGGCTTTGGGGGAAAATCTCCGTAACTGGTTTCATTTCTTAGGCATGCAAGTGAAAGAAACTTAGCTGTCGCCATGGATGAAAGGCTGAAGCTTTTTTTTTTTTTTTTTTTTTTCAATTCTTGAATTGCTTTTCTCGTAAAAACAGAGTTTGGTGTCAAAGAAAAACAAATATGTACTATGAAATAAATAAAAATTGGATCTTTTAGGGTGTGTTTGGCAGGAGAGAAAAATGTTTTCTAGAAAATATTTTTTTGGAAAATAAGTGATTTGTATTTTCGCAAGTAAACAATAATATACTATCCAAGAATATTTACATGTAATCTGGCAAAACATAATAAGGGTGGGGGGAGGATTTAGGGGTAGCGGGAGTGGGATAGTCAAAGGGTGGAGTGGATGAAAAAGAGATAGTGAATATGAAATTTCACATATGAATGGATCCGTTTGGCCATGAATATTATTCACTTTTTTTGGAGTATTATTTCACTTTATTTGAAAAATAATGTTTGGTCATGAAAATCCTAAATGCAACTTAAAGTTAGTTGTATTAGAAATTTGAAAAACAATAAAAACCTTGTTTTTACTTTTTAATTTATTTTTTGTTTAATTTTTATTTATTTTTCATAAAATAACTTCATTTAAATTATATTGCATGTTCAAATAGTATTTTATATTTTTTTAAAAATACTTTGAATTTTAAATATTAATTATAAAAACTATGGTCAAACACAATTTCAACTCATGACCAAACGCCTACTTTAATTTCCTACTTATATAAGAAAGTCATTTTTTCATATTTTCTTAAAAATTTATTTTTCAAAAGTTTGAATCAATCAAAAATTAAAAAGTTACAAAATATTTTTCCGTTGTACCAAACACACCTTTAGTTTTGCTTATATGCTATTTTTTAATATATTTGGTTGGTGTAATAAAGTTGAGGGGCTATTGATCGGTAGGAGTTGTAATATTTTAGGATTATATTGTGTGATCATGATGCGTATTTAATGTGTAATATTTTATCAACCCATTATAGTGTTTTTTTAAGAAAATTACAATATTTTCTTAAAATAATACTAACAATTTTTTTTGGTGCAGTTTTATATGTTGTTATAGCAAGTTATCTTTAATAGTTGTTAATATAGATATATATATATATTTTGACGAGGGAATCTAAAGTATTACCTTTGGGAGTGTAAACAAGTTTTGTGCGATAAATTCGATTGAGAAAGCATGCAAATTTTAAACTTGAAATCCTCTATTTAGGAGATTATTTGCTCAACCAACTCGATCACTCTTTCGAAAGGCTTAAATACACATTATTTCTAATATCATTTAATGCTAAGTTAAATTATAGATTAAAATTAAACTTTCTTATTTTTATTTTTCAAATACAA
Organism: Jaltomata sinuosa; assembly: GCA_003996215.1. Lineage (NCBI taxonomy): Eukaryota > Viridiplantae > Streptophyta > Magnoliopsida > Solanales > Solanaceae > Jaltomata > Jaltomata sinuosa. The sequence goes on from QJPP01000005.1 coordinate 1,819,686, forward strand.
TTTAGCTAGCTTTGCCTCCAAGTGCGGCTTGGAATGGGCCCATTTCCGTTGCTTTCGCGGGGAATTTGAATTTGAGGACGATTGTTTAACATATTTTTTTTTTAACATCTAGTGTTCGCTAGGTATATTGAAGCTTGATTGATTTGAATTTATATTAAAAAATCAACTTTAAAAGATAAAATATTCTTTACTAAAGACGACTTTATACTTTAATCTAATTTCAACATACATAGTTTTTTTTTTCTCTCCCACCTAATATATAATATCCTAATTAAGATTTAACTAATTCAAATTCACATCACAAAATCTCATTTTAAAAAAATATAACTATTCCCTACGAAAAGTGACTTCATACACAATTTCAACATTATAGTTGCGTATATAATTTTTAGACTCCCATTAAGTTAATTCAACCACGTCTCCAAATGTATATTGAAATCATATTTTTAAAAAGTCAACTGTTTGTTGTTGTTGTTTTATTGTTATGTGAAAATGGGGCAAATATATAAATGAATTTAGAATTTAATTGCACCACAAGTGACAAGTGCACAATTATACTTTTTCCGGAAAAGACTTTTTTCTCAAATCCGTTGGAGTAATACAAAAATCAGCTTTGAAGATTCTTTTTCTTCTTCTAATGGTGACGTTAAAAATAGCTTGTGCGTACATTGATTATTATTTTACTTTTTCTTTATTTTTGTAAGTAAATAATTTTGTTTGTTATCGATCAATATGTTCATCAGAGTCCTTCAGGATGGCTCAGTTGGTTTGGAGGGTGGTTATCCACACGGATGACCCGGGATCAATCCCTCCTCAATGCCTTCTGAGTCGAGCCTGTCGCACAGGGCTTGCCTAGTGCGGTTTACATCCCCTGTGTGATTTGCAGGCTATTACACAGTGAGGGGTTTACCCAGTGCGCACAAAGTGCTAACCACAGAGTGCAGCATCCAGCAAAACTTGAAAAAAGAAACAAATGTGTACTCTCTTTCACCAATTAAGAAAAAAATGGACTCACACAGACATAGCTAATGCAAAAGATCACTCAAACTCTGTTGTTCAAGAATCCTAAACCTCGATAATCCCTTGTAGAGTTTCTACCTAATAAGCCAATATCATTAGCAAAATCCACTAAAACTTCCAAAGATCAAACTTTTACGTTCTTTCACCAATTAAGGAAAAACTCAATAAGCAATTGGAGTTAAAACAAAAATTGGACTCACACTGACATAGCTAGAACAAAAGATAACTCGAACTCTGTTATTCAAGAATCTTAAACCTTGATTCACCAAAAAATCACTAGACCATTTCTTTACACCTATCTAAGCCTCAGTGGACAGAGTTACCCGATACATGTGCTGATAAGAGGTAGCAGGTACCTGTAGAATCAGTCGAGGTACATGCAAGCTGGCTCAAACAACATAGTTATCGAGAAAAGAAAAAACTTAAACCTCAATAACCCCTTGTAGACGTTCTACGTAATAAGCCTATATCATTACCACAATCCACAAAAAACATCCATAAAGATGAAACTTTTACGTTCTTCCACCAATTAAAAATCCCTAAATCAAGAATTAGAAGGAAAAAATTGGATTACTCACATTGACAAAACTGGGGTAAAAAATAACTTGAGCTTTATTATTCAAAACATCAACAGCTTCTTTAATCCCAGAAAGTCTTTTGATTGCCTTCTCTACAGATCCTGCACATGCAGAACAACTCATGCCATTAACTGAAAAAATTGCCTTTTTCTCTTCATCACAAGGTACAGAAACACCCTTTGGGTATTTAGGCATTGATGGGTAATGTGGCTTTGGGGATAAATCTCCATAACTGCTCTCATTTCTTAGACATGCAAATGAAAGAAACTTAGCTGTCACCATGGATGAAAAGGGTGAAGTCTGTGTTCAATTCTTGTTTGGTGTCAAAGAAATTTGAATGATGAAATAAATAAAAATTGGAATTTTTAGGGTGTGTTTGGTAGGAAAGGAAAATTATTTTTCGGAAAATAAGTAGTTTCTTGTATTTTGACAAGTAAACAAAAACATATTATCGAAGAATATTTACGAGTAATCTAACAAAACACGATGACATGAGGTGGGGTGGGGTGAGGATTTAGGGTGGCGAGGGTGGGATAGTCAAGGAGTAGGGGTTGGGAGCGTTGGTGGATGAAAAAGAGACAATGAATATGAAATTTCGCATATGGAACTTGGTTTACCTACTTACTTTAGAAAAGTTACTTTTCTAATTTTAAAATTTTGTTTTTATAAAGAAAATATTTTATGAAATTTTAATTGACTAAATATAAAAAAATTGAAAAAACATTTTTCTTCATGCCAAACGCACCCTTAGTATTGGTTGTAAAGCATGCAACTTTAATATATTTGGTTGTTGTAATAAAGTTGAGAGCTGTTGATCGGTGGGTCTTGAAATATTTTTAAGGATATCACAGGATTAATGTGTGATCAATTTGCGTATTTAATGTTTAATATTTAATTAATTGATTATGGTTAAGAAAAGAACACTATAATAGCTTGCAAATCACATTGGAGAGATAAACAACACTAATAAGCCACATGCGATAAGTTGATAGAAAAACATGTGGAGAATTTTGAGCCCAGAACTCTTTATTTGGAAAATTACTTGCTCAATCAACTCGATCACTTTTTCGAAAGGGTTAGATACACATTATTTCCAATATCGTTTAGTGTCAAATTCAATTCTGGATTAAAACTAAACTTTCTTATTTTTATTTTTCAAATACAATTTAGCTTTGCCTCCAAGTTAAGCGGCTTGGAATGGGCCCATTTCCGTTGATTCCGCGGGGAATTTGAATTTGAGGACTGAGGTTTCAATATTCATAGTTTTTTTTTTCCATTTAGTGTTTACTACCCACATTGAAGCTCGACAATTTAGATTTATGTCGAAAAGTTTCACTTAAGAGATAAAGTATTTCCTATCAAAGACGATTTCATACTTGATTTCAACATACATAGTTTTTTCTTCCACCAGTATTTGATACCCACATTGAAATCTGACTAATTCAAATTCGCGTTAAAAAGTCCTAATTTAAAAAAATGAAATGTTCCCTGCCAAAAATATCTTGATACACAATTTCAACATACATAATTGCGTACATATAACTTTTTAGACTCCCAGTAATTTAATTTAACCACGTCTCCAAATGTATATTGAAATCATATTACAAAAAGTCAAACGTTTGTTGTCGTTGTTTTGTTGTTATGTGAAAATGAGGCAAAAATATTTATGAATTTAGAATATAATAGCACCACAAGTGCACAGCTATAATTGTTTAGAGACTTTTTTTCAAATCTATTGGAGTAAAATACAAAAATTGGAGATTCTTTTAATTTTAAGCAATTAATTATATCTTAATTTTTTTAAAACAATAACTATTTTGATCATCTATTTTTAATAAGGACGATAAATAAAGTAATCCGGAAGAATACAACACAACACATAAAAATTTCACTTCTCTCTACAAACAAAAACAAGAATACCACCAAATTCCTCTGCCTTCTGTTATTGAATTTTGTTTGTTACTATTTGTTTGGATAGCTAGTGCAACACACTCCTATTAGAAACATGTATGAGAGAAAAATAACTACGTCTCAATCTCAAACTCAATTGGGATCGGAAGCTAATACAACACGTGTCTAGATTAGCACTTCCTAAATCCTAATGATACATTTCGTATAGTGATGATTGTTCATGAATTGACTAATTTTAGGGTTCTTCTACATATCCCCAAACAATTTGCCAGCAACAAATAAGGCAAATAACAACAATTTACATGGGATTTTGATTTACAAGATCTTTCTCCTTTTTCTTTTATCAAGGGTAGATGCCTGGTAAAATGAAATTATGTTAGATGCTTTAACAAGAAGCACCAGTGGTCTAGTGGTAGAATAGTACCCTGCCACGGTACAGACCCGGGTTCGATTCCCGGCTGGTGCATCCCTGAGAGCAATGATATTAATTTGCGCACTAATTGTGAACGATGGGTCGTCGCACATATCTGATAGTTCAGGTTGAAAATATTGTGCATTTGAGCTCTCTTTTTGTTTTCTAGTTTTGCTTTTTGATTTTTGATATGAGTAATTTCTCAAACATATGAGCGCCTATTTAATTTTGCACTCTTAACACAATCGAGAAGAAAATTTGCACACCCTTAGCTAATTTTCTGACTCCGCCACTGATTATGAGAATGATTGCAACTTATAGTTTTTTCGTATAGTTTTCAAACATCTAAATTTAAAATCTAATAATTTTGAATTAATCTAATTCAATTCAGCTCTGAAGATTAGTCAAATTGATTCTCGTGGAGTGAAACATGACAAGTAAAATGAACGAAGGGGGTATACATATTCGGAAAAATCAACTCTTTTTTGAGATTGTTCATTTCCCTGCATGCCACCTTACATTAAAGAACATGTATATTGTTGTCCATGACTAAAAAATGTATTCCTTTTTACGTGAAATTCACATAATTAAGCTGAAAACTAACATAAATAAATACTTAGATAGAAGGAAAAGAAAACCAAACAATAAGAAGAAAAAAATAGGCAAAGCTTAAAATGAGTCTACATTTCACCGATAAGGGTTGTGGTAGAGTGGTAAGTGTTTCTTCATCCTTAATTAGAGGTCTCTCGGAGTCTCCCTGAATACAGAGTCGCCTTAATTTGTTAGAAAGCGCCTTACCTCTAATGTGAGACTTTCCAGTGCGGATTCAAATTTAATCAGGCTCCAATACAAATACCAGACACCATATGCATGGAAACCAATATATTAATGGTGTTTACATCATAAATGAGATCCAAATTTGAAGCAGAACCACTTTTGCATTTGGGAAGACCTAAAGCTAAACCTTAAATTCTTAATATAGGTCTCATGTATATTTAATTAAAAAAAATAGCTTTTGCGTGCGTCGTGTGTGCATCTAATGCATCACGCATGTATCAATGAGTGAAACGAAGGGGGTATATTTAAATTAGGAAAATTGACTTGATGTGGCCAGCAAAAATTTAAATGGTTCAACTTTAAACTATACGCCACTAAATGCACTAGACCCAAAATAATGACAAGTTATAGTCAATTGCTAAAAAAATTTACTAAAAAGAGTTAAGGATTAAAAACACACTTATACTATCCTAATTTTTTGAGTTTCATACCTGAATTACTGGGAGTGTTAGTTTTCTACATGAACTATCACTCAATAGTGAGCGAAACACACCTCGATTAATTAAGGAGGAGATAGCAGCCCTTTTGGAATTACAGGAGACAACAACTAAAATGACAAAATATTGCTATTTTAATTGTATTTAACGGCTGGAATTAATCTGCCAAATACAAATACATATTGAGGTGGAAGAGTTATTTTAGGTGACTGTTACCATTTAAAAAGGAAAGGATCTTTAATGATTTTAATTCATTCCATAAATCATGGGCATTATCTGCATTTAGGAGATTCCATTCCAAAAAGGAAACTTGGAGGAAAACTATTCAACAAATTGTTGAACTTAGAATCTGAATTTTGAATTCTTCCATCAAATTGTAGATTTCGAGCTTCATCGTTCAAATACAAATCGAGAAAAACTTTCAAGATCTAGAGAACAAGATATATTTACAATCTATATTCTAATACAAATACATTTCATATGTTTGTGTGTTGAATAGTTATACCAGAGACCCAACCAAACATATACAAATACATTTGAGTTTTACAAAAAATTGTGTCTGCCAGAATACAAATAATGCATATGCAAGAGCAACCTGAAAAAATGTATTTGTATTTGTATTCTAATACAAATACATTTGATATGTTTGTATGTTAAGTACTTATACCAGACTCAGTCAAACACATACAAATACATTTGAGTTTTTCAAAAATTGTGTCTGCCAGAATACAAATAATACATATGCCAGAGCAACCTAGAAAAATGTATTTGTATTTGTATCTTAATACAAATACATTTCATATGTTTGTATGTTAAGTACTTATACCAGACTCATCCAAAAACATACAAATACATATAAATACATTTGAGTTTTTTAAAAATTATGTCTGCTAGAACAACCAATAAAAATATATTTTTATTTGTATTGAAATACAAATACATTTGATATGTTTGTGTGTTAAGTACTTATACCAGATACTCATCCAAATACATATAAATACATCTAAATTTCAAAAAAATTGTGTTGATACATATGCAATAGTAGTTAGAAAGACACTTGAATTTGTATTTGTCCAGAGAATGTATATATATTCTCGTGTGGGGAGGTAGAACAACATGTATTTGTGTTGAATCGATGAAATACAAATACAATAAATTTCTGTACAAAATACAAATCCACCATCTTCTCCGCCAAATTCAGATTCATAAGCTTTTTAAAACTTTTTCCCCAAATTCTTGCTAGCAGATGCAATATCTTTAGCTTTCCTTTATTTTTTTGTTGCTTTGTCGCCTTTATTGGAAGTTGATGAAGGATGTATGTCGTCTTTTTTTGTGCCTCTTTGCTTCAATAATTCTGCAATTTTTACTGGATCATTCCTATGTTTGGATCTAAACTCATGTAGTACTGTCTTTTTCACTTGAGTATCAGCAGCAGTAGATCCTACATTTGTATTTGCTTGAGAAATACCCAAATTAAAAGAAGGTGCATAGTCAATCATTAAAAGTATACCTCTCGTAAATCTTTTACTTGGTGTATCTTCAGCCATTAAAGCATACCTCCAATCTTAATATGAACGGTAGATCGAGTAAACAATAAAAAATTGAGAAAAAGTAAAATCGATTAAAATACCTGCAATAACTGATAATGGAAGAAAAACTTGCAATAACTGATAATGGAGGTTACCTGGATTTGTGAAAAATACTTTAATTTTGATATGAAATAAATTGAAATCGTGGAGAAATCAGTTTTGAGTGTAATGGCAAAAATATAGGGATTGTGGGGAGAGATTTAATTGAAAAGGGAAGGTGGATATTGATTTGGGCGTTATTTTAGGAAGGGGAATCAACTCTTCTAATTGTATTTGAAGTTATGAGTAGGCTTGGTCAAAATATTGCTATATTGTTGTGGAAAGTAATTTTTTGAAAGTGTTGTTATGAATTATAATTAAGAGCTTAAGTATGTCATGCCACGTAGTTTTCTCATTTTAATATGAGGTGTGATCATTAATTCCCTCTAGGATGTTTTGGGCCAAAACCCAAAATAATCAACAGCAGCGGACCAAGCAACTTAGTACAAATTTTGGGCCTAGCAATCTAAATGCTTGAATTTTGTTGGAATTTTTACATAAATGAGATCTTTTAGATCAACTATTACCCTTTTTTTGGATACTTTTTATTTATTACAATCTATAACATATGTTTGCATTTTATAGCTAAAATCACCCTATTGTTCCCTTCTTCACCAGTCTACTGCTCCATCATAGGCACTCTCCAGATCTCCTCTCACTTCTCTTCCTAATGCCGGAATCCGGCGCTACTCCAACGAAATCGCGAACTGACAAATTTTTTGACGATCTAGACCCACAATTTTTTTCAAATCTGAGATGAGGTGGGTGGACTGGTCCTTTCACCTTCCATTTTTATTTCCAGTCTTATCGAGAACTTTCCAATTCTCTATCGCCTCACTTTCCTTTTCTGTGTTTTGTTTTGTCATTTTTTTCCTTTGCTTTTGTTTTGGGCTTTGTCCTTTGCTGAAGTGGTAGATTCTATTGGACCTAATTCCATCAGCCTTTCAGTTGTGTAAATAGTCTTGATTTTTAATAATATTTTGAGTCCTTCATGAACTCTTTTGACTAAAAAAAAAAGAGGTGGAGTGGACTGATTTTTCGTTTATCAAAGCTGAATTTTTTTAGTGGAACAGAGACAAAGAAGCAATGAGGTTGGGGTCTAGTTGGTTTTGTGGTTGTCTGGGATTGGAGGTTTGCTGGTTACAACAGTGGTTGTTGGTTGGTCAGAATTCGCCGAGAAAGGGAAAGAGAGAGATGGGTCGAAAAAAAAGACGGTGGTAGTGTAATTGTTATGGTGTTACTCGTTTCGCCGGAGTGGTGGTTAGTTCGTGTGGCTGATTTGATTACTCCGATAATTAGCTTCGCCGGAGATGAAATTGGAGATGGATGGAGGAGAGGGGGTGATGGTGAGTGATGGTCGGAGAACGGGAAGAAAGTGGTTGTTTGATGGTGGTCTGGGTGGAGTTCGTACTTAGCCGGAGATGGCTTCTCCGGTAGTGGGTGGATTGTGTGGTGATGGTGGTTGTTTGGTTTTGGGTTGGAGCTACTGGTAGTTCGACAGTGATGGTGATTCCCCGGAGAAGAATAAGTGAAGCTCTTAAAAGTTATATTAAAATTGTATTAAATATAAACGATAGTTGTAATACAATTCTAATTCAATCTTATACATTGTTATGAATTTGATAGTTATTTTTTCATAACATATATAATACATTTTTAACAACGTAAACTAATTTAAGTAGTACAAAAATATTTAAAATTCACATGTAATACTTATAATATATTTGTATTAAAAATATTTTAATTATGTATTTACCACGTGCATTAAAATATGCCAATAATATGTATAATATATTGAATTCAAAATGTATTAGAATTGTTGTTTATTTTTTTTTCTCTTATTAATAATGTTAAAAATGTATTATATGTGAATTTTAAACATTCAAATACTATTCAAATTAGTTTATGTATTAATATATTTAAATTGTGTTAGAAATGTATTACATATGTATTTAGTTGATTCTGCTATTTTTTTGTAAGAAAAGTAAGGCTATAATATATAAAAGTAAAAGTTATACTATAATTCGTAATAAAGCTTCCATTAATACATTATCTATGTAAAAAGACCAATTTTGTTTGCTCATGTAGTTATATATCTTTTCTTTACATATAAAATAGAAGTCAATATGATTAACTTGAATTTTTTGTTTTCACAGTGATTATTATAGTAACTAGTAATTTTCAAAGTTAATTACTGTATATAAGAAGTAAGTGGCCTTTTGAAATACACTACATGCATTCAGATTTTCAGTTAAAACGACAAATACATTTTCTAATTCTGAAAATTCATCACACATTATTTATATACACATTTTCTTAGTTAGTGTTGAACGACTGAAAATATAGATTCATTGTTATACCCCATTTTAATCGAGGTCAAAACGGTGTACAACGTATTGGAAACTTCTAAATTAATTAAAGGAAGTCGCCACCTAATTAGTCTTACGGTGAATTAGGACACCTATAATTAACTATGTGATTAAAGCAAATAAACTTCATTTTAAAGGTCTACTAAACTTAAGATTCTAAGTAAGGATTCTAACTATTCTAAAGAGAAGGTATTAAGCATTCTTTAAAATCCGCAAAATTATGGTTAACCGGCCAAACTTAGGTTAGAAAACAATTAAAGATATTTACTTATTTTATTACTTATTTTTTAAAGAAAATATTTAACTAAAAGGTGAAGCAAGATAACATGCAAAAATAAAAGATGTGTATAAGCTATATGAAGATAGTATATAAGTAAGATGAAAATATTTATAACATATTTGAATTTTTAGAAAAAGGAAGTAAAAGGCAAAGATGTTTGATACCTTAAAACATTTCTCAAAATAAACGAGAGGAAAAAATTGCAAACACATAAATATCGTCTTGCCTTTCAAAAGTGTATTTTATCCTTTCGAAAATCATTTCCTGTTCTTCAAAAATCTGCACGCCAAAGCTTCCCAAAAAGATACATTTTTTAGGCTAAAAATATGTCATTTTTATGCTCTTAAAACAGCTGCATTATACCTCAAAAAAAAATGCATTTCGGGACTAAAAATCTGCACTTTCTATCTTATTTAAAAACAGCCTTTGCTTTAAGGAAAAATCTGCATTATTTACACCAAAAGTTTTCATTTTTTAGCCTTAAACAAGCTATTTTGCACCTTAAAAACCTGCATTTTACTCTTCGAGAAAACTACATTTCTTGTCTCAAAAGTCTACGTAAACTTGCACTTTAAAGATAAAAAAAAAAATGCATTTTTTGGCATCAAAAATATGTATCAAAGTTCATAAAAGGTTGCATTTTTATTCCAAAAATCTGCATTTATATGCTATAAAGAGAAATGTTTTTAAAAAAAAAAACTCAAAATTGGTTGAAAGATCTAAAAAAAAAAAAAAGTTAACAAACAATTCGTATAAGATTTAGCCTTAGTTATCCATTTACCTTTTTTGAAATAATTATGCGATCTTAAACTATAAAAGGTAGTTAAAAGAAAACAAGTGCTCTAAATATAAACTAGTTACGTTGAAGGATCGATTTAAACTAATGTCTATGAAATTATTAAAAGCAACCCAACACGTATGTTCTACGAAGCATTCACATAAGAATTAAAATGCAAAACCAAATAAATTAGTGATACAAAATACATAAGAGGAAACGTTAGTAAGTAATACAAAAAGATGATAAAGTGCGAGAATACTAAATGAGGAGAGACTTGATTCTTGATTCAAAATCGGGGTTGCTAGACACAAGCGTATAGATGCAATTTATTAATCGCTTCTCTGATTTGGGCAGAGATGGAGTCCTATTTCAACTCCAAACGCGCTCCCGAGTGTACATGTGAAACAAAAAGAAAAAAAAATTAGGAACTAAGAAGTTGAAAATGAGAGAAAAATAAATTAATAAAGTATATTAACATGGGCATATCTTCGAGTAAACAAGATCAAGGCTCATCAACAAACATGCTCACTTCAAATTTATTTACATGGTTAAAAAAAGGCTGGCTTCTGTTTGTGACAAACAATTCAATTATCCTAATGTAAGGTGTTGATTAACATTATAGAACTAGATCTCTTGATACGAAATTACAAGTTATCATTCTTAAGGAACATATTAGCTAACTCACGATTCTTTTCCTACACATAAATACAATATTAAAGCATGATACATGATAAGGAAATACGAAACAAATTAAAAGTATATTGAATAACTTACATAACATCTAACGACAAAAGATCGGTTCTTATATCCCAATAACTATGCATCTATTCGGATCCGATGGATTCTCGAGAAGAAAAGCTTCATATATACTCATATTAAACAGATTAAGAGTGAACTTCAACAAACCTAGAAAACTTACTAACGTTTAACGATAAGGCTAAGAAAAGCAGTCCTTTTAAGTAAACTAGAAAACAGATTTTTCTTTTCGCAAGAACAACAAAGTTATTCAAAATTTTGGCAAGTTTTCAAATCACATGGATCAATGGCTGCTCTTTTAAAGGTTCATGGTAACTCATTCTAAGCCTTTCAAAATACCATAAAGGATTTCCATAGACATGGCTCTTAAATAGACTAACTCAATTTATACTTAAACTATTAGGCTTAAAAAAAAGTTCTTTATATTATTTAATAACAAATTCTTAATAGTTCCTAAGAAAGTGAAAAATTACATTTTTGCTTACATAGAAAAAAAATAAGAAACAGAGCATCAACTTTTAGCTAAAAAATGGGAAAGTTGCAAACTAACTATCACAAACATATACCTAAACATTATTGCCATCTTAAAGAAAGAATAACAACAAAAGAACATCAACGAAGCTCCCTAATTCATATTGGTTATTAAGGATAAACAACACCACTAACTTCACACGTTTAAATAATTTAAATGTCACTTTGCCGCAGATTTTTTAACCCGACATTATTCTCATCACCAAGCTAATTTTCATCTCGTAATAGACAAAGTCACAGGTTTCAAACACCTACTCAGAAAGATTAAACCAAGAAGAGAAACATCTATACAACTACATTATAAGCCTAAGAGATTGAGAAAATAAATATATAGATGATATGGCTACTGACCTTGTGTGGGGCAGCGGACTGGAGCGTTCTTGACCACGAATCTATACTCGAAACTCGATGAAACAAAACTTGAATACGCGCCCAGAAATCAGAACAAAAGAGAGATGAAGAGAGTAGATATTTGTGAAAAGAGAAGTTTTTGCTATATATTTTTTTTGATTTCAAACTGATGCAAAAGCCTTTCAACTGATGCTGAAAAACTCCTCCTAAACGTTTCTCCAACCTTTGATATTTATAGGAGTGATTGGGAGGATTTTGGGTGGGATTTTGAGTGTGATTTTGAATTTGAACATTTGAGAGAGGGCAGACAACTTACACGTTTTTGGCCTCTGATTTTCTCTGCCTTGGCCAAAATCTTTCTCGTTTTGCAAAGGTTGAATCAAAGTTTTCCTCAAAATAGTGCACCTCATCCTGATACCAAGGGATTCGAAAAGATTAAGGGCACAAAAAGGAAGCCCTCTCTACATCAACGCCAAGAAAGGACGGAGAGAGAGAACGTTTTGCTCGAAATGGAGCACACAAGCTTCTGATGGTGAGTATTTGGTGGTCAAATTTGTCAATAATGGTGGAAAAATTCAAAGAAACTCCTCTGCCATGGCAGAGAGGAAGAGAGAGGTGATGGAGGGAAGAGAGGGAGAGTCACATGCGGCTAGTGGGAAATCACACAATGTTTTAGGGTTTCAAGGGTATGTTAGGTATTTTAGGTAGATTAAGTGGGGGTAAATTAGGTAGTTCAGCATAATAAGGTGTCTAGGGTTTTAGGATGAGTTTGACCAACCAATAAGAGAGCGACATATGGCGGAGGAGAGGCTAGGCGTGTGGAAAGTATGGAGAGAGTGTGCGGGGAGTGTGTTTATGTCCGTTAGATGCTTATGTGGCGCTTAGGTGGCGTCCACGCAGCGCTTACGTGGAAAAGATGAGTGGAAAAGGATGGGCTGCAGACTGGGCTTAATTGTTGGGCTAAAATGGATGAATTTATGGATCAAAGTTTATAACAATGGGCTGAGTAGAATACATTCTTCCTTGTATTTCTTTGGGCTTTATAAATCAAGATTAAAGACTCTAAATAACTTATGCATTAATACGTATTCAATTAAATAAATTATTTATGATTAAAAGATAATTATCAAAAATTAGGCAAAAATTAATATCGTAAGAATTACGATAACATTTATAAAAGTTAGAAAATCAAAAGAAGTATTTTACTCTATTAATTACAACAAATATGACGTCTTTTGCTAAATTAAAATAACGAGCATGCTGCTAGATTTATAGAATAATAACAATAATAAAGTAATAAAATAAAGTAATAATAATAATAACAAGAATAATAATAGTAGTAGTAGTAGAACTACATTGATAATTTCACAAAAATAAGGACGATAGCATTACATAGATTTCTAATTATAATAAAAATAACGTGTATGCATTCTTAAATTATCAAAATTATTTGAAGCATAAAGAATTAATCGGGAAGAAAGATGAGACAAAATTGGGTGTCAACATCATTACTGAACCAGTAGAGTTCAACTCTTAGCCTAGACTAATAGCTTAAATCCAGCAAACAGGAAATAAACTAGCTATTCAAAAATAAGCAAAAGTAATTTCATTGAAATAAATCTGCGGAAATCCCCCCTAGAATCTGAAGGTCATCGTACCAAAATGCTACCAAATCTAGAGTGCAGGGATGCAATCCCAAAAACAAAAATGAAATAGTCTAAGCCTGAAACAAGTGGGCTACAACTCAGTAGATAGACACCAAGGCAGCTTGGTCAAACAGCTCACCCTTGATAACTTGAATAGTCAGGCCTACAGGTGAGGTCGTGCGTCAACCTCCGGAAGATTTCTTGTACTCACAAAAAAACAAGCAAGTGCAGTATCAGTACACAACCACCATGTACTAGTAGGATCATCAGCCAGTTTCCAGATAAACATTGTATGAGTAGTACAACAAATTAAGTAAAGGTACAGAAAGACACATAATCCAGTCCATAGATAATCCTAGACTGTAAGTCTCCCCTTAACTTGACCCTATAGGCCATCCCCTTTTATACGAAAATAATGTAAACAACCACCTCTTTTATATATCCCGGACCCACCCTGGGATCCCTTCTAACGACACCTAAGTGTTAACCATTCATCCCAGTCTACACCAAGACCAAATCAATCAAATAAACAGGATTCCCGGCCCTTCAAGGACCATAAGCAGATATCACAACTCAATAACATAACCCGGTCCACTCATGGAACCAATAACAAGCAACACAATACAACAATATCAATGCCATAATACAGTAAAGTAAACCCGTACCAGGCGTGGTACCCGAGTCAACCGTTAGTATTTCCGTATCAGGCGTGGTACCCGAGTCAACCATTAGTATATTCGTACCAGGCGTGGTACCCGAGACAACCGTTAGTATTTCCGTACCAGGTGTGGTATTCGAGCCAACCGAATGTCAACAATCCACAGTCACAACAATGAACAATCAACTTGTAAAATCAACGAGCAAAATACACAGTTCAATTTTACCAGACTGATAACAGGACTATTAGACATTCCTAATCATCCCCTAAGCAATGTATCTCATACAGTTACTTAGATAAAAGTACACAAAACACACAAGCATACAGGAATCAAACCATCTACCTCAAAATAATCCAAGCTCTACTCAACTGGAGCTTTCCCATTTTCCGAAGTTCTTGCCGGTTCTTGGTCTAAAACAATACACAATAACCAAGAATTAATCCTTATGGCCTACAATTTACCCGGATTACGCAAAAATCCTAAACCCCAGGCCACCCATGATCATTTCACCCTTTTTTCGGCTTTTCCACCATTAATTCACCTAGTTCTACCATTTTTATGGATAAAATTAGGAAATTAAGGTCATATGATCATAAGACAGTAAAATTAGCAACACCCAAGAACTTCTACCCATAGAATCCCCCTTTTTCTCCGGATTCTGTCATCCCTAAGTCATTCCAAACCCTTCCCCAAGTCCTCTCCTAGCAATTCTACCACATAGGAAAAGTATTACAGAGTTCGGAGAGTAGAAACCTTACCTTAGGGAAGAAAAATGGAGGAAAAATGCCTGAAATCGCCCTAGCTTTTCTCCAAAACGAACTTGTGAAAACTGAACTATTTTTGGGGAGTTTCTGCATTAAATTCCGTCGCGCTCCGCTATAGCGGCCGGCTTCCGCTAAATCGGTACCGCCGTAGCGGAGTCAACCGCTATGGCGGAGGTTGACCGCCTTGACTTTCGCTATAGCGGAATTTTCCTCCGCTATAGCGAGATCGCTACGGCGGAGCCGTTACGCTCGTCACGGGCAGAATGTTGAGAATTCTCCAAAATTGGTCCATTTTACAACACACTTGGTTCCCCCGACGATTCGAAACAACCCATTCACGTCGACCTCGATTCCGGGAGTTCTACTTACCCAAATTCGATTCCGAAAAGTCCTCCGGACTCCTTTATGTCTTGGCTACGTGAAAAACCAGCTCAAATCAAAACATCTAACCTAATCCTCACCCGGATTTTCCTAGATTATACCTCGCTCCAAATCCGACCAAGGCTAGCCTAGCCCAGAATTTTAAAATCCCAAATCCGGAGTTTTCTAACTCTACAACTTGGCACGAAAGGTTTACCCATAACGATGGACCCGGTCGTTACATTTTTAATGGAATTAGGAAACCATTTTGAAAAAAGGTATTTAACCCCTTGATTTTGTAAATCAGAGAAAAAGGGTTCTAATTATTTTTCGAGAGGCATCTCGAAAAATCTGCAAATACGGTTAATTGGCAGATTTCAACATTTTGTGGTTAAAAAGGTATAAATTGTTGGAGCTAAGTGAATTTGGTTTAACAATATTAGGCTCGAAACAGATTGAAACTTAGAAAAACTAAATCTGAAAAAAATGATTTAGAGATGTTTGGGCCTTAGCTCTTTCTAAAAAGAAATCTAGCAATTGCCTAATCTGAGCCTAACAGTTCACTTGAACCAAAATCATTTTATTTTGCTCCGTAATCACAAGTCATTTTGGTCGGATTTTATAAAACTCTCACCTGAAAAGTGACGTGGCAGCCTTAATTAATACATTTGCTTAACTAAATATGGTATGTATTGGGCTAAGTTTATCCAGGCCACGTGGCGGGATGATATGCAAGCATAAGGTGAGGAGACTCGACGAATAGGTAAGGTCTCGAGAGTAGGTTCCCTCGGGAGGCACCTCGACAGGAGTATAACCTAAGGATCGTACTTTAGGTGATGGTGTCATCTAATATTCTTGCAGTGCCCAGGCTCGTCCCCGCACCTGGGCACTGCAAGAATATTAGATGACACCATCAACGGCTTTGAAACATGACACAAAGTCATTGGCTTAAGTATTTTAGGGCTCTAGTAGAATCTTCTTGTTGGCTGAGGCCCATTTGTTGTAGCCTATAAATAGTTGA
The DNA here is from genome assembly GCA_003996215.1 of Jaltomata sinuosa. NCBI lineage: Eukaryota > Viridiplantae > Streptophyta > Magnoliopsida > Solanales > Solanaceae > Jaltomata > Jaltomata sinuosa. The sequence goes on from QJPP01000005.1 coordinate 1,836,024, forward strand.
TCCCCCTCACTTGTAATCCCATTCTGAATCTTGAAAGTACAATAGTATCTCTAGACTTCTTTATACTCTCAGGGACTTATTGCATTCATACCACAACACACAGATCCATTCTTTCTCTTCTTTAATGAGATTGTGGATATATACATATGAGGTACGCGAGGTGTACCAGAGGTATGTTTACTGTGATGATCTTCGCAATGAGGATGAAGATTGGCTTAAACATTCTTGCAGCTGACAAGTAAAAATGTTAAACTATGCTTCTGTTTGTTAAAATTGATAAGATTCTTGAAGATGTGAACATTTGGAAGGAAGGTAATTCTTCTTTGGTATGAAATGTCAAGGTAATAAATTTGTGATAGAAATTTTTGGCAAGCATTAAATGATTTCACAAGGTAAAGCTTGACATTTCCTACATTGTGATGTCATGAATGACATCAAGAGGAAGAATTCATTGCTATAAATAGGTGTCTCTTGGTTCATTTGTAACACACCTCTCACTTGCCTTCTCATCTTCTAAGGCATTTGTTTCTTCTTTCTCTCTTGTGGTATTTCACTTGTATTCTTTTGGAGTGAAATAAAATTGGGGTTGGTTGTGTCCGAGGAGTAGGCAGAAAATAAAAGTTTTGCCGAACCTCATAAATTACTGGTGTTCTTTTTTATTGTTGTCTCATTTACTATTTATTAGCTTCCTTTAGTTATAGCAGTTGTGATTCAATCACTCTTTATATATTCGGCTTCCGCAATAATTGGTATCAGAGCCAAGATTTTATCTGAGTATGCTCTGTGGTTGCAGCACAGTCTGAACTTCCACATCAGAAAAGAATTACTTTGGTCTTTGGTATTGTTAGCTAATAAATAGTATCTGTAGTAGAAATGGGAGACAAGACAAATGAAGAGCCCACCTCGAGTGTCAATAATACATCGTCATTGGCATCTTCGCTTATGACAAGAATTGTGTCAAATGCGAAATTTGCAGTTGAAATCTTTGACGGGTCAGGACATTTTGAGATGTGGCAAGGCGAGGTTCTTGATGTCATTTTTCAACAAGGACTGGATATTGCCATAGAAGAAAAGAAACCAGACAGCATAGGAGAAGAAGATTGGAAGATCATCAATCGTGTTGCTTGTGGTACCATTCGATCTTACCTTGCAAGAGAACAGAAGTATCCATACACAAAGGAAACTTCTGCAAGTAAATTGTGGAATGCTCTGGAGGATAAATTCTTGAAGAAAAACAGTCAAAATAAACTTTACATGAAAAAAGACTGTTACGCTTCACATATGTTCCTGGTACCACAATGAATGATCATATCACCAGCTTTAATAAGTTGGCGACAGATTTGCAGAATATGGACGTGAATTTTAGTGACGGAGATATGGCCTTAATGTTGTTAAGTTCACAATGAATTCGAGCACCTTGAAACTACTCTATTTCATGGGAATGATGAAGTATCTCTCAAAGAAGTTTGTTCTGCCTTATACAGTTATGAACAAAGAAAGAGAGAAAAACAAAAAGGTGGAGAAGGAGAAGCACTGATCGTGAGAGGTCGTTCTCAAAACCAAATGAGAACGAAGAAAGGAAGATCCAAGTCAAAATCCAGACCCAACAAAGATGAATGCGCTTTTTACCGAGAAAAGGGACACTGGAAGAAAGACTGTCCAAAGTTGAAAAACAAGGCCAAACCTAATAATGGGAAGGCTGTCATGGATTCAAATGTTGCTGATTGTGATGATTCTGATTTCTCACTAGTTACAGCGGAGCCATCTAAATCATCTGATGTGTGGTTGATGGACTCAGCTTGTAGCTATCATATGTGTCCCAATCGGGACTGGTTTATTGATTAACAAGAAGGAGAATATGGAGTTATTCACACCGCAAACAATAATCCTCTTACTGCATATGGTGTTGGTTCAATCCGATTAAGGAATCATGATGGTCTGAGCAGAACATTAACAGATGTTCGATACGTACCGGATTTGAAGAAAAATCTCATTTCTGTAGGGGCCCTAGAATCAAAGGGGTTCAAAGTCATTGCAGATAATGGGGTAATGAGAATATGCTCTGGTGCACTGGTGGTAATGAAGGCAATTCGAAGAAATAATAACATGTACCACTATCAAGGTAGTACAATTATTGGGACAACGGCAATAACATCCAGTAATGACAAGGAGGCAGAAATGACCCGGCTATGACATATGCGCTTGGAACATGCTGGTGGAAAATCCTTGAAAACTTTATCAGATCAAGGATTGCTAAAAGGAGTAAAGACATGCAAATTGGAGTTTTGTGAGCATTGTGTCAAGGGAAAACAAACAAGGGTTAAATTTGGAACAGCTATCCATAATACTAAAGGTATTTTGGATTATATTCACTCTGATGTTTGGGGTGCTTCCAAAACACCTTCATTAGGTGGGAAACACTATTTTGTAACCTTTGTTGACGACTTTTCCCGGAGAGTGTGGGCGTATACAATGAAAACTAAAGATGAAGTGTTGGGAATTTTTCTCAAATGGAAGGCGATGATGGAAACTCAAACTGGCAGAAAGATCAAGTGTCTTCACACAGACAATGGTGGAGAATACAAAAATGATCTTTTCAAGAAGATTTGTGAAGACAATGGCATCGTCAGACATTTCACCGTCAGAAATACACCACAACAGAATGGAGTGGCAGAACGCATGAACCGAACTTTGCTGGAGAAGGTTCGGTGTATGTTGTCCAATGCTGGCTTGGGCAAAGAATTTTGGGCTGAGGCAATAACATATGCATGCCATCTCATTAATCGTCTACCATCCGCTGCTATTGGTGGCAAGACACCATTAGAAAAATGGTATGGGAAACCTGCAGGAGATTATGGTTCTTTATATGTATTTGGCTCAATTACATATTATCATGTAAGAGAGTCAAAACTGGATCCAAGAGCAAAGAAAGCTATATTTATGGAGATTACTTCGGGAGTCAAAGGATACCGCTTATGGTGTCCAGAGACGAGAAAAATCATATTCAGCAGGGATGTTACCTTTAAAGAATCTGACTTAACAAATAAGGTAACAATTGAAGATGTCAAACAAACTGATGGTGCTGTAAAACAGGTGGAGTTTGAGGGAAAATTAATTTTCCCAACACAAGAAGCAAACGAGGAAACAACAGAAGATATTCCTCCATAAGAAGAGCCAGTTGAGGGGGAAATTCCATCCCAAGAACCTCAACCACAACTTGAATCAATAGCAACCAGCAAGCCAAAAAGAACAATAAGAAAATCTAATCGTCTTATTGATATGGTGGCCTGTGCAGACTCAATTGTAGCTGATGGTATTCCTACCACTTATAAAGACGCAGTCCAAAGTTTAGAAGAAGATAAGTGGAGGATTGCCATGAATGAAGAAATGCAGTCCCTTCATCAGAATCACACATGAAACTTGGCCGATCTTCCGAAGGGCAAGAAAGCAATTGGGTGCAAATGGGTATATGCAACGAAATAAGGATTTCCTAACCAAGAAGGTGTTCGCTACAAAGCAAGATTGGTGGCCAAAGGATATGCTCAAAAGGAGGGAATTGATTATAATGAAGTATTTTCTCCAGTTGTAAAACACTCCTCCATTAGAGTTTTGTTGGCTTTGGTAGCACAGTTGCATTTGGAACTAGTTCAGTTAGATGTAAAAACTGCATTTTTACATGGAAACTTGGAAGAGAAAATCTACATGACTCAGCCAGAAGGATTCAAAGTTGCTGGAAAAGAAAATATGGTGTGCAAACTTGAAAAATTATTGTACGGATTGAAACAGTCTTCTAGACAATAGTACAAACGATTTGACAAGTTTATGCTGGGGCAGAAGTACGAAGGAAGCAAATATGATCATTGTGTGTATATGCGCAAGCTTGAAGACGGATCCTTTATATATCTTCTCCTATATGTTGATGATATGCTGATAGCTTCCCAAAGCCAAGTAGAAATTGAGAAGTTGAAGACTCAACTAAGAAAGGAGTTTGAGATGAAGGATTTGGGTGAGGCAAAGAAGATTCTTGGCATGGAAATAAAAAGAGATAGACGTTCAAAGAAACTCTGTTTATCTCAGAAAGAATACTTGAAGAGGGTGCTAGACCGATTTGGTATGAATGAGAATACAAAGTCGGTTAGCACTCCGCTTGCTCATCATTTTAAGCTTAGTGAAGTTTTGTCGCCAAAGAACGAAGCTGAAAGAGAATATATGTCAAAAGTACCATATGCGAATGTTGTTGGTAGCTTGATGTATTCAATGGTTTGCACAAGGCCCGATATTGCACATGTTGTTGGAGTTGTAAGCAGGTATATGCATAATCCTGGAAAGGAACATTGGCAAGTTGTGAGATGGATTCTACGGTATATTCGTAGTACGGTAGATATTGGTTTGGTTTTCGAGCAGGAAGATGGTCAGTATCTGGTTGGATATTGTGACTCAGATTATGCAGGTGATTTGGACAAACGGAGATCAACTACTGGTTATGTTTTCACTTTTGCAAACGCACCAGTTAGTTGAAAATCTACTTTGCAGTCAACAGTTGCTTTGTCTACCACTGAGGCAGAGTACATGGTAATTACGCAGGCTGTGAAGGAGGCAATTTGGCTTCAAGGGTTGCTTGAAGAGCTTGGTATTGGACAAGAAGACATCACAATTTTTTGTGATAGTCAAAGTGCTATTCAATTAGCAAAGAACCAAGTTCATCATGCAAGGACGAAGCACATTGACGTCCGATATCATTTTGTACGAGACATTATAGAAGAAGGTGGAGTCATAGTGCAGAAAATTCGGACTACAGATAACCCTGCTGATATGCTAACGAAAGTGGTGACTGCGGTCAAGTTTCAACATTGTTTGAACTTGATCAACATTGTTGAAAATTGAAGATCAAGGTTGAGACACAATCAAAATTTATCATTGAGAGAAATTGAAAATGGAGAATCTTGCCAAGGTGGAGATTTGTTAAAATTGACAAGATTCTTGAAGATGTGAACATTTGGAAGGAAGGTAATTCTTCTTTGGTATGAAATGTCAAGGTAATAAATTTGTGATAGAAATTTTTGGCAAGCATTAAATGATTTCACAAGGTAAAGCTTGATATTTCCTACATTGTGATATCATGGATGACATCAAGAGGAAGAATTCATTCCTATAAATAGGTGTCTCTTGGTTCATTTGTAACACACCTCTCACTTGCCTTCTCATCTTCTAAGGCATTTGTTTCTTCTTTCTCTCTTGTGGTATTTCACTTGTATTCTTTTGGAGTGAAATAAAATTGGGGTTGGTTGTGTCCGAGGAGTAGGCAGAAAATAAAAGTTTTGCCGAACCTCGTAAATTACTGGTGTTCTTTTTTATTGTTATCTCATTTACTATTTATTAGTTTCCTTTAGTTATAGCAGTTGTGATTCAATCAATCTTTATATATTCGGCTTCCGCAACACTGTTTACCTACTGTGTTACATTTCTTCCTTATAGTTGGTTCACCCTTTATTTTTGTTTCACTTTGACTGCGAAGTTTTCTCTGGTTAAGCTTGTATTCCTCATGCCACTGCAAGTTAGATATGTTTGCATTCACGCGGACAATAATTAAATCTGGTATTTGTGAGAATTATATACGTAAGAGATGCTTAAATATCCTGAGAATAGTTCAACTAGCCCTAGAATTAGATCACATCTCATTAAAAAGGCATGTATTTTCCTTTTTATTTAGTATCTTCTTGTCTGAATCAAAAGAGCTTGGTAGCGAGGAGAAAATACAGGGGGTGCTCGATAATCGAAGCAGTTGCCAAATATTTTGGTCAAGAAAGATGATGTGCTCTCTTGTTTGGTATAGTTCACATATCAAGTCCAACTTGGTCGTATCTTGTCTTTAATCCCGGTCCTTATCTTGACAATCATATAATTGCTATGTTGCCCGGTCCTTCAATGGAGGAGAAAGAGGATGTTTGGAAAACTTGTATCAATGGATTCTTCATTGTCGCCAAAATTGTTTTGATGATTTGGTGATCTCTCTTTTCCCAATGAAATTTGTTCTATCTCATGTTTCCTCACTGGCTCAATCAAGGAAATTATTTCGCCAACTGGTAGATTTTGATGAAGAACTTGTGCTGCAGACAACTGACCAACAACTTCAGATGATTCAAACTTGTCACATCGAGAGTAATTTTTGCAAGAAGAGTCCCTATTGCAACTTGTTTGGGTCCTAGTGTTGGCAGAGCACAAGCTTAGGCCAAGGATAATTGCTGGTTCAAGTTTGAGATAGCTTGTGTTTAGCTAAGAATGTGAGTAAAAAGCATAAAAATGATCCCATTTCTTTGCTCACAGTGGAAATAAATTAAATTCATAACTTGACTGCACCCTTTTTTTTCCCTCCAAAACACTAGTGCATGTCAAAAACAATTTTAAAAAAATTATATTAACAACTTTGCATCATAAAATAAAAAGTTTAAAAATAGACTTTAAATAAAAAAAATGCTAAAAAAAATTCAAAAGTTTAAAGTCTTCGAATTATTTTTGGCTTTAGGCCACTAATGTGCTTGAGCAGCTCCTGCAGAAAATGGTAGCCTTTCGACAACTCCATAGGCACAACTCAATGGATTGAAAATTCCAACAGGCCAGGTAAGCCTGTCATGTGGGCCGGTCCGGTTCAACCCAGCTCACGAATTGTTGAGCCCTCCTTTTTCACGGTCTGGGCTAGTCCGGGTTCTCCATAAATGGGCCAATCCGGTCCAGCCTGTTTTGAGCAAATTGCTCAGCCAACCCAGCCCAGGACTATCAATCATTTTTTGACCAGGTTTTTCAGTCCGGTCCGGGTTAATTAAATGGGCCTTCATGAGCCGGATTTGAGAGTCGATTCATGGACTCAACTTCTTCTTCTTTTTTTTAATTTAAAATTTAAAAATTGAGTTCTAATCATGTAATATATAGTGTTATCAATTTTAAAGTGTGATATAATTATAATCGTTTTAAATTTCAAATTTCAAATTTGAATTATATATTTATATTTTGTAATCATGTAGTGTACTAGTAGTATTTTATAATCATGTAATTTGAAAGAATATAAAATTTGAAATTTAAAATTTTAAAATTTAAATTTCTAAGTCTAAACACTCCAAACTTCAAAGTTAAAGTTCAAACTTCAATGCATTGAAAGTTGAAATTTCAAATTTCAATTTTCAAGGTTGAAATTTGAAATTTCAAATCTTTCTATCTTCTCAAAATATTTTTCATCTATAAATAATATTACATTCTTTTTCATTTTTCACACAATTCTCACACAATGTCTATTTCTATTTAGTTCATATCTATTATTTTATTTTAAATTTGAAGTTTTAATTTTCATCTTTCATCTTCCAAAACTTTCATGGATAATAATCCTCCTCTTAGGGGTGTGCAAAAATCGACTTAACCAATAAATTGAACCGATAAAAATGTTATTGGTTTATTGGTATCCGGTTATTGGGTTAACGATTTTTTAACGGTTTTGTAAAAAAAAATTATTGGGCTATCGATTCGATTTCGGTTTTAAGGTTTTTGTTAATGGTTAAACCGATAACCCAATAAGATTATATTAAAACTATATTTTTATCCATAATTATAATAGTGGCTTTAGATTTTAAATATATTTCCTATTATTTTTTTGCATTTTATAGTTGTTGTCTTAGTGTTGTTCTTTTCTTTCTAAAGACGTTGGTTTGGTGGGTTCTACCTATCAGTGTTGTTTTTCTTTTTGAGAGATTGCTAGTGTTGCTACTGCATTCAAGTTTGCTAGTTAACAAGAACGAAAATAAGTTTGTTTTAATAATAACATATTTGAATTTGCTTATACTTGTAATTTGTATAGACTTTTATGCATGAAGGTAGTGTATATATGTAGATGAAAATAAGTGAAAGCAAAAAAAATTATAGAAGTATTTTCTTATCGGTTAAACCGAAAACCGAACCATTAAGGACCAAAACCAATTAACCAAAAACCGATAACGAATATCTTATTAGTTTGGTTATCGGTTTTGCATGTTGACAAACCGAAAACCGATAAACCGAATCGATAATATACAAAATTGAACCGAACCGACCGATGCACACCCCTACCTCCTCCTCCACCACCTCCACCTCATCATTAAAGACAAAGAAGTTGGGTATCGAATTATTTTCGCAAACTAGATGATAACCAAATTCAATGTCAAATTTGTGGTATGACATTTGGTTATTCTCCTAGATGGGGAGGAACCGGTATATGCGTAAGCATTTGAAGTACGTGCATCTGAACGAAATTTGAATGTATTTAGGTCTTAGTTTGTATGTTTTAAATTTTTAATTGTGTAATTTTATCAACTTATGTAAGTTTGTATGTTTTAATTTGAATTTAAGACTTAAATTCAAATTTGAGTTACAACTTTGTATTCTATCAAATTTAAGTTACAATTTTATATGCTATCAATTGTATCAGGTATCAATCTAGCTTCTACCTTCTAGACCTTGTGAATTTGAATTTCAAAAATATTACTTGTTGACAAATATTTAAATGAATTAAAAATAAAAAAAAATTATAGTGTAATGCTATTAATTTTAAAATTTAAAATTTAAATTTGATAATACTAAAATATTCACAAAATATACTATATATATTATATATATATAATATATATATATATATATAATATAATATATATATATTACATACATACATACAATATTTTTAAAATTTATAATTTATAGTCTGAAAAGGCTAATTAAAGGCTTTAAAGCTAAAGCCTAAAAAGGCTCTCACTAGGCTAGGCCTGCGAGTGACATGCAGCTCATGTGCCTTGTCAGCCCAACAGGCAACAGCCTCAGCCTCAACCCAATGTTTCAATATATATATATATAAAAAAAAAAATTATTTAGTTATGCGGGCCAGTCCGATCCGGTGCACCGATGGGCCAGGTCCAGTCTCACATCTGGGTCGGTCTACCGGGTTGTCAAGCCCGGACGGCCCAGCCCACCAAACGGCCCACGAATCCAGCAAGCTTATCCGGTCTCCCTCAGTGCCGGTTCGGTTTACTAGTTGGGCCGGTCTAACCAGACCGATCCGGATCAGACCGGCCGAGTTGACAGGCTTAAGGCCAGGTGAATTGCCCTTCAAAAATCATGCTCTTCAAAAATATTATATTTTAATTGCTATAAATTCAAAAAATAATTTATTATACAATAACTAAGAAGGAAACATATTCTTTTTCCTAATGTGTTTTAAAACTAATTACAAATTAAATTAATTTTAAAAATTTGAATACTAGTTAAAATAGTAGTGTCCAAATATAATATGCTATGCAATTTTACGAGAAATGAAAAGTCAAGATACCCTTTAAAATATGTACTAAAAAAAAGAAATACTTGAGGTCTAATTGTAGAGGCATATATGTCATAGAACAAACAATAAAGGTCTCTTAAATTATACATAACTATAGCAATTTAACTTTATTATAAAAAAAATCTTTATTAACGATAAGCTCAAAATTATGTTGACTCTATTGCTATTCCATGGTCAAATTATCCTTTTGGATTTTACTTAGAATGAATAATTAACATTTATTAAAATAGAAATTTTTTAAATAGAAATCTTTTAGATGATTTGTCAGTCAATGTTCAAAAGATTACATTAATATCATGTGCAATAGTCAAATCAAAATTCTACTATATAACCTTCCTAATACTAGGCAAAGGTGATATATAGGTGTTTAAAAAACTTTAGCACTCATACATCAAGTAAATCAAGTAAGTTCATTACCTAGTGCTTTCATGTTTTGTTAGCTAATCTAAATTAGCAATAAGTTTGTTGTTTCATGGTGTGCAAATTAATTTTGTTGCTCAAATAATATAGTATTTACATATATCCCTACATTTATGCCTATAAGAATAAATTAATTTATTCAGGCGATGTTGATGCATCAAAGAATTATTCGACAAATTTTATTGGCATTGTATCTTCTTCTGAATTATGACGGGATTCAAGAAAAAACAATACTATCTAAACTTGAGGAGTTAGAGTTGGAGGAGCAACTTAAACTTCTCAACAAGCCATCAATCAAAACAATTAAGGTATACATTTTGGACAAAAAAGTCGCTATATTCATAAGTCTTGTGAGTGATTATTGTACCCATGTGCTAATATTAATTGTAACAAAAATAATTATCCTTCCATCCCATAGTTTTTGTTCATGAAGATTTTAAAATAATCTATCTTTTTGTTTATTGACACTATTCAATTTTTTAAAATTGATGGTGTTAAAAGTTATGAACCTTCTACTTATGTAATCAGTGATATTTCTCTTAAATAATTAAAAAGGCATAACAATAAATTTGTTAAAAGTCTAATTTGACCTTTGAAACTAAAATGTCAATAAACAATAAGTTTTGATTCTCATAGTAAATCTAGAGATCGATATGTATAATTGAAAATTCGGAATAGTGTTTACAATCTACAAACTTTTTGTTTGCTATTCCTTCTTGTATACATTTTATGCATAATAGAAGTTGCATGTTGGATAACAAGATAGTGCAACCAAGATTACTTATTTTATTTTGATTCTCAGAGTAAGTCTGGAGATATATACAATTGTGTGAATTTCTACAAACAACCAACATTTGATCATCCATTACTAAAGAATCACAATTATCATCCTGAGGTATGTGTCTACTTTCTCTCTCCACTTTACTTTCAACATTATAATAATTATATTATTTATTAATACACAATTTAAATTTTGGATGGATAGATGAAACCTACTTTAGCTATGTCAAAGCAGAATTCAAGTACCGCTGCAACTAATTGGTCATCGAGGATATGGTCCAACGGTAGTGGTTGTCCTTTTGGAACGGTTCCCATAAAAGAATTACAAAAGAAGATCTTATTAGACAAAGAAATATGCCACCTCCAGAAGATGTAACATTTGATACTGAGTTGAGTACGGTAAGATAATGCTACATAAATTCACTACTTTGCAACAAATAATGAGTCAAAACGAACTAGTATTCATCTATCATTGTAACAAATCTCATACATTTTATTGCTTCTACACAGATTAACAACAAAAGTGAGTCGAAAGGAAGATACATATCTTCGCAACCATACATGGTATATAGACATAATTTTCTTTTTTTTTTGTTCTACGTTTTTTTTTAACTCAATGACCAAGCAAAGGACCCGGGGTTCAAAAAGTAGTTTAATCTATAATTATTTTATGTTGTTTGATTAACAAATGCAAAATTTGTTATTCTTAGACCTTGTAGTGTAATAGTTAGCACTATAATGGACTTCTTAGGTACTGCATATCAAATTGTACTTTTTAATTTGATCTTAGGTACATTATATAGAATTTGTTAAATAAATAGATATTGAAATTGAAAGTTACTTTTTTTGGATGTTTGTATTACTTTTCTTACTAATGCTCCTCTTTGTTTTTAATGAACAATAAAAAAGATAATTACTTTAAGAGAGTATAAATAGGTTAATTTTGATATATACTGTCACCATTTAACAAATATTTTAATTTCTATCTTCAGCTTGCAATAGCTCGAATTCCAAAAAATCCAAATGCCAAGTTTGCAGGAGCTGGAATGGTCAGTAGTATATATAATCCTCATGTCGAAGGTCAACAACACAGTGCATGTCGATTGAAAATTCAAAAAGGATCAGACATTTTACAAGTTGGTTGGAGAGTAAGTTTAATACCTTGTTCATTGATAATTAAATTATTTCACTTGTGACAGCTTTATTTATTGTTTGATTTTTAGAAGGGAAGATAGGGAGAAGTGAAATGGGAAGGGAAGGGTGAGAGAATTGAATATTACACCTCTAAGAAGCAAGTTCTAATGGAAAGATATTGATGAAACTGTGATACATTATTCATCCTATTTATTTGTTCATTTCTAAAATGAATCAAATACCTATTTTTTATTTTAGGTGGATCCAATTCTATACAAGGACAATAAAACTAGGCTTTTTGTGCATTTTCAGGTAAGATATCTTATTTACTCTATTCAATTAGTTATTTACGTCAATTGAGAAGTTCATGTTTACTTTACATTTACTAGGCTGGCAATAAACATTGTTTCAATGTACTATGCCCGGGGTTCGTAATAGTAAATACAAAGCTACCTATTGATATGGTTTTCGATGATATTTCACAACGTGGAGCAGGGGGTTCATGGGAGTTCACAATGTACATCGAGCGGGTACATTTATTTCTTTGTGTATAATATTTCTCAAGTTTTTGAAAGCTATATATACTAATGTAGACTTTTTTGCTTCTGAATAAAAGGATCTAGTCAATGGAAATTGGTGGCTTTTAATTGATGAACCCTATCAACACATAGGTTTTTGGCCTCAAAAGATCTTTACCAGCTTGACAAGCTTTGCCAATAACGTTGAGTGGGGAGGCGTCACATATAGCCCACCAGGTGTGCCTAAACCTCCAATGGGCTCAAGTTTTTTTCCTATTGGAAACTCCGGTTATGATGCTTATTGTAGGGCGCTTGCAATTTTAAATGATAAAGGTGCAACAATAGACGTAGATAAAACCACAGTATTTGTTGATGATCCTAATTTGTATCAAGTTTTGGATAGTACGCATGTGGCACCAGGAAAATTCCAACATTATGTATCATATGGGGGACCAGGAGAGAGTCATCAACTCTAAATGTGATGATATTTACTTTCAACATCAACAAAATATGAAGTATGTTTATCACTTGTTTTGATAAAGGGAGAAGTTACAAATATCTGATTTTGGGCCACTGCTTAAGTTGTAGCCAAAGTTAAAATTCTTTTGCCAATATATCACTTTGGAACAACTTCAGATATACAAGTTTGAAGTTGTAAAAATTCGTGTTTGAAGTTTGAAAAACTTCAAACATTTTCTGCCTAAAAAGTGACTTTGTCAAGGGCAAACTTTTGAACATTTTTGCTTGAAGTTTGGTTTGACCTGCCAAGGCCAAACTTCGGACACTTTTGCATATAGTTCATAATATATATATGGCTGACCTGCAGACATATAATGGCTGAACTTTAGGCATATAACAGCTGAATTTCAGACATTTTGGCATAAAAGTTCAAGCACATATATGAGTGAACTTGAGACATTTCGACATGAAATTCATGTGAACAAAATTTGCTCGAAAACAACTTGTTACTCGAATTTCAACAATTCAACACTCAAATCTACTCCCAAATGAGTTCAAAGAACTTAAAATATAAGTTCCGAGTATCATACAGAACATACATCAATCATCAATTTATCAAAACAACACAAAACTAAAACTCATATTGCAGCAACAATAATTTACCCTAGACCCATTTGATTCAAGTGTATTTTGACTAAAACCAACCATTATATTTAGGAGGAAAACTTAGTGATCAAACTAGATGTATAAATGCACTACTTCAGCCATATAAGGAACTTGGAGAAAAACATATTCCTCCAAAATTACCTCCTACAATTTTAGTACAAGTTTAAATCTTCTCCATGGTACAGGAGCCTCAGGCTCAAGACAAAGATGAAATACATGTCGGGTCATATATTTTATGCTACATAGACCATAGCAATTGATGCACCTTGATGATCTCGAACTGGAATTAGTTAACCTAGGTGCTTGGCTCGAAGAAGATGATGGCTAAATCAGGGATACTATCCGAGAATTATAGGTAGAGAAGAATTATAGAAGAGAAGAGAGGAGTTGTATTACCTGTAGAATGAGTAATTGTACTTATAGTAATCAGCCATCTAACAGACTAGTAACTAACTAGCTAATGGAGTAATTCAATGAACAGTGATAACAGTATTCTGGAACTAACAGCCAGCTCTAACTGTTTTCCAGATTTTCAGCATTCCTTATTCCTTCCTATCTCGATATTACAACTACAATACTTGCATCATTTCATCACAAGGATGAATATACATACAACTGGGAATTTGTTTGATACCCCTAGCTCAAGAGTCCTTAGCAGGCTGGGAATTTGTTTGTTCATGGACTAGCTATGCTACAGAAGCTGAGGTTGCAGTTTCTGTCGATGTATCTGCTGCATACGAGTTGGAAACAAGTCCTTGTGTTTCCATCGTTTCACATACTGCTCTCTCTTTGGCTTGTTTGGCTCTTTCAAGAACCTCCTCCTGTTTTTGCACAAACCTTTGAGGTTACACATTTCTGGCGAAAAGTTGTGTATAAACTCTATCCACTAAATTCAAGAAATTCAGGAATCATAAAAAAGATACAATGCTTATGCTTGTGGAAACAATCCAGGAATCATAAACAAGAAATTCACAGTTACGATGCTTAGCCTGTGCATAACATAGTTAAAGATACACAGGTAATTGTGTGTATACCAAGAGGAAACATTATGCAAAATTTCAGCCTTTTCTAATTTTACAAGTTTTGTAGTAATTGGTGTAAATGCCAAAGCGAAACTATTAGTAATAAATGTCATTGAATGAGGACCTCCAAAAGTTTAAATAAAACAAATTGCTCAGAACATTCATATTAACTATTGAACTACTTAATACCTGAAAGTCCTGAACTTGCTTTTGTTGCTCTGCTTGCAATCTGCCAACTGTACTTAGGAACACCCCTACTGTAGACTCTATGCGCTCAGTAGCTGCGAGCTTTACCTAAGAAGAATGCATCAAGGATATTCTTACGCTCATTTTCACCTGCAAAAGAGGTGATTTTAGTTCAAGATATGCAGGAATCTAGAGGAGACTGATGAAACAACATTCATTTCATATGCAAAAGAAAACCCGATGGCACCCTCCACACACCCAACCAAACCAAAGCAAGAGAAAAAAGAAAGTCTAGAGAAGCCAAAAAGAAATGGGAAGAACTAAAGAAAGGTGTATTCTCAGTTTCAAGTTACAAAACAAGTCTCTTTGACACAGCCGCTACTACAAATCATAAAAAATGGGGGCTCTTCAAATGAAGCAAAGAGAATCTAGAAAAAGAAATGAAGAAGTGAAGAAATTGTGAAAAACAAAATGAATTTATTCCGAACGAAGGGAGATGTCCCAGGTCAGAAGGACCGTACAATAGGCCAAGGCAGAAGATAATGTTGCAGTCAGTAGAAGTTTGTATTCGCTAATCTATTAATTCTAATTGATCATTATGTAGAACTTGCAGTAATCAGGGAAGACGCAGGCCCCTTCTCTTTTCCTGTTGAACATCTTGATGGTTCGTTGTACTTGGTTACTTCGTGTGGTCACTATTAGATCTCCTAACCATAGAGTCAGTCACACTCATAGCTTCTAAGTTCTAATTATACATATCACTTTGACCAACCACATGACTACCAAATAGGTACTACTTTAACACAAGGTAGGGCATAGTTAATAATACAGTACGTCCAAAGGCTTCGACTATTATCCAACATCCATAGCTTAAACATACCCTATGACTAGGCAGGATATACTGTAACTCCTTCATCTCACCCTTTGCCAAAGAATATTTTTCAGCATACCATATTAGTTCCAAGGACGAAGAGTAGAGACAAACATGAGTAATGGATGATATTCCTTACTGAATAACAAAAAATTATAATATGAAATAGCAGGGTAGAAATGATCAGACATAATCATGGCAAACCAATTCAAGTCAGCCAACAGTTTTAAGAAACAGAACTGAAACAAGAATTCTTTCCCCTTCCTTTGTAGAAGCAAGTCCAAAATCAGAGGGTGCAAAAAGAATAATTTTGAATTTAAAAACAGCTTCTCCAAGAAGTTGAGCATTTTGAATTTGAAATAAGTAGAGGATGGAAAGAGGGTGCAAAATCAGAGAAGGGAAGGTGAAAATCTTACCTTTTCAAGGTGTGAGAGCGATGGGAGAGCCATTGAAGCGTAAGGAAGGAGGCGTGTGAATCGCCCTTCGGAGCTTGCCGTTCTTGGGACCATGGAGTGGAGGAAGAAAATTGTTTTGTGGAGAATCATGAGACCTTTTGATAGATAGAAATACTTTAAATCTTATTGTGGCATATGAGGAAGTGTTACATCACTTCAATGGGGGAATTTCCATAAGAAAAAAACTAGTTGTACCATAGCACAAAAGCTGCTTAATATTCAAAATATACTAGATGACTTTATATATTATAGCAGTGAAACATTTCTTAACTTCTCCCAGTTAACAAATTTTCAACAAGGGGTTTTAGTGTTTGAATTAACAGTTGATCAATCGCTGCTACATGTGCAAGTTTCAGCAATTCCCTGAGAATTTCTTCTCAAAGACCATAGTCAGCAATGAATTAATAGAAACTTCACCAAGTGCCATTTTTCGCCTATTTCTCTTTAATTAATGATATTAAGAGTTAAAAACAACTGGTATCTTGACAGTAGATTTGAGCTACGCAGATTTTTTAAATATTATCGTAGAATCTATGAACTAGAGGAAATGAAAAAACAGAAGCTACTGCTAAATTCTAATTTACCTGTACGAAACATATAGTCATTAATTTATTAATCATTCAAAGAAAAGAAACATGTCGATCATCAGAGAGTGCATGTGTTTCAGAACACAAATGCTTATTTAGCTTATAATCTAGTGGACTTTCATGGTTCGCGAAAAACATGTCGATCGTATCAAATATAGTAACAAGTTAAAATTCATAGAAGAATTCATACCTTTTATGATGATGAAGAACAAGTTATGAATTTGAAACAGAAAGCAAATGAGACATTCACAAGGGAGAGACTAACTCGAAAATAAAACTGCACAAAAGACTATTTATATATATATCATGAGTTACCCTTTTATGTCTTATTAAAAAAAAAGGAACATTAGGCTTTCCTTTTTAGAAATTATACAATGTTATGAGTATATGCTATTAACATATAAATATTTATAAAACAAAATACGGATCCCTCCATATATTTTTTTGTATTTCTATGTATGAACAGTTAACTTTCATGCATGATATATAATGTACTACTTGTTTTGTATATTTAATGTATTAGAACACACTTTAATGTATTCATTAGTTTTAACTGTTAATTAATTTATACTCCCTCCGGCTCAATTTATGTGAGTTAGTTTGACTTCGTACGAGTTTAAGAAAGTACGAAAGACTTTTGAAATTTGTGGTCTAAAATAAATCATAAAAATTTGTGTGACTATAAATCATTTCATTAAGAGTAAAATAGGCATTTTAAAGTTAAATTGTTATTAAATATAAAAATGTATCATTCTTTTTGGGTCTGAACAAAAAAGAAAGTGAGTCATATAAAGTGAGATCGAGGGAGTAATGCACAACCCTTAATTTGAAATAAACCTTGCTTATATATTTATCTCTCTCAATGGTTTTAATTTGGAGTAGTACTACAATATTTTTGAGCTAATAATTATTATCATTAAGTTGATAAAAAATTGTCAAATTAAGAAATTGGACGATGACATTGCAACGCATGGAGGGATTTCAGGACATGACATTAATTCTTGATATATGCTAGAATAAAACCAATAATATATAAAACTGCAAACCCAAAAGTTTATCCTTAACTAGCCTAATTCCATAAGAAAAAGTATTACTAACGTAGCATGCATGCTAATGTTTAATTTAAGCAAAGCCTTGTTTTTATGTACAACAACGTCTACGTTAATTAAAAAGCTCAAACTGATTTTCGTAAAGAAGCGGTGTTATGGATCTTTCACACGGATTTTTGACTATTTTAAATATTTCTATCGCATATGTATACCATGAAATTCATCATAATTTACTAACCATCATAAGAAAGACATATATAGATCAAATCTCTTACCATGTAAGCTCTATATATAAACACATTAGTTACTACAAGTTTTGTCGTATTTACAAATAATTTTCAACATGAGATTAGGCCTGTAAAAATTTTATATAATAGTGGGGGACAACATGCAACGCACGTTTCCAAAACTAGTACTTTTAAAAGCTAAAAAGACAATTAAGCAACTAGTAAACTGATCTTTAAAAAAGTTGAACTAAGACGCATGCATGCTCTTGACCTTATACAAATTATCAAATTTAGCTGTATCAATTTTAGGATAAACATGGCTAATCAATTAAACTAACATTACATCCATAATGGAGTATATATCCGGGAGGAGGCTCCCCTATATATATATCTATATCTATTTATATCTATACAACGATGGAGGTAAACAATTAAATGGTAAAACGGTCTAGATAATATGGAAAGTCAAGGACCCATTAACTTGATGAAGTCCGTATCTAAGTTCAGTTTCTTTTTCTTGTAATGTTTGTTGTTAAATGAGGTACGCGCTTTAATCACGCGCAAAGCGCGTACACTAAACTAGTATATATATATATACACAAACTCACCAATGCAAAAGTCGTTTAAGGCAACAAACTTTGATCCTCTCTCTTAATATTTAGTTTTAATATTTATTCTTGCTCCACTGCACTTGGTGAGGCAATAAGAAGGGCAAGGTTCTGAACTCGAATAAAGAAAACTAAGGTACGGTAAATAAAATTCCCATGAATTAGTAGACAACTTATATTTTCTTATGATTAAGAACTGGTTCTGGGAAATGCATGAATAAGAAGATCATATATGTCTTAGCCTTTGAAACGGAATTAACATTAGATGTCTTTGAGATTTTTGTGTTAATGTGATTATAGTCCAAAAATGTGTTAATTGATTAGCTAGCTTATGAGTTACTTGATGGGTTTATGTCCTAAATAAGCTTTCTTAATTTTCAACACGCATTTCTATTGATATTTTTGAAGCTTGTGTGATTATTATTTTTATAAAAAAAATCATTTCCTTAATAGACGTCTTAAATTTTGACCTATGTGGCACATATATTAGTTATGTGAATTTCTAAATTGCAAATCAATCGTTGTATTAATTTATACATGATAAAATATAATTTCAATTTATAATTTTCATGACCGAACAATCCTAAGTACGTCTAGACTCTAGAGCAAGCCTTTTCTTTTTTGTAGTCCAGAACAAACTCTAATGCAAAATTCACGTCACGTTAGTTTTTGTTTTCATCTGTTGGCATTTTGTGTATCACACGTGCATTTCGTGCATCACACGTGCATCATTAAAGGTTTAGTTGTTGTAAGAGTGTGTGCCTAGTGAATGTGATTATAAAATCAAAGTACGTAACTCAAAATATCATGCTAGTATATCTCTAGAAACATCAAATACAAATAGCATTAAGCAGAGATGATTATATAGAAACAACCAAATATATATTCATCAGGACCAACAATATTCATGCAACAAAATATATGTAGAGCCTATGTACTAAATTTCTGAAATGGAGGAATGAAAATTCCTTTTAACAAATTCTTTGAATCTGAAACCGGAAATTAAATTAACCTCTCCTGAGAATTGCTGCTCCGTGAACTTCTTAGCTCCACACAAATTCTCACGAACTACCAGCACAAGTTTGGCTATAAAACTTTATCAAATCTATGTACAAAATATTAATCATATGCAAACAAGAAAAGAACTCAAGAAAATTATTTGACTCCCAAAACAATAAATTTTCATATAAGATGCAGATGCACATATGACGCACGAGATGCACATACGATGCATGTGGCGCATTAGATGTACGTAGGATACACCCTCACGTATGACACATGAAATCATAAGTTTGGAATCCTGACTTATAATTGTGGCTTATCATCAAATTCACATTGAAATATGGTTAATAACTTAATATATATGAAATTATTGCTTGAGATAAACTTAAGAAAGTGGAAGCTTGAGTTGAAAAACCAAGGACACAAGGCATGTATATTTATAGAAATTTGTTTCAAATGTATAAGTTTTCATTGCCAATGATTATCCAACGCAATTCTATTAAAAGAAAGGCTAAGGAACCTATCATAAGGAAAAAATAAACTTTGTCATGACAGAACAACCTTAAGTGCGTCTAGACTGTAAGCAAGCTTTTTCTTTTTCTAGTCCGTAACAAACTCTTATGCAAGATTCACGTCACTTCAGTTTTTATTTTTATCTGTTGGCATTGTTTTCTTTTCACAATTTTTGGGAGGATTTTCTCCACTTTCTTCCATATCACAATTCACAAACAAAGGGATACAGAGACATCCAAATTTTCATTTTTTCTATGTTGAAAGCTGTTATTTTCTCTGCTATTTTGATACAGAGACGTCTGATAATTGTCTCAATTTTATAAGGAAATGTTTGTCTGTTTTTCACTAAGGTATCACTTTTCTTTAGAGAGTACATACGATGGCTTTATTCGGACAAAAGCTACCACAAGAAACTTTAGTAATGGAGCGGAAGTGGTAATATAATTTTATTTTCCCTCTAAGATTAGTACTTGCTCTTGGTTTTCTTGCTTTGAGTACATGATGTAATTTGTCTAATTTTGCAGCTAAAAGTTATGCAAGAGAAAAATATTAAGCCTCATGATTCAACTCTTGATGCTGTTTTAGCAGTCATTTGCAACAGAGAATTGGAACTCAATCTAGCAGAGGTTTTCTTGGATGAAATGTTCGAAATTCAAAATCAGAAATCCTATGCTAATCACATAACACATCTAGGCTAACACAAGATCCATCTTTTCAGTTTCATCTAAACACTCTTGTTCTCTTTTTGTTCAAACATCTTTTGAAAACAAGTTGTTAACCTAATCAAATTAATATGAAACATCAAATGATGTATTGGAGATCTAATCCCTCTGCTAGACAAAATTTCTCATTCACGTAAATAGAGAGGTACATTTTAGAGGGTGAGAAATCAGGATAAGTACATTTTGATGATGCTCTCAATCTGAGAATAATAGGGGGCTGGGGGCTGGGAGGTGAATGAAGAAAATGTACTAAAATAATTTTTGTTAATTATGTCTTGAATTTTTTCCTTGTATATTTTAGAAAACTCATAATCCCTATTGGTTTAAGAAACAGTTTATCCTAATAGATTTGGGAAAGGAAAGTATAGTCCTTGTAGGATTGAAAAAATCTTTTCCTTATAGGTTTGGGACTACTTGAGGTCTATATATAGGGATGTAGTTGGAGATTCTAAAAGCATTGTACATTTTACACTTCTCTTCTTTCATAGTGGAAAACTCTCTCTGCTTTTGCTTTGGAGGATTAGGCCTAGCCGAACCTCGTTAAATCTTTGTGTTATTTTTCTTCTCTATTTTCCTTATGTGTTGATTGTGTGGTAGTTAACCTACGATATTTCTGCAACAATTGTTATCAGAGCTCAACAATTGGTATTAGAAAGCGCAACAATTGATATCAGAGCGAGGTTAAGGTTTCTACACATAGTCAAGGGTTAAGATGTCTCCATCATCTTCAACAAAGTATGAAGTAGAGAAATTCAACAGGAGGTCTAGTTCCAGTCTATGGAAGATTAGAATAAGATCGTCTCTGGTGTTACAAGGGTTATGAAAAGCAATCGAGGGAACTTTTTCAGAAGAGATGAAAGAGTCAGAGAAGGCAGACCTGAAGGAGAGGGCTTTGAGTGCGATTTTCATGAGCGTTACAGATAGCGTTCTTCGAAAAATTGCTGAAGAAAAATCTGCAGCAACGGCATGGAAGAAGCTGGAAGATCTGTATTCCAAGAAATTGCTGACAAACTGCCTCTACTTGAAAAAGAGGTTGTACAATCTTCGGATGTGTGAAGGTACACTGGTTAAAACTCACCTTGATGAGTTTAATTCAATTATAATGGACTTGAAGAACGTAGATATCAAAATTTAGAGTGAGAATCAGGCCTTGATCGTATTATGTTCTTTACCACCATCATATGATACTTTTGCTGATACGTTGCTATATGGGAAAGACAGTATCTCACTGGATGATGTTAGTAATGCACTAAAATCTAAAGAGTTGAAGAAGAGCTTTTCAGATAGCAGAACTGAGGGCGAATGTCTTGTGAATAGGAGAAGAACACAACAAAAAGACTTTAATAAGAAAAAGTTCAATTCCAGATCAAAGTCTAGAGCAACAAAACAGAATTGCTATGAGTGTGGGGAGCAAGGTCATTACAAAAGAGATTGTCCTAAGTTAAAGGAGAAAAGAGGAAAGCAGAAAGTTGATTACTCAGCAAATATTGTTGACACTAGAAACAATTCTGATGATAATGACTATGTAGGTGAAGTTTATGCCGCTAGTTCTGATCATAGGAATAATTCCTGGATTCTTGATTTTGGTGCAACTTTTCACATGTGTCCACACAAGAAATGGTTTGCAACTTACAAGTAGACGAGTGGGACTATCTACCTAGGTGATGATAATCCATTAGAGGTAGAGGGGATTGATAACATCAAATTGAGACTGTTCGATGGCATTATCAGAAATATTGAGTGTTGGCATGTTCCTCAAATGAAAAAGAATTTAATTTCTCTTTCGACTTTGGATGATTAAGGGTATAAGTTTTACTCAGAGAATGAGATACTTAAAATGTGTAAAGTCTCCATGGTACTCATGAAGAGTAAGCTGTATTCTAGACTATATTATCTTCAAGCCAGTGTAGTTGAAGGGAAAGCAATTGTAGCTTCTGGAAGGAGTGATTCGAATCAGTCTCAATTGTGGCACTACCGACTTGATCATATGAGTGATAAGGGATTGTCTTTGTTGAGCAAGTAAAATTTGTTGGATGGATACAAAACTCAAGCTTTCATTTTTTGTGAATATTGCGTGTTTGATAAGTAAACAAGGGTAAAGTTCAGCAAGAAAGCGGAGCACAAGACCAAAGACAAGTTAGATTATATACATTCAGACTTGTGGGGTTCAAATAGAGTCCCCTCCAAAAGTAGTGTCAGGTACTTTATGACTTTGATTGACGATTACTCAAGAATGGTATGGGTGTATTTTATGAAAATAAAAGATAAGCCATATCAGACATTTGTTAAATGAAAGATGATGGTTGAGAGGCAGACTGAAAGAAAAGTCAAGCGTCTTTGAACTGATAATGGGTTGGAAATTTGCAACTTAGAGCTCAATGAGTTCTGCAGCAGGGATGGCATAGTAAGACACCACACTTGTGTTGGAACACCACAATAAAATGGTGTTGCAGAATGTATGAACAGAACACTTTGTGATAAGGCACGAAGTATGCTTTCACACTCATGTGTTAGCAAGGATTTTTGGGCTGAAGCAATCAATACAACTTGTTATTTGGTCATTAGATCTCCATCCACAGGTATTGAGTTCAAAACTCCTTTTGAGGTTTGGTCCAGTTCACCTGCTGATTATTCAAATTTGAGGATATTTAGTTGTCCTGCTTATGCTCATGTGAGGAATGGAAAATTTGAGCTAAGGGAAAAGAAGTACATATTTCTAGGGTATGCAACTGGAGTGAAAGATTACAGACTGTGGTGCATAGATCAAAAGACTCCATAGTTAATTATTAGTAGGGATGTGACATTCAATGAATCTGCCTCACTAGACAGTTAGAAAGAAAAGGCAATAGCAGAAACAGATCGTGGTGTTAGTGACCGTATAGAGCTAGAAATTGAATCTCCACTAGCTCAGCCCAGTAGTTCAGAAGTGGAGGAGGTGCAAAACCTTAATCAAGATGATAATGTTGATGCACCTATGCAACAAGAATCGCATAGCATTGCAACTTGCAGAGAGAAGAGAGTGATCAACCGACCAAAGAGGTTTGCAAATATGATTGATGAAAATCTTTCTGGATATGCAAATTTTGTGGAATTTGCATTGCCAATTGCAGAGACCATTGACGTATTTGAGCCTAATAGCTATAAAGAAACTATTTATAGTTCAAAGGGAGATCGATGGATTGGTGCTATAGGTGAAGAGATTGAGTCACTTCACAAGATTCGAACATGGAAGTTTGATTCATTGCTAAAGGGACAAAAGGTAGTAGGCTGCAATGGGGGTGTTGATGTGAAGAAGATGTCGACACATGATAATCTAGCAGATGTGATTACCAAGGCAGTCCCGACCAATAAGTTTAGGCATTGCCTAGACTTGATTGGTGTGTGTAATACTCAGTGAGCCCTTTCGAGGGTTGAGAGCAAGGCAGAGAGATGTTGTTCCTGTTGATGAAAAGAATTCAAGCCAAGGGGAAGATTTGTTAATTATATCTTAAATTTTTTCCTTTTGTATATTTTAGAAAACTCATAATCCCTATTGATTTAAGAAACCCTTTATCCTAATAGATTTGGGAAAGAAAAATATAGTCCTTGTAGAATTGAGAAAATATTTTTCTTATAGGTTTGGAACTACTTGGGGTCTATATATATGGATGTAATTGGAGATTCTAAAAGCATTGTACATTGTACACTTCTCTTCTTTATAGTGAAAAACTCTCTCTGTTTTTGCTTTGGAGGATTAGGCCTAGCCGAACCTCGTTAAGTCGTTGTGTTATTTTTCTTCTCTATTTTCTTTGTGTATTGATTGTGTGCTAGTTAACCTACGATATTTCCACAACAATTATTATCAGAGCTCAATAATTGATATCAGAAAGTGCAATAATTTTCCACTGTTGTCCTCCCAGATAGTCGTACAAGCTCGATAACATTTTGTGGGGTCAATAATTAAATATATTAAAATAAACTAAGAAAACAAAAAAAAGGCGATTGGCTGAAGGAAAGGAAATTACAGGTGGCAAGTTGTGATAACAAGTTTTGGCTTTGAAAAAATGGTTTGAGCTGTTGCAACTTGCTTTGCAAATTGCAAAGAAATCTAGCAATTTGATTGGTTCAAAGTTTGGCAAGTTCATCTATAAATAGATGACTTTCGTTTCAGTTTAAGACACCAAAATAGAGAGAGCATAGAGAGAGTAATCCACAGATTTTTTATAGTCTGTGAGATAATAAAGTGGGAGTAATATTATAGTAAGTTGTGTATTTTCTTTTGAAGGTGTAGTAGTCTCTTGACTCTACCAAGTTGTAATAAATATTGCTATTATATTACTCTATTCGGGTATTATAGTTACCCCGTTAAAATATTTTGGTGTCGTTATTACTCTCTTCTTGTTATTGCTATTTAACGTGGATATTATTCCTGGATGGAATTGCTATTTTTCCAACAATGTGGTATCAGATTCATGGCAAATAATAGTCCACTGTCCATTCAGTACCCCCGTCTCACAAAAGAAAATTATGAAAAATGGTGTCTACGAATGAAAGTCATTCTTGGCTCTCAAGATGTTTGGGACATTGTAGACAAAGGGTATACAAAGCCCGCCAATGAGGAAACTTTATCTCAAAATGAGAAAGATGTCTTGTTAAAGACAAGGAAGAAAAATCAACAAGCCCTCACTCTCATCCACCAATGTTTGGATGATGGCATGTTCGAAAAGGTGGTCGATGCAACCACCTCAAAAGAAGTTTGGGAGATTTTACAAAATTCTCTCCAAGGATTTGATAAGGTGAAGAAGGTAAAACTTCAAACTCTAAGGGCTGATTTTGAAGTTTTAAAATTAAAAATGAAAGAATCCGAATCTATTTCGGATTTCTGTTCAAGAGTGATGGCTGTTGTGAATCAACTAAGAAGGTACGCAGAGGAAGTAGATGATGTGCGTGTGGTAGAGAAGATCCTTCGATCTTTAACACCAAAGTTTGATTATGTGGTGTGCGCTATTGAGGAGTCTAAAGATT
The DNA here is from genome assembly GCA_003996215.1 of Jaltomata sinuosa. Taxonomy (NCBI): domain Eukaryota; kingdom Viridiplantae; phylum Streptophyta; class Magnoliopsida; order Solanales; family Solanaceae; genus Jaltomata; species Jaltomata sinuosa. The sequence continues at coordinate 1,861,596 of QJPP01000005.1, forward strand.
TAGACTCTATGACAATTGAACAATTGAAAGGTTCTTTACAAGCCCACGAAGAAAAGATCAAAAGGAGAAAAGAAGAGCCATTGGAGCAACTTCTTAAAACTCAAGCATCCTTCAAAGATTAATATATACTTAGTATATCCTTTTAGAATAATTAATTATTATTTTTTTTTATATAAAAAAATTAATTTTTCTACAAATAATACCCAATATTTTTCTTATATAAAATCTATAATCTATTATTATTAAAAAAAAAATAAGACCCCTCAAAATTGGGTGCTTAAGACAGTTACCTTTCTTTTAATAGGATTGAGCGAACACTGAATTTTATACACATAAATATCAATTGAGATCAAGTTAAATGACATATTTATGTAAATAAAATTGAGAAGGGGGATTTTCTGTAAATAAAATTAATTAATTAATTAATTAAAATGACTCTTTATCACAAAGGCACAAACAACAAAGGGATAAAAAGAGTCATCTTGATAGAGACACACTTTTTTTTTTGGTCTATTTAGAAAGCATGAAGGTGCAGCACCATTAATAACTCCTCCATTGACCGCCATCTCCTTCCCGTCATTCAAATATCAAGTTCTCCCTGAGGTTTATTACAGAGGTTTTTGGTTTGTAGATCTGAATTTCTTTTCCGATCTCCACTCGATCAACGATTTCTATTATTGCTAATCACAGGTCAAATTCTTTACTTACTCTTTATTTTATTGTGATGATCTAAAACAACTTATTGTTGTAATAACCAAAGGGGAAAAATAAGTTTTTTTTTATTCTTCTTTACGAAATTCGATTCTGGGTTTAGGGTACTCATTTAAATTTCGTAATAGAATCTACTTCCGATTGTGTGTGATCAAATATGGTCAGACTGAAAAAAGAAAACCTAAACATTGTTCGGTTTTTTTGTTGTTAATGTTAGTATTTTCTTATGCTTTGTTTGATTATTTGGTCCAGACTTAATTGTTTTATTGTGTTTACTCTTCTTTTATTATTGCAGTTTCTGTGTTTCCATTTGAGATAGCTGTCTATTCGTCCTAGCATTTCGATTAAAAGGTAATTTTTCCTGTTTTATCTAGCCGTTTCAATTGAGTTACGTCAAAAGTAATCAACAGAGTCTCATTCATATTTATTTAATATAAAAAGAGATGAAATTTATGTATTGATATAGTAAGAAAACTAATGATCTATTCGACTATTGAGCTCTGGAAACTGAATGATCGGATTCGTTAAAAAAAGTATAACCACTTGAAATAAGATTTGGGATATTTCATTAAAAAAAAAGTGGATGTTGGCATGAAAAGTTTATTTAGTTTTTACGAATGGTGTGAAGCAATCACATAAAAAAAGTACGCACTTCTTTAGATTCCGTCATTATCAGTTGGTGTAAATGAAAAATATTTGCTTCCTCTCGCTTTCTCATTTTTACCTTGTACTACTAGCCAACAAGTTTCTATTTGGTTATTTTTCATTTGAGTTTGGTTTATTGATGGTGTTAATTAATATGCAACGAAAGTGTCTTAAAATTCATTCAGCCTACAGCTACACATTACTATAAGCTAAACTAGAATTCTGCCCACATCTTTTACTTTGCGTGATGACAAACAACATTAGTCCAAAATGTTGGAAAGCAAATTTCTTGGCTCATCTTATTTGTTTTTTGGTTTCATCGGTACTGTATTCTTCTTCTCTCGGTTTCTAAGCCATTTTCTGAAGTTTTTGTTTGATCTCTACCTCTCTCTCACGGCAAAATACTAGAGTAGTTTTCAATCTTGATGAAATTTGTGTTGGTAATGGTTCAAAGATTAGGTCTAGCTTACTCTTTTAGTTTTCCTTGGATCCAAGTTGCTTTTGCTTCTGACTAAAGTTTCCTTAAGTTGAATATAACCAGATGGATATGAGTATTTCCTAGCAGGGCTTACCTTTGAGGGCCACCATCACGTACCCTTATCTTACCCATTTCCTTTTCCCTTCCATGTCTTCTTGGTAGAACAGTATTTTGAATCATAGACCGAGTTATTTTATGTAAATCAGTTTGTTCCTTATACAGAGAAAAACTGCCAAAGAAGATCAGATAATGGTTTAATTCCTTTGAGGGTGATTTTTCATGTGGTGATAATGGTATCTATTTGTGCTAATTAGTTATTGAATATCTCTCTTCCAGTTTATTATGTGCTAGGTGCATGTAAACCTATTTGTGCTAAAGAAAATTTGGTATAGACCCTTTTGTGCTAATTAGTTATTTGAAACAATTTCTTTCAGGACATTTTGCCATTTGTGTATGCATATTTCTTATTGTTGTTGCATTTTCTATGTTTGGGTTAGACAGATGGGTAGTCGAGAAGAAATTCTCTTTCTTTCTATTTTCATTTCTGGATTCAAACTGGCTGACCATATTGTTCTATATTGAAACACTGAATTTGACTACTTTAAAAGTCCTCAAAGTACACCATAAATTAATTCTTGACATTTGCATTAGCTCGGTTATAACTTATAAGTATTAAACTGGAAGTGACTGTTTGGTGCATTGTTTGTTTGTCAGCTGCAATCTCCAAGATTGTATAGTTGCTTGTCGTTTTATCATTGGTATTGTTATGGACTTCTTGATGTCCTTAAAACAAAAAATTTCTTACTTTTCTCAGACCAACCTCCAAGCTAATTCTTTAGAAGCTATGAGGAATATTTTTAGAAAAAAACACAATTTTCTTCGACACAAGAAGTTCTTGAAACAGGTTGAACATCAAGCTGCAACCTTTTTGCAAAACTGCACTGCCCTTTTTGAAAGCTGGATAGAAGAAAAGAAGGATATATGTGACGCACTGTGCTTTTAAAAAGGTAATGTCAAACAATTAACCCGACTCTACTTCGACAGACACGTAATTGGAGAAAAGCAAGAAGATGGGTTGCTTCGATTGCTTCGATGGAGGTAGCAAAAGAGAGCAGAGGAGAGAAGAAGAACAATTAGCCTCGGAAGAAGCTCGTGCCAGAGCTGCTGAAGCCGCCCAAAAAAGACAAGAACAATATGAAAAATCTGCTGCAGGAAGAGCAGCGCGTGCACAGATGGCAGCTGCTGCCAAGCAAACAACGAATACGAACCAAGGAGAATCAGTTCTTAAGTGGCAGATGGGATGAGCATTAGCTCTCTTGTTAGAGTTTGAAGTTTGATATCCAACAATCTGTTTGTGGTGAAATGAACAGTTGTAAATATTTTGCTTTTATTTAATATAAGGGGCCGTTTGGTTACTGGATAAGAGTTAAGTTATTCATGTATAAAATGTTACATAAGTTATCCAAAAGTTCTTTTGAATTCTTGTGTTATATGTTAAGTGTGTTAAGATTAATCCCCAGAGACATCTGCATTCAAGTACATAAGCAGTTTAACAAAAAGATTAGTTTTCCTTTCTAAAAAAATAAATAAAAATGTTTACGAACAAGGGCATGCGCTGAGCCAGCTATGCCCTTTTCCGAAATGCAGGACTTTGTTGAGCAACTACTTTGCTTTCTCTTTTAGATACGCTTTCAGCCATTCTTTCTTTCTCGAGGCTGGGTTGTATACGGAGCTCCGATAACAATGGTTCCAAAGCATTTACCGCGCCAATGATAAGCACAAGCAAATAAGCAAAAGGAAGATCGATCGAAATTATTTTTGAACAAGTGACAAAGTGTCCATTTAGCCATGGATAATTATCAGTTTTTTATCTAACTTATATTCCGGAAAATTGTCATATGGAATTATTACAATTTTTCGAAATTCAATTTGAAGTTATTTTTCGGAATACAAAATCTTCAAAAAATTGTTCACTCACAAAATTCAGAAATAATTTCAATTTGTAATCACGTTAAAACACAACTCCAATTTTCATATACGATTTTCAATTGAAAATAAAAACTATTTTTTTCTAAATTTTACAAGTTTTAGTCCAAAACACCGCCAAATATGTTAAAAACCCTCTTATACCAACAATAACATACCAATAATTAAAAAAACTCTCTTTTTTTTTCCCTTACAAAACTTAAAAGAGATTACTCGATCTATTTTTATATTGCTCATGATATATATCAACACCCAAACATCTATTAAAATTTCACAAATAACAAACTTGAGCTAATAATTAAGGAGGAGATAGCAACCCTTTTGGAATTACAAGTGACAACAATTAAAATGGCAAAATATTATTATTTTAATTGTATTTAACGGCTGAAATTAATCTGCCAAATACAAATACATCTCGAGGTGGAAGAGTTATTTTAGGTGACTGTTACCATTTTAAAAGGAAAGGATCTTTAATGACTATAATTCATTCCTTATATCAAGAATCTTTAATAAGGAAAGGATATTTAAGGATCTATAATGATTTTAATTCTTTCCTTATATCACGGGCGTGATTTGCATTTTCAGATTTTATTTCCAAATAAAGAACTTAAATCAGTTGGAAATTATAAAATTCAAAAAAGTATGTTGAATGTATTTGTCTTTATAAGGCTGTTATAGATGTATTTGTGATTCAGCCAATTCTACTAAAAATACAAAATGTATTTTATATATCTGTTTAAGTTCAAAATACAACTCTACAAACTCTACTCAAATGTGTCTGTTTAATTTCCTTTACATAATCTACCAAAATGTATGTATTTAAAAATCATATACAACTCTGTCAAAAATACTAAATGTATTTGTATTTATAGATCTGTTATAAATGTATTGAGTTAAAATATAAATGTAACTATCTCTTGCTAATGTATTTGACTCATAAACAAATAAAAATATTTTTTATTCTCTTTCTTCTTTTTTTTTTGTATTATATTTTATATTTTTTTTGTATCAAATGATATATTTTATAAAAATTTATCATTTGTATTTGGATGGTTTAGCTGTGAATATATGCGATTTATCATTTGTGTTAATATACAAATAAGTATATGCATTATTTGTATTTACTTGAGTCTATCATATACAAATATGCAATGTGTCATTCGATATAAATATTTCGTTTGTATTTAGATATCAAATTAATCATTTATATTTGTATATAAACAAGTATCATTTGTATTTGGGAAAAGGGTCAAAATTACACCTCTACTTTTAAAAATTGGCTAACTTTACCCTTCGTCATACTTTCTGCCCAAATATACCCCAGTCGTCATACTTTCTGGCTAAATATACCTCGTCATCACTAAAGTGTTCACATATACCCCTCACTGAATGAAATAATCAAATGACTTCAATTAAATTTACAGCACAATGACTTCAATTAAAAACGAAAAATACACTACAAATTTGGAAGAAGAAAAAAAAGGTAGAAGAAAATTTACACAATGGCATGCTTATTCTATAAAGGGAAGAGCAATAAAATGATTGAATTATTCTATTCTTAAGAATGTTGTCTAGTAATTCAAAATCAATTAAATTTATATTTTTATCTGAACCGTATTTTGCACTTCACACTGATAATTCTCATAAAATAATTCAACCAATCATGCATAGCTTTGAAAATTGGTAGAGCTTCGAGTCACATTTTCTAACTTCATTACTTACCACATCTCATCCAAATCAATGATATATCTGAAGTTTCATTGAGTTATGGAGAATAACTATGAGGTTTTTATTGTATTTGGGTCCTTTTCTTATTAAGATGGATCGGGATGGACGGATTAAATTAGGGTCATGAATTTTATTTTTTTAAAATGAGTAATTTGAGTTGATTTGAATATTTTCATCCATTGAGGGGTATATGTGAACACTTTAGTGATGGCTGGGGTATATTTGGCCAGAAAGTATGACGACAGAGGTATATTTGGCCAGAAAGTATGACGAAGGGTAAAGTTAGCCAATTTTCAAAAGTAGAGGGGTAATTTTGACCATTTTCCCTTTGTATTTGTATGATTCAAGTTATATAAGAATGAATCGTTTGATACAAATATATCATTTGTATGATTCAATTTGTATCAATGAATACAATTTGTATCAATAAATATAAATACAACTATTTATAGAAAGATAATCAAAATTTCCTTTTCAATTATTTAAAAATACAAATGATACAATCAACTATAAAATATAAATACAAAAACAAATAAAATAATGAAAAATATAAATGATGCAGTTAACTATAAAATACAAATGATGGTGTGAATGCAAATACAATAAACTGATGCTAATACAAATATAAAAAATAAAACTTAAGTCATCCCAATCATTGTCGGGACCACCACAAAACTGTCGGAACCACCATAAAATTGGTCGGGACCACCACAAAAATAAAACATCACTGCCTATCAATCAAAATACAAATATAAACTTAAATCGCCCCAGCCACTATCGAAATCACCGCGAAAATAAAACATCATTGTCGGACAGAATTTCAAAAAGAAAAAAAGAAATCTGTCGGAAATAAAAAATCATTTCAGATCTGCTGAAAAAGAAATCCGATGAACCACCATCACTTCAAATCTGTCGAAAATGAAACATCACTTCTAGAGTTAGCCGGGATGATTGAGGGAGTAAAAATGACAGAGAGGGGCGGTCCTCCATCCTTACTAACAACTGTAAATCGAATGCAACAATGGAGGATGAGAAAAAACATAATGACAAAAATATTGATATTGTTGGAGAAAGGTTTGATTAAAAAGGGAAGTGAATATTAATTATTGAGATTATGGGAGAGAAGTTTAATTGAAAAGGAAAGTGAATATTGATTGGGCGTAATTTTAGAAAGGGAATTCAACTCTTCTAATTGTATTTTAAGTTATGTGTGAGCTGGACAAAATATTGCTATATTGTTGTGGACAGTAACTTTTTAAAAGTGTTGTTATGAATTATAATTAAGGGCTTAAATATATCATGCCACGTAGTTTTTTCTATGAAAATCCACAAAAAATATCTGAACGTATTGTATGTGTCAATTGTCATTTAGCTAATAAGCCCGTCGAGAAAAGTAACCCGGCCCAAAATAGATTATAACATTCTACAGACGCCCATTCGACCCAATTAAACACCTTGAAGTAAAAAATAATTGCTCTCTTCCTAAAAACTCCAGTGCTCCCTCTATTGCAGCCGCCGAAAATCTTCAAGAAAACAAAAATGGTGGAACCTTCTGTCAATTTAGAGATACCCCATAAAGCTGAAGATGAGAAAGATGAAGTCTTGGAGGAAGAATTGGAAGATGAAGAAGGAGAGTTATCATGGTCATCAGACTCTGAAATTGGTGAAGCTTTAGATTATTTGGACACAAAAAATAATTCTGAATCGATAAATGGTGGTTTTAGTCTCCAAACAAGACGCCCAAATGCTCATGGAGGACTTCACACTCGCCCTAACTCTTCTTCTTTACAACCCCTTTCTAATCGTACTCAGAAATTTGCTAATCATATCAGAGCTGCACCATTAGAGGTACTTGGTTAAACAAGAAAAGTTTGGATCTTTTTATTTGTTGAATTCAAACGTGATATTGTAAGGGGCAAACAAGAAAAGTTTGATTTTTATTTAACTTACCTTTTTGTTTTCCTTGAATTTCTATGTAATTGGAATTAAGCTCAATCATACATGTAGAGGTAATTTTGAAGCTTAGATAAACAAGAACAGAATGGAACTCTTTTGTTTGCTTTGAATTGGAATGTTACATTGTTAGTAAGCTAAGCTTAATCATATCAAAATTTCACCTTTAGAGGTAATTTTGAAGCTTAGTTAAACAAGAAAAGTATGAAACTTTTTTTTTTTTTTTTTTTTTTTGCTTTCCTTGAATTCAAGTGTAGTATTATTGTTAAGTGAGTTAAGTTCAATCATATCGGAGCTTCATCCTTTGAGGTAATCTAAAACCTTCATGAATATATATGTATATTTTGGTTTATTTGCATTGTGCTAACTGCTAATGTTGTTTTAAGCTTAACTCCATTGGTTTGTTCAATTGAGGCAAAATTTGAACCCATTTGCCCCAGAAGTTTTAATGAATAAGCAGGTTACTATGCAAGGAAGTTTTTTAACACAAAAGCAAAGCAAGCACAACCTACCAAAATTGCCTTTTATCAACAAATATTCTTAAAGGATAAGCTAATGTCCCTCGGAAATATGAAATTCAGCTTTTCCACCTTTAAATTCAAATTTTTTGACTTCCGTCAGGATACGTTAATTGATGGGAAACGAATAAGATAGTTTATATGTAAAAGTGGAAGCTTAAGGAATATGTTTTCTAACATGTAAAGTGAGACTGATTTAGATTAGGTTATATTAGATTTTTAGCCTAATTGTGGCAGTTGAGAAAGCAAAAAATTCCCATTTACGAGCAGGCTTGTGTTATTTTCTTATAACTTTCAGAGTGAATTGATATTTTGCAGGAATGGGAAGGGAGGATCAAAGTTGGCATGTCAAATTCTGTGACTACTGCAATTCGTGGAAGTGTTCGAGATATGGCTATTGGTAAAACTAAAACGACTGAGAAAGCAGACCGTGCCACTGTTGAACAGGTAAGACCGATAACTGACAACTCTTTGGCAATATGTGATTGTCAAAGTTCATTTTTGTTAACTCCTATGAAATGAAAATTGACTAGAATTAACTATTTTGCTGCTGATCGATGTAATTTTTAGAGTGATTATTACAACTTATTCTGAAGTGCACTAGTGGGCTATTTGTTGTTTTCTCAGCCTACTGAATGGAATTTAAGTATAAGCTAGAATTCTTTGTTAGAGCTATCAATATTTGGTGAGCTTATATTTTTTACTTGTTAAGAGCGACCAAGCATTCTTGACGAGAGTACTGAATCTGTATTGATTTAGTATATTTTGCTGCCATCATTGTTTATTCTTGTAATCCTGCGTCGTGATGTTTCCTGTCTAAATGTTTTTGTGCGACTGTAGAGTTGCTGAATGTAGCTTCTAAAAGATATCAGTGAATTCAGCTAGTTCCTCCTATTTACCAGCTTAAGTGATCAATAACTTCCTTCTGTGTACTACCTAAAAATTTCTCATCCTCCGGGTAATACACTCTTTTTCTATGGGAATTTGAGTCTAAAACTGGATTTTTGCCTCACATAAGACTTCTAAAGCGGCTTCCGGTCCACTTATCTTCCCTTTTTAGTTCCTCTTAATTCTTGATGAAGGTTAGTCCATCTATTTCTTCATCCTTCATGTGATTCCTACTATTCCAGTTCATAAAATGCTTGTCTGCAAAGTTAACTTAAGAATCTCTAATTTCTGAGCCAGACTACACCCACATGAAACTGAGGTCATTTTTCAAAAGTACCAATCAATTGAAAATTCATATCCAAAACCAATAACTTGAGCATGACTTGATTTTGTGCACATGTTCTCTCAGGTACATAGTATTTTTGTTTGTCATATGACAAATTGATGTAATCAGTTGTTAAATGTTTATAGAAGGAATTCACAGTATTAATTCTTTGAAAGATCTATCTTTTATTTTCAATTTACCAGTTTCCTAAAAAAAAGATCTATCTTTTGTTTTCCAGGCAATTGATCCAAGAACACGAATGGTTTTGTTTAAAATGCTGAATCGCGGCGTCTTTCATGATATTAATGGTTGTATTTCAACTGGGAAAGAGGTAACTATAACTTCCCTACCTGTTTGTTTTCTCTTTCACTAAAGATGTTGCAGTTAAAACTTCTATTCCTACTGTCTAACAGGCCAATGTTTATCATGCAACAAAAACTGATGGTCAGGAATTGGCGATCAAAGTATACAAAACTTCAGTTCTTGTATTCAAGTATGCCATGTGGTTTTTCTTTTCTATTTAAATTTTGTAACATTCTAGTAATAGTTTTATCTATGGTGCTTATAGTCATGTTCCCTTAAAACAATTTTTTGTTTGTGTGCACGCCCACACTGGAACTTGCAATGGGGTGGAGAATATTTTTTGAAACTGCGTAGGAAGGAGAATATTAAATTAAGAATTTGCAACTTTGTGTCAGTTACAAGCAATTTGAGGTGAAAATGTATGTAGAACTAGAAAGATAAATATCTTAAAACATTTTAAAATTATTGTACTAATACCCAAAATGTTTCATTACTTAAGTTCAGTGCCAATAATGTCACATATTATTAGTTATTTGTGTGCTACATTATTTCTGACTTCATGTTTTGCTTCCTCGCTTGTGTTGCAGTTTTGCATCTTTTGACAACTGAACTGGACTTTGTCATTTGTTTAATCCTCTTGGCTAACCACTGCACTTGCTCTTTGCAACTACAGGGATAGAGATCGCTATGTACAGGGTGACTACCGCTTCAGATATGGATACTGCAAGCACAATCCGCGGAAAATGGTTAAAACATGGGCTGAGAAAGAAATGAGGAATCTAATGAGGTATGTAAATTCTCATTCTCGAATCTCTGATCTTGTAGCTGTTGGCCCATACAGGCTTCTCTCTCTTCTTTTCTGTTAATTTTTGTCGTTTTTGGCTTCTTGATGGGAGAGAGACCCGATGAGATGTAGCTTAATTAAGAAAGCACATAAAAGTAGAAGTTCTATTGTGTAATGTCTGCCACTTGCTCCTGGAGATGTTAAACAGCTATCTTTGCCTGCTAAAGGAGTTTCATTACACAGTTTCTGAGTGCAAATCATCCTTTTACCTTAAAAAATAAAAAGAGGAGCACAATTTCTCCTTGAATTCTGTTCTATGCTTGCCCTTGTTTCTGGACATGTGTTTAACTTTTGAAATTTCATGCTTGTGGAGAACTTTCTCTTCCGTAATGACTTCTTAAGGAATAGTGACAGTGACACATAATAAACTATTCGTATCCAGTTATGGTTTAACCTTCTAGTTAATCTCGTGTGTTAAACTGGGTTGTACATCAAATTTCGTTTGAGCTGAGCAACTGATATTATTTTGTTATTCATGTTTTTGAGTGGTTTTGGAATTGCAGGCTAAGGGCAGCTGGAATCAGGTGCCCAGCTCCAATTCTCTTGCGGCTTCATGTTCTTGTTATGGAATTCATAGGTAATGAGCACTGAATGGAAGCAACTTTTTCTTGCTGTGTGCTTCCATAGAATTTCCAATCATTACGCTCTATGGTTTTAACAGAATGCCAACGTTTGTTTTATAGGGAAAGGAGGCTGGGCAGCACCTCGACTAAAGGATGCTGCTTTATCTCTTGACAAGTTACGTGAATGTTATGTGGAGGTTTGTTTCCCTCTCTTAATATTAAGATTATTGTACCAGACATCTTGTAATCTTGCTAAGATCACTTGATCAATATCACAAGAGTGATCTTTGACGTATTATGTTGACCACTTTGTAGAAAACTTTTACTCTCTTGAGTTATTAGTGGTTTGCTTAGACAATGGAGTTCCTTTCGATGTGGTGGCTCTTTTGTATTAAATTTATGCTTTTTTAAAAAAGAATTCTTGGTGGGAGAAGAAACAATAAGCCGATCCAAAAATACTTGTATCATTTGGACTTCTTCCATCAAATATGAGTTCATATTGCCATGATCAAACTAAGCTTTGAATTCTGATTATGACACACTAGAAACACTGATTAAGGAACTTGATGCCAATTGCAAATACAACTACTTAATGATGTTAGATGCATATTTTAACATGCGACAAGGCTTAAATGGGCTCTATGCAATCTGATTCTACCCAACTTTGATACACTAACTACTTTATATTTGCCAGATCATTATGGCAATGAGAACTCTATATCAGAAATGCAAGCTAGTGCATGGTGACTTAAGCGAGTATAATATCCTATATTTCGAGGTAGGCCTTTATCCCTATATTTATAGCTAAACTTATAGTTTGCACTAACTTGTTATTGTTTCACACTTTACAGGGTCACCTATATGTTATTGATGTTTCACAATCAGTTGATCTTGACCATCCTCATGCACTTGATTTCCTCCGAGAGGATTGTGTACATGTTTCTGTGAGTTCTCATTGTAAAGCTTATATGACAATTTCAGATTAAAGCTAACTTATAGCTAGGTACCAGCTATATGAGTATATTAATTAGCTGGTGGTGCGGCATGCAGGACTTCTTTAAAAAACACGGTGTGGCTGTTATGACAATCCGGGAGTTGTTTGATTTTATAGTTGATCCTTCTATTAATGATGATTCAGTGGATAGCTATTTGGAGAAGGTATGGCTCACACATGCATCGGATAGGCGTGCTAAGTGATGATTCAAATTCTTTTATATTTAAATGACTTGGGATCTTTAAAATTGCTAGGTTCAAGAGAGAATTTTGGCTAGAGGTGAGATGACTGCAGAAGAAGAAATTGCCGACTCTGTATTTATTCAGGTATTGTTTCTGCTAGTTATTTGAACTTATTCTTTGTTTCAATCACAGCAAGTTAAGGCAAACTTTTGACATGTGGTCAGATTGTGCTTGCAATTTTTATCAACGTCCCTAAAACAGGAAGGAATATTCAGATAGGAATATTGAAAAAAATAGTGTTGTGCTCTCTCTTTTCCAAGTAAAATGCGGAAACATTGGTCATTTCTATGGAACAGTGTGTTTGCACAAATTCGTCTGTGGGTTTGGCTTGTTTTGATAAATTGTTTAAACGCCTCAGTGGATTCCTAAGATCTTTATGTCACTGAAGATTGCCATTTCTCTAGGATGTATTAGTCTGAGTAATGCTCTCACCATTGTCATATATTGCAGTCATTTATTCCCAAGACTCTTGATCATGTGAAAGACGCTGAAGCCGATGTTCAACGCATTATTAGTGGCGAGGACACAGGAGACATGTACTACAAAACTATTACAGGTCTGAAGCAGGCTCTCCCAGGAACAAGCCCTTCAGCAGAAAATCAGCAGCTCCAACAAAACGGTGAACTGGGGCAAGAGACCACTGCTGCAGCTGAAACCAATAAACCATCTGATGGTGAATCAGAGACAGAAACCGAGTCAGATGATGATGACGATGAAAGTGATTGTAGTGAAGGCTCATCATGTGATGGTGAGAAACCAACAGCTGCTGATAAGAAAGCAGCTAGAAAAGAGAACAAGAAGAAAGTTAAAGAAGAGAAAAGGGAGGCGCGAAAACATAAAATACCAAAAGCTGTGAAGAAGAAGAAGAAAAAGTTGGCCAAGGCCAAGAAGTATAGGTAATCAATCAGCTCTGCAATGTAAAAGAAAGTTTTGTTTTGAGGTTCAGATTGCTGTGCAGAAAGGATATTGGAAGTTTTTAGGTTTTAGAGGTTAAAATTCTATAGAAAGCAGAATGAAGGGTGCTGCAAACATGAACAGTTTTCACGGATAATGTCTTTTTGTCGCGTAAAGTTGCAACTTTCATCAATTTTGGCCAATCAGTGTAACTTTTTTTTGTGTTTTAACCAATTAAGGCAGTTTCCCCCCTCATGTACCATGTTTTTCCTGTGTATACTTCAGGCAAATGGGATTGGTTTGCCCTTTGTTAAGGATTTAGGCCATTTCATCGAAAGAGTAATGTTCTGCTGGAGTTCGAATAAACTCAATTGGGTGCAACCTTTTCTTGTTATGGTTAAACATAGTCTATTGGTTCGACTAATTCGGAGTTGAGTCAACTTGTGACCTCTGTTTAAAAGTAGAGGGATTTTAACGATCTCACCACATCCTTTGGTGATTTTGGAGGTTTAAGTTGTAAATTCTTTAAGAACGAACAAACTTTTACTCTAAGTGTGTATGAAACTATTACTCCTTATTTCAATTTATGTGACATACTTCCCTCTATAATCTGTTCCAAAAAGAATGTCATACTTTTTTATTTAAAATAATTTAATTTTAAATTTCTTATTTTACTCTTGATAAATTATAGCCACATAAACGTCTATGATTTGTTTTAGATCAAGCACTTTTAACTTTTTTTAAAAAAAAAATAAAAATTCATGTTCAGTCAAACACCGTCACATAAATTGGGATAACATAGAATTTACCCTATTTAAACCATTAAACTACCAACGTAATCATGAAGATTATGGTTAGATAAATCATGGTGAAACTTTTGTAGGAGTCAAATCAGGACTTTACAAAAAAGATAAATGATCTGGAGTCTGGACTAAACTTTTATGATTGTCCTAGCCTTTTTGTTTTATGCTACAACTCAATGTAATATCGCCTGCCAGTTCCAAACTCAGATAAAGGACGAGGGTTGTCCAGGATTAATCGAAAACAACCTCTCTAACTTGTGGAATCACATTGAGTTTGTTGTTGCTACAAACTCAAGTAATCACAGAGATTGCTTTATTTGACATATGTTCTTGTTACAATTTTTTGAATTAGTCTTGACAATTTCAAACTTAATATTCTTCTAACAAATAGTATATCCTTCTATAAATTGCCAAATAAGGAAAACCAAAAACGAGAACAACAAAGTATGCTGATGAATTGCCGAGTAAATAGATCAGATCCAAACAAGGCTGTTGTTCTGCGAGATAAAAACACGACCTGCTCCTACCAATTTCAGGCTACCATAGCATGTCGCGAATAAGAGAAGACATATGGACGTAAACCGCTCCCTTTTCAAGTGAAACCACTCCAACAAACTGAAGATGACTAAATGCTATGTACATGAAGAATTTTAAAGAACATTCATCTGAGACATAATTAATTGGATTTCTTGATAAAGCAATAGTTTGGAAATATTCTATTCTTGTGGCAGCCAGAACCAAGAATTATACAATGATACATTGCAAAACTCTTCTGCAGTAAATCTATTAGTACAAAAAAAAAAGATTATTATCAAAGATCTTTACAGGATTTTTTTCATCTGTAAGTCTTGCAAGTATAAATGATTTACAGGTCTCATAACCAAACAAGAGAGGCATATTTGATTGTCTTCACTCTGCTGATTTCCTTTTACTAAAGCATGACTTTGACCAGAAATTGGTTAAAAATCCTTTCTTTTTCCTGCATTAAAGAACAAGAAAATACAGTTTTTAGCTTTGGCACAACAACAGAATATGCTTAATTTTAGGACAGATTTACTGTTTACTTTTTCTAGCCGGTATAGATAGATTATACACGACCACACACATATTATACATGGACTATACATATATTATACATTTGCCGACTATTTTAAGTCTAATCAGTTGGATGAACGACTATTTAGGTTAATTCTCCGCAACTTTTATATACTTGAAGAGCTATTTATACATAGGAAGTGGAAAAAGGAAATTTGCATTATCTTTTTGAGTGTTTATCTAAGTTTTTAATTTAGAAAGATGTATCCAATCTATTGTTCTAATCAAAGGGCTTAAAAATTCTTTGATTTTCAAATAAACTTGAACGACATAGAATCAGAATCTGATAAAGTAATATCTCTCTAATTAAATTCTTTTCTATAACTGCATTTTGCAACTTTACAAGGCTTCCTACTTTGGTCTAATGAAATCTAATTCATAAGTCAAAACATTAAAAATATTTAATAGTTTTCTTTTATTGAATCCCAAAAGAAAGAAAAATCTATTCTTTGTTCTGTTCTGTTTGTCCTAATATGCAAGCACATTTTTTAGCCAAAATTAAACTAGTCAAAAGTCTTGTTCAATTTTCTGAAACATGAATACACAAAGTACAAAACAACCAAGAGAAGATAAAAGGATTAATCCATTAACAAATCTAAATCAATCTTTGCTTTGATCATTCATAGATAGAATTCCAAAACCAATCTGTTAAAGTACCCTTAGTTATGTTTGCTCAGAAAAAATTGCACCTTAATAATCTTATTACATAAATATTATGCCAATTTATTCAGCAAGTCAAATATCAAGACCCCTAATGTCTCCAAACTCATTTTCAAAGTAACAAAAAAGGGTAGCCCGGTGCACAAAACGATCTGTGTTACAATCACTAGTCAGCCTAAATGACAGATACTATGGCGCGAAGCCTGACCTAGTCACATGAAGACAACTTTACTGTTGCTTCAAGGCCCTCTTCAGAGCTTCAAAGTAACAAAAAATAGGCATCCCGGTGCACAAAATAATCCACGTTATAGTCACTAGTCAGTCAAAGTGACTGATACCATGGCTCGAACCCCTGACCTATAGGTCACACGAAGACAACTTTACTGTTGCTTCAAGACCCTCTCTTTCAGAATTTTCAAAGTAACAAGATCAATAATTTTTTGAGTTGAGAAATACCTGTTAGTACTTGTTCTGCTATCAGTTTTGATGTTGTTGTTGCTGTCATTGCTGCCACTGCTACCACTTCTGCCAGTGCTTTCACTATTGCTGCTGCCTGTTTTGCTACTATCACTCTCACTTGAACAAGAAAATCTCTTCTTCCACCAATCTTTCTCCATACTTCTTGAAGATTTATCTGAACCTTCTGATGGCTTAGGTGAAACTTTAGTACTAGTTGTCTTTGGTGAATTCTTCATCTGTTTCTTCTTTGGGTCTAATGGAATTGGAAAAAACGTCTTTAGAAAAAGCCCCCTATCTTCAAAACTTTCATTTCTAATCATTTTCCCCTTCTTTTGATGATCATTCTTATTTCTACTATTCCTATTTTTACTACTACTACTACTACTTTCTTTCCTTTTTATGCTCTTCACCCTTTGCTGCACAACTTGTTCTTGACTAGTAATATTTTCCTCCTCTTTATTGATTAAGCATTCTTCTTGATTAGATTCCAAGATTGCATTTTTTTCAACAAGATCTTTAAGGGACAACTCATAGCAAGATTCAGGCATGTTCTTGACCATTTCCATGAGTTCCCATTGGCCTTTAGCTATAGCTAGAGCTCTAGAGCTAGGTGAAATTGACCGATGATTAGTCGAATTTTGGAGGGGGTGAACAAGGCTTCTTGGTGGGCTATTTTTCCATAAGGGTGGTGAAGTAACACCAGATTCATCATCATCACCATAATCAACATGGTGTAGTGACATTTCTTGAACTCTAAATTGTACCCCTGATCCAACATCATTTTTAGGCCTATTTTTGGTGGCAAAATTGGCAAGTTGGTAAGTATTGTTATAAGTGTAATCTGAGGTTGTAACAGGATCAAGAATGGCTATATGATCATTGGGTTTTTGGTTTCTTGAGTCAAACATTGTTTGTTAGATGAAGGAAATTGAGAGGTTTTTAGGGGGGTGGGGAGGTAAGGGAAAGAATGAGGAAAAAAATTTGTGGTGTGATGTGTGTATGTAGAAGAGGGAAGGTTGGCATTGACATAAATGAATTTTTTCAAAGTTGTTTTTTTATTGTGCCTTGTTTTTTTTTTTTTTGGTATGTTAGGCACCTATATTAAAGGAAAAAAAGATAAATAATACTCCTTTGTCCATTTTTATTTGTCACATTTCGCTTTAGAAAAGTCAATTTAACTAAATTTCAAAGCTAAATTGAAGTAGATCAATTTAAAATTTAATATTTTAAATTTTAAATTTAAATAATCGAAAACTACACGAAAAATGTTATAAGTTGCAATCTTTATTATATTAATATGATGAAAAACTACATCTTAAAATGTTGATCAAAGTTCATATAATTTGATTTTGAAAAATAAAATAATGACAAATAAAAGTGAACGGAGGGGATAACAAGTTGTTTTTTTATTGTGCCTTGTAAAAGTATGTTAGGCACCTATAGAAAAGAAAAAGGACAAATAATTAAGTACTATATAGAATCTTTCCGGATCCAAACATAAATGTTACAAGTACTTTTTTTCTATTTTTATTATCAGTCTTTTAGGGTGTTTGATAAGTGGAAAACGAAGGGGTTGCTCAGATGGTAATAATTTTAGTTTTTAATTTTAAAGTTGTGATTTTGAGTCATTAAATGAGGAAAAAAGGGGTGAAAGCTCTAAAAATGGGATTAAAAAAAGATAAAAAGGAAAAATATGAGAAAAATAATTTCCTTTTTAGTGAAAATAAATTCGCGATATTCCACAATGTTTAAGGTTTTTGCTCACATCTTTATTTTTATTTTAATGTTTGGCTCAATTAATACTTTATAAATGAAAAGAATAGATTGAAAATAATAATAATAAATTATTTTTATGTAAATTTATTAAAACGATTGGAATCGAAAGCAGTGACACATTATTTACTATAAAAAAATTGGAAAGAAAATATGGTAAGAGAAAAGAAAGTCAAGAGTTTCTAGATGGGTGAGCATAGATAGAGGTAGATCTTTTTTTCCTATTTCCTTTATTTTTGTCTCTTTTTTTTTTTAATTCAAAGCAAGACAATAACATTTAAAAAAAGTTTTTGTCTCATTTTGAGTCATTGATATTGAGCTTTTGGTTTGCCATATTTTTCCATTGAATCAAAAGACTCTGTTTGTCCCTTTTCATACTGCAATTGACTATACATTAAGATATATTTATAAGAAAACAAACAAATGAAAGGAGTTAAAGAAGAAATTCCATTTCTAGATAAATTGCAAAGTTATGATGGATAAATGTCTAACAAGAAAAAATCACTCAATCCTAATTTACGTGAAACTCTTTTTTTGTAAGTTCGAAAAATGCTACTGGAATTTTATATTTAATAATAATTTAATTTACTTTAAATTTTTTATTTTATTTTTGAGGAGATGATTTATAACTGCACTAATATTTATGACTTATTTTAAATCACAATTTATTTTAAAAAATCATTCTTAAACTCCATACCTCGTAAACACCATCGTATTAATTGGATTTTTTAACAAAGGGGAGTAACAGAATTGTCCGGTTACTACTTTGATATCGTTATCTTCCTTTCAATTCTACTTTTCGAGTCAAAAATTTATCAAAAATAACTTTTCTACTTCACAAAAATAAAAGTAAAGTTATGTATATCCTATTTTTCTCCGTCCTTTACTTATAAAATTATACTATGTATATTATTGTTGTTGAGTAACAAAATTGTCATGTTCAACCTTCATAGATATAAGATACCACTAATGATGTATGCATTGATATGTCTCTCTTCCTTATGCTACCAACAACCTATATAGATTACTCCCTTCGTTCATTTTATTTGTTCATTATTTCAAAAATAGATTTTCATTTTACTTGTCACTTTTCACGTATCAAGAAAAAATAAATTTTTTTTCACGTTTTATCTTTAGTATTAATTACTTATTCTCCAAATTATTTTTCAAGACCTAATACTAAACATCAATTAATAGGGGATGGTGTGGTTAAAATAGTCATGTAAATTATTATTTTCTTAATGGTATGTCAAGTTCAAATGTGATAAGTAAAAATGAACGGAGAGAGTATATGTATGATAATAATGACAATGAAAGTATAAATAATTAGAATATTCATACACAGCAAACATTAATAATTAGTGGAATTATTTTGCTTTTAATGCGAAACAAAGACTTAAAAAAGATAAATCAAATTATGACATTTACTTTTGGGGGGAATCAAATCATCAATTTTGACAATGGCATCCTATATACGTGTTAGTAGAATATTTTAAAAAAAGAACTTCTTTTTCATCATAAAATTTGATTTATTTCTCATATAATATCCTGCATTTTTTTAAATATATCCAATAAAATATTTCTCCTGTTAAATATTTGAAGATATTAGTGACCAAACGTAACTATCTAAATCTTTACATTTAGTTTTCGCCCTACGTATCTTGAAGTCTTGCACATAAAAGAAAAAATAAAATAAAGTCTACATAATTTTAATGAGTTTGAATATAAATCTTTGATTTCATTTGACTTTGACAAATAAAGGAACACGTATTAAGTGTAAATGCACAATATATATATTTTTAAGTATAAAGTCCTAAAAACGAATTTTAAGGTCAATAATATTGTTCCTTTTTTTTCATCTTTTTCAAGCCCATCTTTATTCAATTTTTTTCTTTTAGTAATACAAATGCCATTTAATAAAACGATCTATTAATTCTAACACCGTCATCAACAATAAATTCAGTGTAATTTTACAAGTGAAGTCTGAGAAAAGTAATATGTACACAGCCTTACTCCTACCTTTCTGGAGTAGAGAGATTCTTTCTGATTGACTTTCGACTACCCTCCTTCTTTATCCGAGCTTAAAACTGACAACGTGAGCGAGTTCACACGATCGAAGTTTCAATAAACCTACACCATGACCCCTAATAACATATTGCACATGTAATTGCCTTGGCTTGTACATAAAATTCTTTTTCTCCTTCTTGTCTTAATAAATTGATTTGATTTTGTAAATATTCGAATATCGTTCATTCTTAGACTAAAAAATAACTGCATTTCTAGAAACCTAAGGATGTTAATTATTAGGCCAAAATGAAGATATATAAAGGATAGTTTAATAAAAGAAAAAATAAAAGCGACTTGAAAAAATTAAGTGCACGTGTTAGACCCTTTATATGACTTTGGAAAAAATTGTCTTTGGTTTATGTCATCATGAGGAATATTTTAATTTATTATTCCAACAAAAAATAAAATACAGCTGCAGATGATAAAGATGGATAGTAAAATAATGTAATGCAGAGCCGCCTAAAAAAATATTTTTTTCTTTTAGGGTGGGTGGGTTGCTTTTATAAGTGATTATAAGTGGAATACAAATTGAAGTTGTTTCCCCAAACAAGTATAAACAATTAAAAATTAAATTAAAAAACTAAGCAAGCTAGTACAAATACTAAAAATTACATAAGTTAATAAACTAAAATATGTATGAACAATCATAACAATAATATATTTAGTGTAATCTAGTAAGTAAAATTTAAAAGGATGGTGTACATACACAGATCTTACCACTATCTTGTGAGGATAGAGAGGTTATTTTCGAAAGACCATCAACTCAAACAAAGCATAACAAAATGAGGTCTGGGTATGAAAAGAAAATATAGTAGTGACGAAGAAATAACAAATAATACGATGATCGATAATCGATAAAATATATATGAAATGCCAATACAAGTTTTTGTTTGGGGATTTTTTTTAAAATAAAGATAAGTAGAGTATTGAGCAATTAAATAAATCTTTAAACTCTATCACTTCGTTCAAGTAGTTGTAAAATGGATCTAGCTATATAATATATCGTTGATTTAGGTATTCAAGCAACCCTAATGCACCAATATATTTCTCTCTAGTGGGAACAATTTTTATTTTTTTTTGGTTGTGTATACAATTGTTTTACCGATAAGGGTGGTAGTGAAGTGCTAAGTGTTGGATATTGCATCTGTTACTGCTACATAGTTTCTAGAATAATTAGTTGTTTAGTTATTTGAGGAGTCTAATTATTGATTTAGTTGAATATTCAGTTTATTAGTTTTAATAAGAGTTTAGTACTTTAGATATAGGAGGAGTCTACTACTTTGTTTATGTGCCTATATAAAGGCTTATTATTAATGAAATTAATATGAGAAAGTTTTCATTCATATTTTCTATTTTATTGTTTGCATCTCTCTCCAAAATCTCCAAAAAACATAACAGTGGTATCAGCGCCTTCATGATCTTGTGCCTTTGTTGAGAAAAAAAAAACTTTCAACTATTTTTAATCCATACTCATTTTCAACTTATTTTAACCCGTGCTTACTTTTAACGCTCAGGGCTATTTTCAACCAATATCAATTTTAACCAATTTTAATCCATACCACTTTTAACCTATTTTTCATCAACCATGGCAAGCAATGGTCTTTCTTTGACTGCTCCACAAATTTTCACTGGTGAAAATTATCAAATTTGGGCAGTGAAGATGAAGTCTTATCTTGAAGCTTATGATTTGTGGGAAGTTGTAACGGAAGGATCACCTTTACAACCACTCCCTGAAAATTCTACTTCTGCCCAAATCAAAACTCTTTCAGAAGAGAAAACCAGAAGATGCAAAGCCAAAATTGTGATTCAAAATTCAGTTGGAGATTCTATCTTCTCTAAAATAATTGCATGTGAGACAGCGAAAGAAGCTTGAGACAAACTCGAAAAGGAGTATCAAGGAAGTGAACGAGGCAGACAAAATCAGATCTTGAATTTGAAAAGGGATTTTGAATCTCTTAGAATGCAAGAGGGTGAGACCATCACTAAGTATTCTGACAAGATCTCTTTGATTGTCAATAGAATCAGGTTGCTTGGCGAGGATTTTAAAGATAACAGAATAGTTGAAAAAATTCTTGTGACTATTCCAGAGAGATTTGAGTCAAAAATCTCTGCGCTAGAAGAGTCTAAAGATCTCTCTACCATATCTCTTGCAGAATTAATAAGTGCTCTTCAAGCACAAGAGCAAAGAAGAGCTTTCAGACAAGATAAAGTTGATGAAAGTATTTTTTATGTAAAACACCAAAAAGAAAAAAATTGATTATCCTCCCTTGCAAATATTGCAAGAAGAAAACACACTTAGAAAAATTTTGTTGGTGGAGATCTGACGCAATATGTGGAAATTGCAAACAAACAGGTCATGTTACAAAAGTGTGCAAGTTCAAAGATCAAAACAACTCACAAGCACTACTAATGGAAGAAGAAACTCAGGAGGACGAACTTTACTAGATTGCAGCAACAGAAGCAAGGAGGAGTGTTGGATATTGCATCTGTTACTGCTACATAGTTTCTAGAATAATTAGTTGTTTAGTTATTTGAGGAGTCTAATTATTGATTTAGTTGAATATTCAGTTTATTAGTTTTAATAAGAGTTTAGTACTTTAGATATAGGAGGAGTCTACTACTTTGTTTATGTGCCTATATAAAGGCTTATTATTAATGAAATTAATATGAGAAAGTTTTCATTCATACTTTCTATTTTATTGTTTGCATCTCTCTCCAAAATCTCCAAAAAACATAACACTAAGTACTCCTTCATTCTTAATCAGATGTCTCGAATTTGAATCCTGATTATCTTATTATGAAATAACCTTCATTTTTGGATCATTCTCCAACTTTCTTTTATCTTAATTTTTTTTTCCAATTGTAAAGTCCTTAATTGGCCAAAAAAACTAAATGAAGGGGTACGTAGCTTTTACTTTTTAGAGAGGGGGTTCAATGCCTATAAATATCTTCAACAAAAATATCATCAAGTGGAAAATTACCACACCCTATATATTTGAGGGATGAAACTAGCAAGTCCCCTATTATAATTAAAAGGTACTCTACATAGTTGAAAAAGTGTAAGGTAGAGTTTGTGTTATGCACTTTTTCCCTTTGTATGGCAATGGTTTTTACACATATTATGTAAAAATTACTTGCAAGATTATATTAGTCTCTACTTTTAAACATCACATCATTGTGATCATAATTAACTAATACCTCAACACTTTTTTTTAATAGTAGTGTTTGGATAGTTTGCGTGCATTTTAATTATTCTATTGAGTATGTGCTATTTTTATTAGCATAGGTATCGAGTAGCTTCGCTCACCAAAATTTAGACAAATAAATAAAAAGTCACCTGGTATGTTTTTATCTCCGATAAGATTTGAGCTTGGAATCTCTTGATTCTCCTTCCACTTAATTGACGGGTACAAGTTCTCCTTTTTAGGTATTTTCTTTAATTGCTTGCACCAATTATTGGGAATTAGGTGGAGTGATGTTGTGATAATTTCTTGATTAGCACAATCACTAAAAAAGAAACTACTTTACTTTAAGCAGAATGCATTTAAAATGTTTTGAATCATAATTACACTCAAAAAAAAAAAACTTGAGGAAAGCACTTAAAATAAAAATTGTACTAACCTACTACTCCATGTATAATCTTTTGCTTTTTCCTTAATAATATTGTTTAACACAAGATGCGCAGAAAAGTGCAAGTAATTGATTATGAAATAAGGAAGCAAAACAAACAGAAAAAAAAAAGAGAGGTTAGAAAGTAGTGTTAATTAACTATTTGTAGGCCAAGAAAAATTTAGGAAAAAAATAAATAATTAGACTAAAATTACAATAATGTTATAAGCTTGCACCTCCTCCAAATTTTAAAAAAATGGACAAAGATTTAAAGGATCTCAACAGGTCTGATGTTGATTACTTCTATAATTATATGTTAACATCTAAGTTTTTGTATAAGTATTGTGCTTTGTCATTGTCTTTCTTGTCTACTTCAATTAATTTCATGTTTATTTTCTTTTCATTTTAAAAGAAAAAAACCAAATGGATTCAACTGAGCCCGTTATTTTTTTTTTACAAAGAATGAACACAAGTGTGTACGTAAACAACAATAAAGTTTCAATAAAATATTATATTCTAAAATGTAATTTTAAAAGTGTAGTGAGTTCGATGCCAACTGCTAAGAACATGAATATGAATGTGATTGTATTGACAAGAATGAAAAAAGACAACATAAGATTTATTTTTATTGCAAATGAAAAAGAAAACACCAATGTTTTTATCGCTTGAAGGATTGTTGACCCTTTCATTTATTAACTTAGCTCGTTTTAATTCATAAAAAAAATAAATTAATATATAGTCGAAATTAATTCACGAGAAATCTTATCAAAATATTTTACCATTCAGTTGCTTAACACGTTGGTTATTTCTTCCCTCTTTTTAACCCTTGGCCCAAGTACCTTTCTCTGAATCAACTTCTAGCCCAATAAATGGGCCTGAAAAAAAAGAGAGACTTTCATAACTAGCAAGTTTAAAATTACATATTAGGAAAATTTAGCCATAATTTCAAAATATCACTTATAGCAACTAAAAACTTACACAGCAGTCTCTAATGTTTCACTAAAAAAGGAATGCTAATAAATTATCCCTAAAAATAAGCAAATAGATGGAAAGAGTAATAACTTCCAGTGATTGTGATAATTATTCCTCTTCCACGTTGGTAAGGGTTAAATATTTTTCTCTACTCTAAATCTAGCTCTCCCCCAATTTGTCTTTTCTCCAAATAATTGTTCCCCATGAAAATCATTTTTTTAATCAATTAAATGAGAAAATCCAAAATAAAATAAAATATTATAGATGTATAAATAACATATTTTACCTATATAAACAATACTAGATACAAAAACCCCGTGCAAGGCACGAACCCAATATATGCTACTTTTTTTGTTTCAATTTATATAACATAAATTAAATTTGAAGAATCGATCAACTTTTTTTAATGATTTTTAAATATTTTAAGTTATTAATTATTGTGAATTATAATACTTTTTAACAAAAAATTCAAATAATATATGTTACTCTCTCTGTCCCAATTTATGTGGCGCTGATAGGATTTGAAAAGTCACTCCAATTTGTTTAAATAGCTTTTAGATATTTTAAGTTGTTGATTATTGTGATTTATAGTATTTTATATGTAATTTTCAAATAATATATGTTACTCTTTCTACTCCAATTTATGTGACATTGACAGAATTTAGAGTCAGTTAATTTTTTTTATATCTTTTAAATATTTTAAATTATTAATTATTGTGATTTATAGCACCTTTTACATCATTTTAAAATAATATACGTTACTTTCTTTATCCCAATTTATGTGGATCTGATCAAATTTTGAGAGTCAATTAATTTTTTTTATGCCTTTTAAATATTTTAAATTGTTAGTTATTGTGATTTATCTTTTTAGATATTTTTTAAATATATAATAGACTTAAAAAAAGATAAATAAATTAAAATTAAAGTGAGTTTATGATTAAACTCCAGTGGTGTAGCACTAGGCTTGCTACCTGTCAAACCTGACTCAGAAACTAATTCAAGACCATACTTTCTTTGGCATAGATGAATCCCTTTCTCAGACCTGGAGAATTCAATACCCAAGAAAAACTTCAACTCACCCAGGTCTTTCATTTTAAATCTAGTTTGCAAGTCTTTTCTCACCTCTTGTATAAGCCTCAGATTACTACCAGTCACCAACAAGTCATCAACATAGAATAACACAATGAGAATGGCACCCTCCTTGTGTTGAGTGAACAGAGAATAGTCATAATGTGACTGCATAAACCCCATATCAAATAGTGCCTCAATTAGCGTAAGATTCCACTGCCTAGGAGCTTGTTTCAGCCCATAAAGAGACTTATGAAGTTTACACACCTTTTGATACTCCCCCTGCCCAGCACAACCTTCAGGAATCATCATATAAACATCTTCATCTAGATCTCCTTGGAGGAAGCATTGTGCACATCCATCTGGAAAATATACCAGGAAGAGGCAGCAGCTAAGGCAACCACAGTTCTGACTGTTACCATTTTAGCCACTGGTGAAAAAGTCTCAGAATAGTCTAGGCTCTCTTGTTAGTTGTATCCCTTGGCAACCAACCTAGCTTTATAACTTTCAACTTCTCTTGTGGATCTATACTTGACTTTGAACACCCATTTGCAGCCAATAGGTGTTTTATCATGAGGGAGTGGTACAATTGACCAAGTATGGTTTTCCTCTAGTGCAGTAAGCTCAGCCTTCATAGCTTCTACCCACAAGGGGTCTTGGCTGGCTTCAGTAAAGGTGGTGGGCTCTACAATAGCTGAGAAAGCAGTCAGGGATGCTTTGTAAGCTGGAGATATATGCTCATATGAGACATAGTTGGCAAGAGGATATGGACAAGGTACAGGTTTGTTGGGAGTGACATAGTCTGTCATCTATGCATGAGGCTTGCTAGGCCTAGAGGATCTCCTGGTTTTTGGAAAAACTACAGGTGCAGGATGAGATAACTCAAAAGAAGAGATCACACTTGCTTCATCTGGTGAAGGATCAGTGCCATTAGTTTGCTCTTCAAAAGCTACCACACTAGGCAAAGATCCAGAGGAACCAGACAATGGAATAGATATTGATTCATCATCTGAGAGAACCAGAACTGGAAATAGAGGTGACATATCTGCAAGTTGTGACTTGAATGGAAACACATCCTTCTTAAACATAGTGTCTCTACTAACAAAGAACTCCTTGGAGCACAAATCAAGTAGAATATACCCTTTCTGAGATGTGGAGTATCCAAGGTGAACATAGGGAATAGCCCTAGGACTGAACTTGTCACCTTTTTTCACTTTGGTTGCATAGCACAAACAACCAAACACTCTGAGATGTTGCAATGAGGGTGATGTCTGGAATAGTCTTGCATAAGGGGATTGACCTTTTAACAATTGACTAGGTATCCTATTGAGCAAGTAGGTTGCAGTTGTGACACACTGACCCCAGTACTTCAATAGAATATGAGCCTGAAATCTAAGAGCCTTTGCCATGTCTAAAATAGTTCTGTGCCTCCTTTCCACCACCCCATTTTGCTGGAGTGTGTAGACACATGAGCTCTGATGTTCTATTCAACATTCTCTGAGCAATAAATTGGTTTACTCATTGAAGAACTCAGTACCATTATATGTTCTAATACATTTCACATTACAGTCAAACTGAGTCCTAATGAGAGTGAAAAAGTCTCTGAGAATGACCACAGTGTCAGCTTTGGTAGTCAACAAAAAAAGCCAAATTTATTTGGAGTAGTCATCAACTAAGGTTAGGAAATATCTTTTGCCATCATATGTTGGTACTCTATATGGACCCAGACATCAGCATGTAATAAAGCAAAGATGGATTTAGAATGAGTTGAGCTGATAGGAAAGGACAATCTGGATTGCTTAGCAAGAGGGCAAACAGTACACAAATGATCCTTGAAATTTAGATTGTCCAAGCATTTTACCTGAGCTAATACTTTCAAAGGTATGTGGCCTAATCTCTGGTGCCACAAGGAACTATCATATAGTTTATTCATATCACAAGCACTAGTACTCACTCTATTTACAACACTATCACACACTTTATTCAAAGTAAAGGAGTTAGAGCTAAGCTTCTCAGTCTTTATACACCTTGTTTCCACACCTGTGTCTACTTTGAGAATGTAGAGACCATCATCTTCTCTACCAATCCCTAGCACCTTCCCACTTGAGATGTCCTGAAATATAAAGAAATCAGGGAAGAATGCAACCATGCAGCCTAATTCCTTGGTAACTTTGGATACAGACAGCAAGTTGTATTTGAAATCTGGAATATACAATACATTTTGTACTGTTTTATCTTTGAAAATGAATGAGTCACCCATATGTCTGATATCTACTTGTTCTCTATTTGGTAAGTGAACCTTATTATGCATGTGCATCTCCGTAAGACTCTTAAGAAGGCTAAGATTGTGCACCATATGATTAGATGCACCAGGGTCCACTATCCAATTAGATGCAACTATTTTAGATAGGAAGACAGTGATACCCGCAGTGCTAGAGGATCCTGAAGCACCTCCTGAAGTACTTCCTCCTGAACTTACTCTAGCTGTATTAGCAACTGGCTCAGTTTCCTTCTCCTTCCCTTTTAGCATGTGCAAGATTTGAGCATATTGTTCTGGTGTGAAGAAAGTTCCAAGTGCCTGTGCTGTCAATGGATCAGTACCTGAGTAATGAGAAGGAGTTGAAGATGGTAAGTAGTAAGAGTCATCAGAGGAAAATTTCCTGTGTACATGGCACTGTTTGCATAAGAGTGTGAAGGTCCTCCTCTCTTTTTGAATTTGAAGTTAGCTGGATATCCATGAAGCTTGTAGCATGTGTCCTTTGTGTGGCCTTTGAACTTACAAAACTCACAATACAAGAGAGATTTGTCATAAGTTGTGCCTCTGGATCTGAATCCATGATTGTAACCATTTTGAGACATTCTGTTCCCCATAGAACTAGATGAATCATCACTGTATCCAACTTGATGAGTGCTCTGTGATGGCGTAGTAGACTCAATAGTGTGACCTCTGTTAGTCATCAATGCAGTGGACTAAATTTCCCCACTCATTGTACTACTAGTGTTGCCATGCATCTTCCTCCTTTGACTTTCTACATTGATAATCATAGCATATGCTTGATTTACATTTGGTAAGGGATAGGTCATTAACACTTGACTCTTAGCATTGTCATATGACTCATTCAATTCCATCAAAAATTGCCACAACTTTTGCAAATGGAAGTGCTCTGAGTACTTTTTAGATTCAGGACATGGACAACAGGGAGGAGGAATCCGAGACTGAAACTCATCCCAGAGTTCTCTAAGCCTCGAGAAATAGACTGACACAGAAGCAGTACCTTGTGTGAGAGTAGCAATCTCCTTGTGAAGAAAAAAGTCTCTAGATGCATTCACCTTATCAAATCTCTCCGTATGATCCTCCCACACTTGGTGAGCATCAGAGCCATATATCACAGTACTAATCAAATCTTTGGATATTGTATTCATTATTCATGCTAGGACTATAACATTTCACCGATCCCACACCTCATGTAAACTAGGATCATACATGTCTTTCTTACAGGTGCCTAGAACAAAGCCTAGCTTATTCTTGCCTAGCAACACTATTTTCATTGATTTACTCCATAGAGCATAATTCTCAGATCCTTGAAGCTGAATAGAGGTTAGAATTGAACCTTGTGTATCGGATGCATGAATATGTAGAGGATGATTATAATGCACCCCATCTGTTTGATGAGAGTTTTGAGCTTCCTGAGGCAAAGTCGGCACTCCAGTTTCTCCATCAGTAGCCATGAATTCAGATTCTGTGAATTCGAATAGAGACGAGGATTAGAGTTGTAGCACACAGACAAAAATCACACTCAAACTTCACAAAATCGCACTCCAATTTCCTTCGATCAACAGCTCTAACTTCTTTGGCTGCAGTTGTGCCAAGTTCTTACTTCTGTTTCTCCTTACAAATGCTGAGCTAGAGTACACAACCTTGCTCTGATACCATGACAAAATATCTCAGCAATGGAGAAATGTAAAGGCAGAGGATAGTGAGAAGAGAGCAGAGAGAGGGAGAGAGAGACAGGAAATGAGAAAATATCTTGTGTTATTCAATTAGTGAGAACAGTACATGAATATATACACACACTAACCGACTCTGATGCTAACTACCTAACTAACTGTAACTAACTCCTAATTACACAATTAACTTAACTCTTAGTGAGGTGACATTTAGATGACAACTGGCTCATAACTAACTTTACGACCAACTCCTCTTTCTTCTACATCATGGAATGAAAGAGCTCTGGAAGAAATTTGGGCAAAAATAGAAACAAGAGTGAACGTAAACATGCCTAATTATTTTTTTGCCACAACCTTTTTGAGTTATAGTATCATTTATTTAAGAAAAAAACAAATAAATAAGAGAAATGATTTCTTTTAAGAAAATGAAGAAAAAATAAGGGTGTGTTTGGTACGAAGTAAAATATTTTCCTATTTTCTCGTGTTTGATAGGTCAAAAAATTTGAAAAAAAAAAAACTATTTGAAAATAAGGAAAATGACTTCTCTAATAAAAGTAGGAAAAACAAGTAGTAGCATTCTCTATGAAATTTTCAACTAAATATTCACTCACTTTGAATTTCCAATTAAACAATGCTCTATGAAACTTCTTCCCAAGGAAAAGATGATTTTGAAGAGTATATATTCGTTAAATTTTTTTCTTATTTTTGTAATATCAACTTCTCTCCAATTAAAGTCCAAAAACCTACCGGTTCTACAACATGAAATAAATTAATATTTATTTAATTATAATTGTAAAAAAAATGAATTATCATATATAGTAATAAAATGATAAGAAAATAGACTCACAGAACAAATTAAGAAGTAAAAGTAACAATACCTTTTATATATTTATCCTCCATAAAAATCTATATGTTATTTAATTTCAGCAAGTTATTAATTTCCTAGTACTATATTCCATTGATAATTTTACTTGAATTTACCTATATTATTTATATTACTCCCCGTCTATCACCACCTACAAATTGAAGAAAATGAAGAAATCAATGGGAGGAAATTATTATAAGCAATGAAAGTCAATATGCTCTTTAAATGATTGATGGAAAAAAAAAAAACTATAATGTTACATAACCATTTTGAACATTTAATTAGGAGGAGTAACCTAACGTGTATGGAAAGAGAAAAGTATAAAAATAATAAATATCTATGACTTAATTTTTAGAATAAAGTGAGTACAACTAATTTAACAAAAAAAGCCAAAAGAATATTACAAAAAAAAAAAAAAAAATCCTGGCTAAAAAAAGATGCAAAGTAGCTTTTTTTTTTTTTTAAAGAATATCTAAATTCATACTTCACAAAAATACTAATAAAAGCTTAGAAACAAATTAATAGGTATCGCTGGAGTTTTGTGAGATAAAAGAAAGAACGTTGTTGTGACATAAAAAGCACAAAACTTCTGAATATTGTTAAGATCTTCACTAAAAACTTCAATGACACTGCCCTACCAACTCTACTAAAAATGAACGGAATATAGAGGAATTTTACTAATATTCATAACAGATCAACATTCAAAATCATAAAATACAAATTAATAATAATAATAATAATAATAATAATAATAATACTTTAAAGAATAGAAGCAACTAATTTGGCTAAATAATAAAACTAAATAAACTAATTACCTACCATCTATCCGTGGAGGAAAATTCGGACTATTAGGGGGAGCAAATCTATAATTTTCTTTTTCTTGTTTCCTTGTACCAAGACGATTCAATGTAAAGGGGCAGCTCAGTGCACTAACATTTTCGTTATGCGCAGGGTTTGGGAAAGATCGAATCACAAGAGTTTATTGTACGCAGGTAACACAGTCTTACCTTGCATTTCTGCAAGAGATTGTTTCCACAGTTTGAACCCGTAGCCTCCTGATCACATGACGACAACTTTATCAGTTACTGCAACACTTCGCTTCACCAAGGCGATAATGTACATAATAAGAAATTAATCATATAATCAATCTCATCGACCGATTTATGCTTATCTTCAAGATATCATTTTTAACCAAAATCTATTTATTAGATAATGTTCATTCTAACTAACCAAAATCTGTTGGAGTCTTGTGACCAATCCTCTAGGATTTTATTGAGTGCAGCATTACTTTATTACCTATTAATAACCATTAATTACCGGGAAAGCAAAGGGATACTAATTGAGATGAGTTTTTTGTTAGAAAAAATTCACGTCCTACATACGACATTAATACATATTAGTAAAGAAGATAATAGAAAGATTTTTTGGACATTAAAAATAAAACAAATAGATGAATGAAGTAGGAAAGGTCAAAAAAAGAAGAGAAAAAAGATAAATAATTTTCTAGTCCATAAAGAGGCGTCACATCACATTGTCTATGTTCTAGCTTTATATTATACTATAGATTATAGACCAACCATTTGTTCATAACTTATTGCTTTATAGTTTAGACATTAAGACTATGACACTGTAGCTTAAAATAAGAATCTCACATCGATGTTGAATATATAAGTAATCATGTCTCACATCCTAATGATACGTTTTAAAGTTGTACGGGTCTAGGTCCAGAACGAACAATAACATTAATGGACTGGACAATTACATATGATATCAGAGTCACTCGTGTGTCAGCTTTATGAATGATGCATGGTTTTTTTCCCCTGTTTACTTTGCTTGTATTTGCTCCCCTCTTCCCCACTAAATCTTTGCTTCTCTTTTGCACCTAATTGTTTCGAGCGCGCGCGCATATATATATATATATAGATTTTAAGCTTTAAGAAGAGAGTAATATAATATAAGAAGAGAAAATTAAAGCTCAAATTTTTACGTGATATTTTCTTCCTTCTGCTAAATACAACAACACAGAAAGTGTTGGAGCTTTGTGGTTGCTATCCAAGTTTTTTGCACTAAGGTCCATTACTTACTTGTATTATATTAATTATGAGTTATGACATGACGAAATGCACTTTCTTTGAATTATTTCAATATTTGTTCCACTTCTTCCTCATGCATGCCATAATATATAGTAACTAGCTAGATATATATGTACACTTTTCTTTAGGAGTTGTACGCTGTGGTTATTCTATAATTACATGTCAATTGATCACGATCCACAGGTCTCTCTGGACATGAAGACGATCACGACGGCTATCGGCTCTTTGGTTTGTTGTCTTTTAATTTAACTTTTCTTTAGAATTGCATTACGTCATATGATTGAACAAGTAAGAAAATGAAAAAGAAGAGGGTGGGGTTAGTAAAGTGCACAAATGGGTCCACTTATTCAAGTGTCAAAAATAGAATGGATCCTCATACTATTATTGTTGGTTCTGCCTCAACCATCTTACACTAAAAATTATATAACTTTGGGAGACGTAAATTCAAGTACAAGCTATAACTTTGGGTGTTTATAGAGTATGTTACGTTAATCGTGAAACTATTAAAGATTCATATATAGATTTAATTAAGATCATAATGTAAAAAAAAAGCTTCATTTCATATTATTGGGTAACCCTTGAATTTTCAAGAAAGACTTTCTTATCAAAAGAAAAATGTTGAATCGATTTTTATAATTAGTATAGAGTTTCATAACAAGAGAGTAAGAACATAAAAAAAAGGTATCAAAGCAATAGTGAAATTTACATAATTATCTAGGTGATATATAATACATGTACAATTTACAAATATCACTCTTAGAAAGTTACACATTATAATTTTATACGTGACATACTCTTAGGATGAACAATTTACTTATCCTGAAAGTATATAACATATGAATAATTGAATCATGCTGATGTATATTATTAAGAGATAAATTGTATACTTTAGGTCTCTTTCTTTCTTTCCTTCTTCCACTTTCTTTTTCACTTCAATATTTTCAAGTTATGTACTTCTCTCGACCAACAAACTTCCTAAAAAAGTAAAGCAAATGTACTGCAAATAGCTTATGATGGAAATTTTTACTTGATATAATGTAAATTTACGTTAAAACCATAAAAATGTTTGCATTTTCCCTTATGATGAACACAATAGGTAAAAACAAATACCAATTGTATTACTCTAACCGTTAGAAGTATACGTATCTTTTGAGTCAATTAGGGAGAACAAATTTCAGCTTATTAAGATATACGATAGACACAGAAAGTTAAGTGTTGGGCCCGTGCTAGCACGGGCCTATCCTTACCTAGTAATATTCTAGTTTGGGATGACAAGGGTTCGAAACCCAAAATCTGATAAACGGGTGGGTCGGGTTTTTCCTTGTGGGTCTGAACCGGGCCTCAAATTGTATTTTGGGCTATTCTTGTTTGGCCCAATTACCATTCTTCAACTTCTAAGTGAATCTCAAACTACCTAATAATATTTGACTGAATATCTTCAATTGATAATTATTAGTACTTTTAATTTACTTGTCTATTTTCTTTAATTTGGCTGAACAGATTATCACAGCTCTATGTTGCTGTGATTATGTCATTGCAATTACTGAAGACCAACATAATGATCTCAAGCCTAATCTGATCATATTGATAGGAGCATTCATAGGCATAGTTTTAGTAATACTTGTAGTACTGTACTGGGAGGCACGCTTTAGGCTTAGGCGTGATGCCTCCCTGAAACGTACCAACCGATTAGTTAGTATGTTCCTCCGTGTACCATATTCGGTACAGAAGGACATTAACTATACGGATGGTACGTGTCACGTATGTTTGACTGAATTCGAACAGACGAAGTACGTACGGGTCTTCCCATGCAGTCATGTATATCATCATGACTGCATCCACACTTGGATGACTACACGCGCGACATGTCCTGAATGTCGCAAGGACTATAGCCGATTAGTGGCTTAGTAGATTTGTATTATTTTTTTCTTTCCATTGTAATAACGTAACTCTATTTCCATGTATAATTTTATTTTTATTATGATATACACCTTTTATTTGATTTGAATATATAATTAATGAAATTAGTTTTGTATTTTGTGTATATAAATGCTCGTTGGGATTGAATGTATAATATCTGTTTAAATAAATGTTTTCGGCTGAATGTGAAAATGATATATAATACAATGTTTATGCAAATCATTGGCCCTGAGGATCTTTTATACAGTATATATCAAGATTATACAATATAAGGTTAATTAGAATTTAGATGATCGATGTTATTAGCAATCTTCTCAGCTTTATATGCTTTCTGGGTACGCGCGTTGCGTGTGTAACCCGTCTTAATGAATTCAAATTTAAGAAATTATATTATATTAGAAATTATGATTGAGTTACAAAATAATTCTCCTCAAATTAAACAACAAAGAATAAAGGACAAAAGGATGATGGATTTGAGCAAATTTTCAAAAGAGAATTGGTGAATTGAAGGTTCTAGCATCCTACAAGACTTGCATTGGCATATAAAATTCAATTACAGTTGACACAAATTCAAAGTTTAAACTCTATGGAACTAAATAATCAGCTCGTACAAACATATATACATTTATAGTAATTTAGGATCATAAAAAATCGATTCATTAAGTAAAACATCTTCTCAAAATAAAATACTTTCCTCTAACTAAGGGTGTACATGGACCGGGTTGGTTCGGATTTTTTAAAAACCAAACCAAACCATTAGTGTCGGGTTTTTAAATTTATAAACCAAACCAAACCAATAAAAGTCGAGTTTTTCAACCTCGGGTTTTTCGGGTTTTTTCGGTAAAGTCTTCATACAAACATATAATTAACTTGTGCTTCAAATATTTCTTTAATCCTAGCAAGATACAACTATCTAAGGTATTTTTTTTAAAAATAACACAAAATATAAATGAGTGATGACAATAAAATATTCAACCAAAACAAAAATAAAATCGCATATAATAAATATTGCATATTAATAGATCATAATAAAAATAATCATAATTTAACAGTATTAAGTCATGCAAAAACAAGTTTAATAAGTATTAACTACATGACTAAATATTAAATAGAAAAATAAAATTAGTTTATGTATTTATCAAAATTAAAGAATAGACATCAAATATGATTGTCATTCCTAGTATTGAATTGAATAATTTTTTGTTAGCATTAGTATTGATTTGAGCTTTATTTGAGTTACTAATATCTATGGGTTAATTATAAAAACTTATTGAACCATTTAAAAATGCTAAGTTTAAACTTGAAACAATATGTTGAAAGACAAAAACTATGAAAAAGTTTAAGAAATGTTTATAAATTACATCACAATAAATATTTTAAAAAATAATATACACATAAATCGGGTTGGTTCGGTTCGGTTTGACTTTTTTTAGTTAAAACCAAACCAAATCAATTATAGTCGTTTTTTTTTCAATATCAAACCATGTCAAACCAAATCATTAGTCGGATTTTTTTTGCGGTTTGGTTCGGTTTGCGGTTCAGTTTTATACACCCCTACCCATAACAAATGCATATAATCTGAACTACACATGTATCAAAGGGTAAAAGTTAATTGATGTACAAAAGAACTCCAAGTCAAAACCTAGACAAAAAAAAGAATGTAAATCAATAATACATGAACAAATGTTGCAAGTTTGTAGTAGAGGAATCATAATACATGAGAACAATTTAAACAAAATTAACCAAGTGCTTCACTCCATAAATACCAGCCATTCCGGCAAAATATATAAGAAATTAACCAGGCAAAAGTTTATCAACAATTCAAAGTCTTGTCACGCTGTCTTGAGCTATGTGTACCCTGGAGAGGAAACCTCAGTAGCTTCGGAGTAATTGCAGGGAAATGGGAAGTAAAGGTGATGGTAAAGAAAACGTGCTATCAAGAGCAAGCTGAACTATCAAATACTCGTCATCAACAACCAGGTTAGCGTGCATAAGGAACTATAAAAGTAGTTGCAAAATGACTCCAGCAAACCCCCTCCATTGGTGATATCATCACACCAAACATTTTATACCAAAGATTCCCCGAAACACATGCATCAGTTGAAACAAGCATATTGACAGGAAACCCTCTACTTCTGGCAATGTATTCCCAACTTTAATAACACATTGACACAGACTAATGCAATACTGTCCGGTTCATCGTCCACAGTGGCCTCCTCTGTTTCTGTCTCTGCCAAAGTTGTTAAGTCCAATTGCATCTCTTGCAACACTGACCACACAGTTAATCTCAGGAATTTAGCAATGTCCAGACTGCCCAAAACACCCCAGTATGCACATTTTCTTATAGCTCCAAGGAATATTGAACGATACATTAGAAATTCCTACAACCTCGACTATTGTCCGTTCAAGCAACTCCAAATTTAGTACTATGCAACTCAAAACTACAAGCTGAAAATCATGCAGTAGTGGTTGCTAAATAATTAATGTAAACTCTGCAGCCCAAGCTGGATTTTCAAACTCAATAAGGAAAATTTCATCAGGGATAGACTTCTTAGTATCCGATGAAACCTCATTAGCCATCTTGAAGTTCTCATCATGCAATGCAACAGTATATACTCGCAGCCATGATTACTCATGTGAAACATGAGTTAGCTCTTCATATTCAACAGATAAAAGCACAAATGAATCAACTTCAAAATCTTGTCCAGTGTTGAACCAATTGTCAACACGACTACAAAATGGGATAGTCCCTATTGATGATTCAGATGCATAGTAAATATATGTGCAAGCCCGCGTATGACAACAATAATAAGTCTCAAGCATATGGATATCATCCAAATTGACACTAACAGGCACAACAAGTATTTGACCAAAAGGGAACTTATCACCTAGGACCGATCTAGAAAAAGGATCCATAACCATAGGTGCAAATTGATTGAGTGGTTGGTCGGTGAGGACTCTTGCACCTCCCCGACTTGTTCAGTTTCCAAATCAGATGTCCTCCTAGAGGTAAGGGCTGTTGCATCCGAAAGCTCCTTAGATTCAACAAACAAACTCTCGGAAAAAGTAACTGGCTCAATCCCGCGAGGTACAAGATGATCATGTCCAACAAGAAGAATGAAGAGTGCTTCATCACTTGTGCAATGACAAGGCAGACCACATTCATCACTCTGGGAAATTTCATCGAATTGCCTTCGACCCGTGCGCACTTGTCTCCACCAGTTAAACTAGAATTGGGATCATGTATATCAGCTACTAGCTCTCCGGGTTGTCTTCACCACTGAACCGAGGTAGAAACATAGCTGCTGTTGGATTTCTCACGATGAAAGCACCAATGTAACAAACCGATTGCCCTTTTGCAGCACCGGATTCTCTTTTAATAGCTCACCTGCTCTTCCTTACCTCGGGACTCGGGTCCACACAAAGTTTTCTAATATCCCAAACAAGCCCTGTACCTTAGTCTTTTGGCCAATCATGTTCATAACAACCTCATTACAAGCTACCTTTCATCTATTGAGATAATTGAAGGGTGATCACAATAAGGGCCTTCTGTGACTCTGTTAATTAGTGGTTACTCAGTCCTATTATTTGGAAGTCAAAAAAGCAGAAAACAATTTCTTTATCTTCTCAGGGAACTGACTATTCCTTTCTCCACCCACATTTCAGTGTATTGTGATGGTCAGTCAACTCTCCACATTGCCAGGAATCCTGTTTTTCACGAGAAGCACATTGAAATAAATTTACATGAAGTGTGGTACCTTCATTAGCTTAGTGTGTGTTAGTTAAGTGGCCAACTGTTAGGTCGTTAGAGTCCGTTAATCCTAGATTAGATATTTTCATTTTCAATTGTATATAGTATAGAAAAGTCAGTGGAACGAATTGAGCTTTCATTTTCGCGAATCATGACCTAAGTTCTGTGAGGTTTTCTCCATGGATTGATTTTGAGTTCATTGCAAGTGCTCAACCTTGCAGCTCTAAATTTGTTAACTACAAATAGAAACAAATTACTTCATGAACCACTATAGTGATGCAGGAAGCCAGGAACAATGTTCGAAGTTTAGCTTTGACAAGGCTACATAAACTCGAATTTTTATAATTTCAGTTTTGTATGTCTGAAGTTGTTCCAAAATAGTATATTTGCAAAAAAAATCAACTTCGGCTACAACTTAAATAGTGGTCCAAAAAAACAGATATTTGTACCCTTTATCATAACAAGTACTAATATTTTCTCCGAAAGATGCTTCATATTTTTTTAACATAGAAAGTAAATATCATCACATTCAGAGTTGATGACTCTCTCCCGGTCCCCCATACAGTACATAATGTTTAAACTTTCCAGGTACCATTTGTGGGTAATCCAAAACTTGATACAAATGAGGATCGTCAACATATATTGTTGTTTTATCTACGTTTATTGTCACACCTTTATCATTTAAAATACTAAGCCCCCTACAATAAGCATCATAACCGGTGTCTTTAATAGGAAAAAAACTTGAGCCCATTGGAGGTTTAGGCACACCAGGTGGGCTATACGCGACGCCTCCCCACTCAATGTTATTAGCAAAGCTTGCCAAGTTAGTGAAGAGCTTTTGAGGCCAAAAACCAATCGGTTCATAGCTTCTCTCAAATAAAAGCCACCAGTTTCCATTGGATAAATCCTTTTATTCAGAAGAAAAAAGTCTACATTAGTATTTATAGCTTTCAAAAACTTGAAAAAAAATAACATAAAGAAATAAATGTACCCGTTCGATGAACATTGTGGACTCCCATGAAGACGGATCTCCACGGCGTGAAATATTTTCAAAAGCCATATCAATAGGTATCTTACTGTTTACCAGTACAAATCCCGGACATAATATGTTGAAACAATGATAATTACCAGCCTAGTAAACATAAAGTAAACATGAACTCTTCTCGATTGATGTAAATAACTAACTGAAGGAAATATTTTCATGAAAGAAAAATGAAAATCAACAGAGTAAATAAGATAAATTACCTGAAAATGCACAAAAAGCCTAGTCTTAGTGTCCTTATATAGAGTTGGATCCACCTGAAATACGAAATAGGTAGTCAATTCATTTTAGTATTGAACATAATAAATAGGATTAATGATGTATCACAATTTCATCAATAAATAGGTGTTATATTCAATTCTATTACCCCCACCCCCTTCCATTTTGCTTCCCCGCCCTTCTAAAATTAAACTTCAAATAAATAAAGCTATCACAAGTAAAATAATTTAATTATTAATGAACAAGGTATTAAACTTACTCTCCAACCAACTTGTAAAATGTCTGATTCTTTTTGAATTTTCAATCGACATGCACTGTGTTGCTGACCTTCGACATGAGGATTATATATACTAGCGGCCATTCCAGCTCCCCGAAACTTGCTATTTGGATTTCTTGGAGTTTGAACTATTGCAAGCTTAATATAGTAATGAAAATATTTGTTAAATCGTGATAGGATATATCAAAATTAACCTATTTATACTCTCTTAAAGTAATTTTTTTTTCATTAACAACAAAGAGGAGCATTAATAAGAGAAGTGATAAAAACATCCAAAAAAGTATCTTCAAAATTCCTATATCTACTCCCTCCCCCCAATAAATTGGCACTTTTTGGATTTCGAGATTCAAATAAGTCTATTTTTGACCGTAATTTTTTCACATATCTTTTAAATATTTTGAATTTTCAATTATTGTGATATATAATACATTTAACTTAGTTCTTAAATATATAAATTTTATTTTTAAAAACTTGAAGATTTCATGTCCAAATTCACAGTCAAATTTGACATGTTGACTCTTAAAATCTAAAAGGTGCTACAAAAATTAAAACAAGAAAGTATTTATTTGAATAATTTTATATAATGTACCTAAACTCAAATTAAAAAGCACAATTTGATATGCAGTACATAAGAAGTCCATAATAGTGTTATACTACAAGGTCTAAGGATAACAAATTGTGCATTTGTAATTCAAACAACATAAAATAATTATAAACCACTCTTTGAACCCCTGGTCCTTTGCTAGATCATTGAGTTAAAAATAAACGTAGAACAAGAAAATGAAAATTATATCTATATACCATGTATGGTTGCGAAGATGTATATCTTCCTTCCGACTCACGTTTGTTGTTAATCTGTGCAGAAGCAATAAAATAAATGAGATTTATTGTAATGGTAGACGAATATTAATTCCTTTTGACTCATTATTTATTGCAAAGTAGTGAACTTATGTAACATTATCTTACCGTGCTTAACTCAGTGTTAAATGTTACATTCTCTGGCGGTGGCAAATTTCTTTGTCTAATAAGATCTTCTTTAGTAATTCTTTGAATGGGAACCGTTCCAAATGGACAACCACCACCTTTGGACCATATTCTCGACGACCAATTAGTTGCAAAGGTACTTGAATTTCGTTTTGACCTAGCTAAAATAGGTTTCATCTGTCCATCCAAAATTTATATGTGTATTAATAAATAATATAATAATTATAAAGCTGAATGTAAAGTGGAGAGAAAAAGTAGACACATGCCTCCGGATGAAAGTTGTGATTCTTTAATAACGGATGATCAAATGTTGGTTGCTTGTAGAAATCCACACAATTATATATATCTCCAGACTTACTCTGAAAACCAAAATAAAATAAGTAATCTTGGTTGCACTATCTTGTTATCCAACATGTAACTTATGTTATGCATAAAATGTTAAAAAGAAAGAATAAGAAACGGAAAGTCTGTAGATTATAAACACAATTTCAAATTTTCAATTGTATATATCGATCTCTAGATTTACTATGAGAATCAAAAGTTAATGTTTATTGACATTTTAGTTTCAAAGGTTAAAATAGACTTTTATCAAAGTATTGGTATGACTTTCTAATTATTCAAGGTAAATATCACTTACCACATTAGTAGAAGATTGATAACTTTTAACAACATCAATTTAAAAAAATTGAATGGTGTCACTAAGCAAAAATATAGATTATTTTAAAATCTTCATAGACAAAAACTATGGGATGGAAGGATAATTATTTTTCTTAAAATTAATATTCGAACATGGGTACAATAATCACTCACAAGACTTATGAATAAAATGACTTTTTTCCCCAAAATGTATACCTTAATTGTTTTGATTGATGGCTTATTGAGAAGTTTAAGTTGCCCCTCCAACTCTAACTCCTCAAGTTTAGATAGCATTGTTTTTCCTTGAACCCCGTCATAATTCAGAAGAAGATATAGCACCAATAAAAGTTGCCGAATAATTCTTTGATGCATCAACATTGCCTGAAGTTTTTTGAACACCTATATATCACCTTTTCCTAGTATGAGGAAGATGTTATATAGTTGAATTTTGATTTGACTATTCCACCTGATATTAAATGTAATCTTTGAAACATTGAATAATAGAATCTAAAAGATTTCTATTTAAAAAATTTCTATTTTAATAAATGTTAATTACTCATTCTAAGTAAAATCCAAAAGGATAATTTGAGCATGGAATACCAATAGAGTCAACATAATTTTGAGCTTATCGTTAATAAAGATTTTTTTATAATAAAGTTAAATTGTTTTTGTTATGTATAATCTAAGAGACCTTTTTTATTCGAGTCAATTCCCTAAATGGTCACTGAACTTGTGTAAATATCACACTAAAGTAACTTTTATTTTTTTTAGGAAAATATTGTCATTGAACTTTATACATTTTTCAAAATAATGTTAAAATAAGAAATAGTTAAGGGCATGTTTGAAAAGCCACAAGAGAATTGAAATTGGGTATAATTACAAGGTTACTTTTTTTAAAAAAAATCTTTTTTAATTTATTTTTCATTTTAAACTTTTTGGTTTTTACTTTCTTAAAATTTTAATTTTTTTTCATTTTACATTATTTATCTTTCATTTATTTTTTTCTCATTTCCCAACCTTTACTTCTTATGATTCAATATAATTACTCGTATAAAATATTTTCTTAATTTAGCGATAACTACATTATTATTCTAATGTTTCAATGAAAGTAGAATTTCATTATTGAATGAGATTATATACTTATGTTTTTCTTTTGAATTATATTTACTTAGGTTATGGCGAAATTTATTTTATGTTATGTAAGAATTTGATATAAGAATATTATATATATATATTTTGAATATTTTGAATATATGTTTTAATTTATTTGTTTTAGTAGCATTGACTTGTTATTTCATATTGTATGTCATGTCAAACTGTGTAATTATATCCAATTACACCCAATTCTAATTACGTAGTGGCTTTCCAAACATGCCCTTAGTTTTCACCTTATTTGGAAAGATGTACAAAGTTTAATGACCATATTTTCCTAAAAAAAATAAAAATTACCTTAGTGAGATATTTGCACAAATTTAGTGACCATTTGAGGAATTGACTCTTTTTATTCGTTGTA
Source organism: Jaltomata sinuosa (assembly GCA_003996215.1). Classification (NCBI taxonomy): domain Eukaryota; kingdom Viridiplantae; phylum Streptophyta; class Magnoliopsida; order Solanales; family Solanaceae; genus Jaltomata; species Jaltomata sinuosa. Next base: position 1,904,422 of record QJPP01000005.1, read on the forward strand.
TGCCTCTACAATTAGACTTCAAGTATTTCTTTTTTTCTAGCACACATTTTAAAGGGTATCTTGACTTTTCATTTCTAGTAAAAATTGCATAGCATATTTTATTTGGACACTACTATTTTAATTTGTATTTAATTTTTTAAAATTAATTTAATTTGTATTAGTTTTAAAACACATCAGAAAAAGAATATGCTGCCTCCTCCTTATTAGTTATTGTATAATAAATTATTTTTCAAATTTATAGTTATTAAAATATAATATTTTGAAGAATATGATTTTTGAAGTCCGTCTTCCTTCACTTGGCCCGTTGGAATTTTCAGTCCACTGAGTTGTGCCTAAGGGTGTAAATGGACCGGGTTGGTTTGGTTTTTTTAAAAATCAAACTAAATCATTAGTGTCGAGTTATTAAATTTTTAAACCAAACCAAATCAATAAAAGTCGGGTTTTTCAACCTCGAGTTTTTTCGGGTTATTTTGGTTTCCTCGGATTTTTTGGGTTATTTCAGATTTTTTTTTCCTGTAAAGTCTTCATATAAACATATAATCAACTTGTGCTTTAAATATTTCTTTAGTCCTAGCAAGAAACAACTATCTAAGGCATTTTTTAAAAAAAAATAACACAATATATAAATGAGCGATGACATTAATAAAACATTCAACCAAAAAAATAATGAAATCGCATAGAATAAATATTGCATATTAATAAGCCATTATAAAAATAATCATAATTTAAAAGTATCAAGTCATACTAATTAAAATAAGTCTAGTAAGTATTAACTATATGACTAAATATTAAACAAAAAAATAAAATTAGTTGAGGTATTTATGCAAAATTAAAGAATAGATATCTAACATGATTGTCATTCCTAGTGTTGAATTGAATAATTTTTTGTTAACATTAGTATTGATTTGAGCTTTATTTGAGTTACTAATATCTATGGGTTATAAAAACTTATTGGACCATTTAAAATTCCAACTTTAAACTTGAAATAATATGTTGAAAGATAAAAACTATAAAAAATTTAAGAAATATTTATAAATTACATCACAATAAATATTTTTATGTATAAAATATTTTTAAAAATAGTATATATATGTATATCGGGTTGGTTCGGTTCGGTTTGAGTTTTTTTAGTTAAAACCAAACCAAATCAATTATAGTCGGGTTTTTTTCCCAACAAAACCAAGTCAAACCAAATCACTAGTCGGGTTTTTTTTGCAGTTCGATTTGGTTTACGGTTTGATTCGATTTGCGGTTCGATTTTATTCACCCCTAGTTATGCCTATGGAGCTGTCGAAAGGCTACCATTATCTGCAGGAGCGGCTCAAGTACATTAGTGGCTTAAAACCAAAAATAATTTGGAGACCTTAATTTTTAAAAAAAATTAGCATTTTTTATTATTTAAAGTCAATTTTTAAGTTTTTTTTATGATGCAAAGTTGTTAACAAGTTGTTTTTGAGCAAATTTTGTTAACATGAACTTCATGTCGAAATGTCTCAAGTTCACTCATATATGTGCTTTAACTTTTATGCCAAAATGTCTGAAGTTCAGTCGTTATATGCCTAAAGTTCAGCCATTATCAGGTCAGCCATATATATATATATATATATATATATATATATATATAATATATATTATATATATATTTTTATGAACTATACACAAAAATGCCTAAAGTTTGGCCTTGGCAGGCCAAACCAAACTTCAAGCAAAAATGTCCAAGGATGGGCCTTGACAAGGTCAAATTTCAAGCAGAAATGTTCAAAGTTTAGCCTTGACAAGATCAATCTCCTGGTCCCCCATACGATACATAATGTTGGAACTTTCCAGGTGCCACATGCGTATTATCCAAAACTTGATACAAATTAAGATCATCAACAAATACTGTGGTTTTATTTACGTTTATTGTTGCACCTTTATTATTTAAAATTGCAAGACCCCTACAATAAGCATCATAACCGGAGTTTCCAATAGGAAAAAAAACTTGAGCCCATTGGAGGTTTAGGCACACCTGGTGGGCTATATGCGACGCCTCCCCACTCAATGTTATTCGCGAAGCTTGTCAAGCTAGTGAAGATCTTTTGAGGCCAAAAACCTATGTGTTGATAAGGTTCATCAATTAAAAGCCACCAGTTTCCATTAACTAGATCCTTTTATTCAGAAGCAAAAAAGTCTACATTAGTATATATATAGCTTTCAAAAACTTGAGAAATATTATACACAAAGAAATAAATGTACCCGCTCGATGTACATTGTGAACTCCCATGAACCCCCTACTCCACGTTGTGAAATATCATCGAAAACCATATCAATAGGTAGCTTTGTATTTACTATTACAAACCCCGGGCATAGAACATTGAAACAATGTTTATTGCCAGCCTAGTAAATGTGAAGTAAACATGAACTCTTTTCAATTGACGTAAATAACTAATTGAATAGAGTAAATAAGATATGTTACCTAAAAATGTACAAAAAGCCTAGTTTTATTGTCCTTGTATAGAGTTGGATCCACCTAAAATAAAAAATAAGTATTTGATTCATTTCAGAAATGAACACATAAAAAGGATGAATAATGTATCACAATTTCATCAAATATCTATTCATTAGAACTTGCTTCTTAGAGGTGTAATATTCAATTCTCTCACCCTTCCCTTCCCATTTCACTTCGCCCTATCCTCCCTTCTAAAAATCAAACAATAAATAAAGTTATCACAAGTGAAATAATTTAATTATCAATGAACAAGGTATTAAACTTACTCTTCAACCAACTTGTAAAATGTCTGATTCTTTTTGAATTTTCAATCGACATGTACTATGTTGCTGACCTTCGACATGAGGATTATATACACTACTGACCTTTCCAGCTCCCGCAAACTTGGCATTTGGATTTTTTGGAATTCGAGCTATTGCAAGCTGAATATAGAAATAAAAATATTTGTTAAATCGTGACATGATATATCAAAATTAACCTATTTATACTCTCTTAAAGCAATTATCTTTTTTTTTCCCATTCAAAACAAAGAGGAGCATTAATAAGAGAAGTGATACAAACATCTAAAAAAGTAACTTTCAATTTCAATATCTATTTATTTAATAAATTCTAAATAATGTACCTAAGATCAAATTAAAAAGCACAATTTGATATGCAGTACCTAAGAAGTCCATTATAGTGTTATACAACAAGGTCTAATTAAGAATAACAAATTCTGCATTTGTTATTCAAACAGCATAAAATAATTATAAACTACTTTTTTGAATCCCTGGTCCTTTGCTTGGTCATTGAGTTAAAAAAAACGTAGAACAAGAAAATGAAAGTTATATCTATATACCATGTATGGTTGCGAAGATATGTATCTTCCTTCCGATTCACTTTTGTGATTAATCTGTGTAGAAGCAATAAAATGTATGAGATTTGTTACAATCATAGACGAATATTAATTCCTTTTCGACTCATTATTTGTTCCAAAGTAGTGAATTCATGTAGCATTTATCTTACCGTTCTCAACTCAGTATCAAATGTTACATCTTCTGGCAGTGGCATATTTCTTTGTCTTATAAGATCTTCTTTAGTAATTCTTTTAATAGGAACAGTTCCAAAAGGACAACCACCATCTTTAAACCATATCCTCGACAACCATTTAGTTGCAGAGGTACTTGAATTTTTCTTTGACCTAGCTAAAGTAGGTTTCATCTGTCCATCCAAAAATTAAATTGTGTATCAATAAATAATATAGTTATTATAAAGTTGAAAGTAAAGTGGAGAGAGAAAGTAGACACATGCCTCCGGATGAAAGTTGTGATTCTTTAATAACGGATGATCAAATGTTGGTTGTTTGTAGAAATTCACACAATTGTATATATCTCCAGACTTACTCTGAAAATCAAAACAAAATAAGTAATCTTGGTTGCACTATCTTGTTATCCAACATGTAACTTATGTTATGCATAAAATGTTAAAAAGAAGGAATAAGAAATCGGAAGTCCGTAAATTGTAAACACAATTCCAAATTTTCAATTGTATATATCGATCTCTAGATTTTCTCTGAGAATCAAAAGTTAATGTTTATTGACATTTTAGTTTCAAAGGTTAAAATAGACTTTTATTAAAGTATTGGTATGCCTTTCTAATTATTCAAGGTAAATATCACTGACCACATTAGTAGAAGATTTATAACTTTTAACAACATCAATTTAAAAAAATTCAATGGTGTCAATAAACAAAAAGATAGATTATTTTAAAATCTTCATAAACAAAAACTATTGGATGGAAGGATAACTATTTTTGTTAAAATTAATATTCGGACATGGGTACAATAATCACTCACAAGACTTATGAATAAAATGACTTTTTTGCCCAAAATGTATACCCTAATTGTTTTGATTGATGGCTTGTTGAAAAGTTTAAGTTGCCCTCCAACTCTAACTCCTCAAGTTTAGATAGCATTGTTTTTTCCTTGAACCCCGTCATAATTCAGAAAAAGATACAATACCAACAAAGTTTGCCGAATAATTCTTTAATGCATCAACATTGCCTTAAGTTTCTTGAACATCTATTTATCACCTTTGCCTAGTATGAGGAAGATATTATATAGTAGAATTTTGATTTGACTATTGCACCTGATATTAATGTAATCTTTGAAAAATTGACTAATAGAATCTAAAAGATTTCTATTTAAAAAAATTCTATTTTAATAAATATCAATTGCTCGTTCTAAGTAAAATTCAAAAGGATAATTTGACCATGGAATACCAATAAAGTCAATATAATACAGAATTTTTTTGTAACTGTAAGGACAACATAGTAAGAAAACTAGAGCCAGGATCAAATGGAAACTCTAACCCGAATTGAGCAGATGGAAATAGATGCAATGTTAAGATAAGTGCAGCATGACAAATTCATATGTTAGAACCAATTCGTAGTGGAGGTATCTCCACAATTGGAGGAACCAATTATATATCGTATTTAATTTCCAATGGTAACAATTTCTTTTTCCTCATTCTTGTCTTCATTTCCAACTGATGGAAAATAAACAACCAAGAACACCAAGTTCATCCCCAAGATCCATTCTATTTGTTTCACTAGTCGACAGTATAATCACATGCTATAAACACGAACTATACCGTAAAGTTTCACAATCTAAGTCGTACTGGCCTGTTACCTGTTACAGAAGATTGTTCCAATATTCTGTGAAGATCGCTTTCATCTTCACCGGAATCTACCATCGTAGTTCTTCACGGAGAAGAAGAGAGTTTCTTTTCTTTGTTTCTAGTTGAGAGATGTAGAACTCGTATGTTCTTTTCTTATTTCAAGTTCCTAACTATATATATACTAGGACTCTTTATATTCCTGAAGTGACACAACCCTTCAAAAGATACATGTCTTTTATTCCTAAAGTGACACAACCCTTCAGAAGATACATGTCTTTTCTCTCTTTTTGTTATTAATATTATGATAAATATATACTCCTCTAGTTGGACACATGGATCTGATTTTGACCCACATGAGTGATCCAATTTATATTTCCAACATCAACAATAGTATCTGTAGTCATCGTACACACCTAGTGTGGTTCCAGAATAGCATCTTTAGACCAATCGAAAATTTCTTACACAGCTGCAAGAATGTTCTTTTTCTCTGTTGAACTCTCCAAGCCAATATTCATCCTCATTGTGAAGATCATCACAGTAAACAAATTCTCCAATTACAGCCTGAGCTATAGTAAATTTAATAAAATTTAAGAAGTTGCTACGTACTCAGATGATAATATAAACATATATACCTCCAGTGCGCGAATGATCTCTTTCATATGTATATATCCACAATCTCAGGAGTAGCTATTTCAGGAGCCAACATAATAAGTTTAGGTACAGCGCTATTCATTAGAACATTAATACACAAAAATCTCATTCTTTATTGACAACTTCAGACAGTTAATTTGAAATAAGGGATCAACATTTAAAAATATGACAAAATATTTAAGAACTGAGGGAGTACTATATAAGATTCATTTAAAATGTTGAAATTACACATATTTTCTTTCGGATTAGACCGAATATACTTAATGAAACTTATATTATGTTAAATTTCTCAAATCCAAAATAAAACTTAAACAACTAATGATTAATTGGATCAAACTTTTGTTAAACTAAAAACTGGATAAACAATCAATAGTTAGCAAAATGACACTTTAATATTAACAAAAGAGATAGTGAATCAAACATATGATTATCAAATTATTATGTTTTAAAAGTGAAAATTAGTCCGTTGCTAAAATATACCTCTGAAAAGATAACCATTACATGACAGGCTAGGACAAAAATGACATTAAGTTAAAGGGTGTCTGGGCTTTTGGTCAAGTAGCGAAAACATACAGACATAAAGCGATGAAATACATTACCTTTAAAGCATATAAATTATAGAATATCAAAAATACCCTCATGTCGATAAGCTGGCATGACAACCCTCGAACTGTTTTAGGACTCTTTTATATATGAGGAAAAGAAAATTATTAAGAAAAGAAAATGTGTCTTGACATCAAAGCCCTTCTAAGTGCATAATACCGTAATAGGAATTAAAAAGAAATCTTCAATACTACTACTAAATTTAAACTCTCTTTTTATTAATCTTTTTTTTTTTGTTTCTCTTGTAAGAATTCTACTCATGATATGTTGTCAAGGAGACTTTGGCAACATATTTATTAATGAAAATAACTCATAAATTGAGTAAATATTTAATGGATAGCGATTATAATTTAGATATAAACAAGGTTAAATCGAGGTAGTCCGCAGTTTCCTTAAACCGACCCACAAATTTTTGATGTTATCAAGTTCGATTTTGGGTCTATTTTAGTCAAAAAATCGAAGGCAGTGTTGGTTTTGCCCCTCGATTTTCAAACTATTTTATGTATTGATCTATGTCTGAACTTTACGCAATGACTAAACTTTACGTAAAAAGATCTTAAGTTTGGCCTTTTCAAAGCCACAACTTCAATAAAAAATGTTTGAAGTTGGCCTTGGCAACCCAAACCAAGCTTCAAGCAAAAATGTTCGATGTTTGGGCTTGACAAGGCCACACTTCAAGAAAAAAATGTCAGAAATTTCCAAATTTCAAACACTAATTCTTACGACTTCAATCTCGTATGTTTGTAGTTGTTCCAAATTGGTTTGCTTGCAAAAGAATTATAACTTCGACTACAATTTAAATTGTGGCCTTTTCTACTCTTCTCCCTTTATTATAACAAGTGATATTATGACCAAAAACAAAATAAATAAAATAGCAAGTGATATTTGCTCTGAAACATACTTCATATTTCCTTGACATAGAGAGTAACTATTAAAGCATTTAGAGTTGATGACTCTCTCCTGGTCCCCCATAAAATTGTTGGGGTTATGGGTCTTTTTCCCTTCCTATGTGGATAAATAAAGCTCAATTTGGACCAACCCACTTTTGCCCATAGGCCCAATTCTATGGGGCATATATATAGACCTTTTTTAGGTCTTATTTCATAATCCACATAATATTTTTCAGCAGCCACACATAGAGAGAAAGAGCAGATTTTCGCACCCAATTTCAGCCCTAAATTGCCAACTTCAAATTGCGATTCCCGCTTCGTTTCTTATCCGATTGATCTGATTTTTGGACAGCTTGTTCCTCTCATCTCAATCTTTGATTAGAAACTGACAGAGTTGGATTTGGTATCCTGTAGCTCCAGTTTTGCATCCGTGAACAGTAGCTGCGTTTTTCGGTGCTTTTGCTCCTTTTATTCTCTTGTTTTTGGTGTTGTGATTTATGTAGTGTTGCTCGTTGTTGGCACTTCTTTGGTGGCCATTTTGGAGAACATTATTGTAACTCTTGGTGATTATAGTGGAGGTTTTGGTCCCGTGGTTTTTACTCTTCACACCGAAGGGGTTTTCCACGTAAATCTTGGTGTCTCGTGTGATTGGTTTATTTTGTCTTGTCGTATTTCTTTTGGTTGATATACTTGTTGCCTTATTACCATTGTTCTTGGTTTGTTTGTCTTCTCTTGGTTCAAATTGAAAGGGAAAGTTTAGACTTGGGTATTCTTCCGCTGCTACCCTGTTGTGCATTCTTTGTTAGTGCCTTGCCTTTCCCAACAAAGTGGTATCAGAGCATTGGTTGTTGTTGATAGTCAATTTGAATGATGGAGGCAAATATGAGCAAGATGGTGTGTTTGAATGGTAGTAATTATCATACTTGGAAAGGCAAGATGAAAGATCTTCTATTTGTCAAGAAGATGCACTTACCTGTGTTTGCTTCTAACAAACCTGAATCTATGAATGATGAGGATTGGGAATTTGAGCATCTGCAGGTTTGTGGCTATATCAGACAATGGGTTGAAGATAATGTTAGAAATCATATTGTGAATGAGACACATGCCAGAAGTTTGTGGGATAAGCTTGAGACACTTTATGCTTCGAAGACTGGCAACAACAAGTTGTTCCTGCTGAAACAATTGATAAATATCAGGTACAAAGAGGGTAGTCCTATTTCTGATCATATAAATGATTTTCAGGGTGTCCTTGACCAGCTGTCCGGAATGGGTGTAAAGTTTGATGAAGAAATTCAGGGACTTTGGCTTCTCAATACTCTGCCAGACTCTTGGGAGACTCTTCGAGTTTCTTTGACTAATTCTGCTCCCAGTGGTGTTGTAACTATGGAATATGCTAAGAGTGGTGTCTTGAATGAAGAGATGAGAAGAAGATCACAGGCCTCATCTTCTTCAGCTTCACACTCCGATGTTTTGGTTACTGAAGATAGGGGGAGAAATAAGTTCAGAGGTCAGAATGATAGAGGTACAAGTAGAAGCAAGTCAAAGTCCAGATACAAGAATGTTACATGTGACTATTGCCACAAGAATGGACATATCATGAAATATTGTCACAAGCACAAGAGAGATATGAGACGACAAAAGAAAGAAGGCGATAATGAGAATCGTGTTGCTGTTGTTGCTAATGATGATCTTCTTGTTGCTTGTGGTGAGAATGCCATTAATCTTGTTCGTGATGAGTCTAGCTGGTTTGTGGATTCTGGTGCTACTTCTCATGTCACGCCCAAGAAAGAATTATTTTCTTCTTATACTCCAGGTAATTTTGGGATGTTGAAGATGGGTAATAATGATGAAGTTGAAGTTCTTGGCATTGGAACAGTTTGCTTAGAAAGTAACAATGGTTCGAGATTAGTTCTCAACAATGTCAAGCATGCTCCAGATGTTCGCCTGAATTTGATCTCTGTGGGGAACCTTGATGATGAGGGTTATGTTAACACCCTTGGTGCTGGCCAGTGGAAGCTTACTAGAGGTTCAATGGTTGTGGCTCGTGGTGACAAGTTATCTAACTTGTACGTATTTCAGGGCTCCATCTCTAGAGACTCAGTAAACTTGATGGAGAATGATACTTCATCAGAATTATGGCATAGAAGGCTAAGTCATATGAGTGAGAAGGGGATTGACAATTTGGCTAAGAAAAATTTACTTTCTGGAGTGAAACAAGCAAAGTTGAAGAAATGTGTTCATTGCTTAGCCGGTAAACAGAAAAGAGTTTCCTTTCAGAGTCATCCGCCTTCAAGAAAGCTTGATTTGCTGGAGTTGGTACATTCTGATTTGTGTGGTCCTTTTAAGGTAAGGTCTCATGGTGATGCACTTTACTTTGTGACTTTTATTGATGATCATTCTCGCAAACTCTGGGTATTTCCTTTGAAGTCCAAGGATCAGGTACTTGATGTGTTCAAGGGTTTTCAGGCCTTGGTTGAGAGACAGACAGGGAAGAAATTGAAATGCATCCGCTCAGATAATGGTGGTGAGTATATTGGTCCTTTTGATAAATATTGTAGAGTGAAGGGTATTCGGCATCAGAAAACTCCTCCAAAGACTCCTCAGTTAAATGGTTTAGCAGAGAGGATGAACAGAACTCTAGTTGAGAGAGTTAGATGTATGCTTTCAGATGCTAAGCTGCCAGATTCCTTTTGGGCAGAAGCACTTAATACTGCTGCTTATGTTATCAATTTATCTCCTGCTGTTGCTTTGAATAGTGATGTCCCTGACAGAGTTTGGTCTGGTAAGAATGTTTCTTATGATCATCTTAGAGTCTTTGGGTGTAAAGCTTTTGTTCATGTTCCTAAGGATGAAAGGTCAAAGCTGGATGTTAAAACTAGACAGTGTATCTTCATTGGTTATGGTCAAGATGAATTTGGCTATCGTTTCTATGATCCAGTTGAGAAGAAACTTGTTAGAAGCCGTGATGTTGTGTTTTTTGAAGACCAAACAATTGAAGATTTTGACAAAACTGAGAAGGTTGATTCTCAGAGTAGTGAGAGCCTAGTTGATATTGATCCAGTTCCTTTGACTACTGCACCTGAAGAAAATCTTCATAATAATGAAAATCAAGTTGATAATGAAGATGATGATCATGTTCAGAATGACCAGGATGTTGTTGACGCTCCAGTGCAAGAGGATGTGGTTGGCCAGCAACCAGCTGCTATTGATGCTCCAGAGAGTTCTCTCAGAAGATCTACTAGAGAGAAACTACCTTCATCTCGTTATTCTCCCAATGAGTATGTACTCTTGACTGATGGGGGAGAACCTGAGAGTCTTGATGAAGCCATGGATAGTGAAGAAAAAGAAAGATGGTTTGATGCTATGGAAGATGAGATTAAATCCTTACATGATAATCATACTTTTGATTTGGTTAAGTTACCTAAAGACAGAAAAGCTTTAAAAAACAGGTGGGTTTTCAGGGTGAAACATGAAGATGGCAATCCAGTTCCACGGTACAAAGCTAGATTAGTTGTGAAGGGTTTTAACCAGAAAAAGGGAGTTGATTTTGATGAGATATTCTCTCCAGTTGTGAAGATGTCATCCATTCGTGTTGTTCTAGGCTTAGCCGCAAGTCTAGATTTAGAGATTGAACAAATGGATGTTAAAACTGCTTTTCTCCATGGTGACTTAGATGAAGAAATTTATATGGAGCAGCCGGAAGGTTTTGAAGTCAAGGGAAAAGAGAATTATGTTTGCAAATTGAAGAAGAGCTTGTATGGCTTGAAACAAGCTCCTAGACAGTGGTACATGAAGTTTGGTTCTTTTATGAGTCAGCAGGGCTTCAAGAAGACTTCTTCAGATCATTGTGTTTTTGTGCAAAAATTCTCTGATGGTGATTTTATTATTGTGTTGCTTTATGTTGATGACATGCTTTTTGTTGGTTATAATGCTTGCAGGATTCAAAAGTTGAAGCAAGAGTTGAGTAAGTCTTTTGCTATGAAAGACTTAGGACCAGCAAGGCAGATTCTTGGCATGCAGATTGTCCGTGACAGAAAGGCCAAGAAGTTGTGGTTATCACAGGAGAAGTACATTCAGAAAGTACTTCGAAGGTTCAACATGAATAATGTTAAGGTTGTCAGTACACCTTTAGCTATGCACTTCAAGTTGAGCACGAAAGAGTGTCCTTCCAGTGATGATGAGAAGGAAGATATGAAGAAAGTTCCTTATGCTTCAGCTGTTGGTAGTTTAATGGAAGCCTATTCTTTGTGGTTATACTGATTCAGACATGGCTGGTGATGTTGATACTCGCAAGTCTACTTCAGGGTACTTGGTTACTTTTGCAGGGGGAGCTGTGTCTTGGCAATCTAGGTTGCAAAAATGTGTTTCTCTATCTACTACAGAAGCTGAGCTTATTGCTGCCGTTGAAGCTTGTAAAGAGTTGCTCTGGATGAAGAGATTCTTGGGGGAACTTGGTTGTGCTCAAGAGAGGTATGTGCTTTATTGCGACAGTCAAAGTGCTATACATCTTGGCAAGAATTCTACATTCCATGGTCGGTCTAAACACATTGATGTGAGATACCATTGGATTCGAGATGTGTTGGATTCTAAGTTGCTTGAACTTGAGAAGATTCATACGGATGATAATGGTTCCGATATGATGACTAAAGCTTTGCCAAGATGGAAATTTGAAGATTGTTGCATGATCGCCGGGATGGCGGTCTCCTCCACATAGTCGTGAGGGGGAGAATTGTTGGGGTTATGGGTCTTTTTCCCTTCCTATGTGGATAAATAAAGCTCAATTTGGACCAACCCACTTTTGCCCATAGGCCCAATTCTATGGGGCATATATATAGACCTTTTTTTAGGTCTTATTTCATAATCCACATAATATTTTTCAGCAGCCACACATAGAGAGAAAGAGCAGATTTTCGCACCCAATTTCAGCCCTAAATTGCCAACTTCAAATTGCGATTCCCGCTTCGTTTCTTATCCGATTGATCTGATTTTTGGACAGCTTGTTCCTCTCATCTCAATCTTTGATTAGAAACTGACAGAGTTGGATTTGGTATCCCGTAGCTCCAGTTTTGCATCCGTGAACAGTAGCTGCGTTTTTCGGTGCTTTTGCTCCTTTTATTCTCTTGTTTTTGGTGTTGTGATTTATGTAGTGTTGCTCGTTTGTTGGCACTTCTTTGGTGGCCATTTTGGAGAACATTATTGTAACTCTTGGTGATTATAGTGGAGGTTTTGGTCCCGTGGTTTTTACTCTTCACACCGAAGGGGTTTTCCACGTAAATCTTGGTGTCTCGTGTGATTGGTTTATTTTGTCTTGTCGTATTTCTTTTGGTTGATATACTTGTTGCCTTATTACCATTGTTCTTGGTTTGTTTGTCTTCTCTTGGTTCAAATTGAAAGGGAAAGTTTAGACTTGGGTATTCTTCCGCTGCTACCCTGTTGTGCATTCTTTGTTAGTGCCTTGCCTTTCCCAACAAAAATACACAATGTTTGAACTTTCCAGGCATCGAATGTGGGAAATCCACAACTTGATACAAACTAGTATCGTCAACATATATTGCCGCTTTATCGACGTCTATTGAAGAACCTTCTTTATTAAAAATGGCAAGCCCCATACAATAAGCATCAAAAGCGCTATCTCCAATAGGAAAAAAACTTGAGCCCATGGGAGGTTTAGGCACACTTGGTGGGCTATATGCAACGGCTCCCCACTCAACATTATTAGCAAAGCTTGCCAAGTCAGTGAAGATCTTTTGAGGCCAAAAACCAATTTGATCATAATCTTTGTCAGCTACAAGCCACCAATTTCCATTGGCTGGATCCTTTTATTCAGAAGCAAAAAAGTTTACATTAGTATTTATAGCTTTTAAAAACTTGAAAAATAGTTTACATAAAGAAATAAATATACCCGTTTGATGGAAATTTTGAACTCCCATGAAGGCGTTGTTCCACGTTGTGAAATCTTATCGAAAGCCATATTTTTAGGCCGTTCCCTTGAAATTTTCTAGCAAGCGTGCAAGTAGAGGTGACAAAATAGCCTATGAAATCATAATCCGCTCAAATCATTCAATTCGTTTAAGTGTAGGATTGACCCGCCCATTTATATCTAGCTTAAATTGATCTATGAGAAATCTTGTCATATTTTCAAAAAGATATTTTTTTATTTGATATATTATATATAGTCATAATAAAAAAATAATTAAATTATTAGGTTTTGATAAATAAAATAATTAAAACTTAGTAAGACATTGTATATAATACTATATATATATATATATATATATATATATATATATATATATATATATATATATATATATATATATATAAGATTATTATATCTTTATTTAAAAAAATATATATATATCAGACATTCTTCTCTTCACCCCTCTTGTTCAGATGTTCTATAAGAGAGGAAGAGAAATGAATAACGAATAATCTTTGAAATATTGACTAACAAAATTTAAAAGAGTTCTATTTTAATAATTGTTAATTGCTCATTTCAAGTAAAATTCAAAAGGATTGTTTGACTGTATATTACTAAGTAATATACTGTCAAACTATTAATAAATGTTAATTGCTCATTCCAAGTAAAACTAAAAAGATAGTTTGACCTTATATTACCAATAGAGGTTATTGCTAATAAAAAATTATAATAAAGATCGCGTTGTCTGATATAATAGTAAAAATTTATTGTTCTTTTATATGACATATGCTCCACATTTAGACCTCAAGTATTTATTTTTTCTAAAACACATTTCAAAGGGCAACTTGACATTTCATTTCTCGTGAAAGTTAGAGGGTGTATCCTAATTGGACACATGGGCAAATATATGTGAACGATGTGAATTCAAATGAATCCATGCTCCTCTCACAAGATTAGGTATATTAATTAAAAAAAAAATTGTTAAAGTCCTTGAATAGGTGTATACATGAATGTGAACACGTGGTCAAATGACCAATTTAGTGCAATGGTTGATGGGTGCAACCTCATCCTCAAAGGTCGCATGATCGATCCCAGTGTGAGTTTTTAATGACAAAGTTATCCTGCTTCCTTAATTTCCTTTTTCTTTCTACTACATTATTTTGTTTTTTTTAATGTTCTTTTGATATGAGTTCCAAGAAAGTACATACAAATACTTTTTCTATTTCTTTTTTACTTGTTATATCTTTTTGTATTTTCTGAAAAATCATAAATAAAAAGTAATTTTCTGTTATTTATCCATATCTTTATATTTGAGTTCCAAAATTTCCAAAAATACAAATATGTAATTGATATTATTTACTTTCAAGTACAATTAATACCAAGGCCAAAATAAATAAATAAAAAATTAATTTCATCTTATTTTTCTAAAATGATTAATATATTAGATCAAATATTTTAAATAATCATGACAAAAGGCAGTATTATTCTCTTGAAACAACTCTTTAAAAATCAGGACCACATAAAAAAATAAGTGTATTATCAATGAAAAGAGAACTTCAAAATAGATGATTTTTTTAATGGTCGCTTAATATGCTATACCGAATGCAAGGTACTTAAAACTATAAAGAATAATTTTATTAATGTATGAACACTAGTGCATCACTTGGTTCAAACAAACTCACCATTTTTTGATGTTATCGAGTTCGTCTATTTTGGATCGATTTAGTTAAAAAATCGAGGAAACCCGTCAGTTTTGACTTTTGATTTTTGATCTATTTTTTTTTTATATTTGCAAAAGAATTTTACTTCGACTGCAAATTAAGTGGTGGCCTTTTTGTACACTTCTCACTTTATCATAACAAGTGATATTTTATGACCAAAAAAATAAATTAAAATAATACGTGATATTTGCTCGAAAACATAATTCATATATTTTTGACATAAAAAGTAAATATCATACTAACATTTTAGAGCTGATGACTCTCTCCTGGTCCCCCATAAAATGCACAATGTGTGAACTTACCGGGTATCACATGTGGATAATCCCTAACTTGATACAAACTAGTATCGTCAACATATATTGCCGTTTTATCGACGTCTATTGAAGAACCTTTCTCATTAAAAATGGTAAGCCCCATACAATAAGCATCATAAACGCTATCTCCAATAGGAAAAAAACTTGAGCCCATGGGAGGCTTAGGCACACCTGGTGGGCTATATGCAACGCCTCCCCACTCAACATTATTAGCAGAGCTTGCCAAGTCAGTGAAGATCTTTTGAGGCCAAAAACCAATTTGATCATAATCTTTGCCAGCTATAAGCCACCAGTTTCCATTGGCTGGATCCTTTTATTCAGAAGCAAAAAAGTTTACATTAGTATTTATAGCTTTTAAAAACTTGAAAAATAGTTTACATAAAAAAATATATATACCCGTTTGATGGACATTTTGAACTCCCATGGAGGCGTTGTTCCACGTTGTGAAATCTTATCGAATGCCATATCAAGAGGTATCACATTGTTTACTAGTACAAATCCCGGACATAATGTATTGAAACAATGATTATTACCCGCCTAATAAACATAAAGTAAACATGAACTCTTTTTGATTGATGTAAATAACTACTGAGGGAAATATTAATTTCATGAAAGTAAAATAAAAATCAACAGAGTAACATTACTTGAAAATGCACAAAAAACCTAGTCTTATTGTCTTTATATAGAGTTGGATCCACCTGAAATAAGAAATAGGTATTCAATTCATTTTTGTAAGGAACAAAATAAATAGGATTAATGATGTATCACAATTTCATCAATATCGAGTCATTATAAAGCTATCACAAGTAAAATAATTTAATTATTAATGAACAAGGTATTAAACTTACTCTCCAACCAACTTGTAGAATGTCTGATCCTTTTTGAATTTTCAATCGACATGCACTGTGTTGCTGACCTTCGACATGAGGATTATATATACTAGCGGCCATTCCAGCTCCCTCAAACTTTGCATTTGGATTTTTTGGAACTCGAACTATTGCAAGCTGAATATAAAAATAAAAATATTTATTAAGTCGTGACGTGATATCAAAATTAACATATTCATACTCTCTTAAAGTGATTATATTTTTTTTGGTCATTAACAACAAATTAAAGAGGAGCATTAATGAGAGAAGTGATACAAACCTCCAAAAAAGTAACTTCCAATTCCAATATCTATTTATTTAACAAATTCTATATAATGTACCTAAGCTCAAATTAAAAGGCACAATTTGATATGCAGTACCTAAGAAGTCCATTATATATATGACATGGATGAAATTTAAAATATCAACTAAATTTTTTATATATATTTTAAAATATTTTAAGTTGTTAATTATTATAATTTATAGTACTTATATTAAAAAATTATTTTTTTAATAGTGTTCAATACTACATATAACTATACCTCACATTTATTATTTTACATTACTTTAAAAGTTGTATCAATTTTTTAGGGAATATACTATTAACATTAATTAGTACTACACTATCATAGAAATATTAGCAAATGAGAAGAAAGTTAATGCTATCCTGCCTCAGCCGATAAAGCATAAATCATTCACAGGACACATGAGTCATTATGTAAATATTGGTTAGTCTTTATGTTTAACAAAGGAAATATATATATATATATATATATATATATATATATATATATATATATATATATATATATATATATAAAGCAGAAAAGTACAATCTTCTTAAAGAATAAAAATAATAGCATACTGAAGATGTCCCTAGCTAAAAGCAGGTATGTCGTTCAAGTGTTATCTGCATCTAGCCTCTTATATATAGTAGAATACTACAAAGTCTAAGAATAACAAATTTTGCATTTGTTATTCAAACAACAACAAATAATTATAAATTACTTTTTGAACCCATGATCATTTGTTTGGTCATTGAGTTAAAAAATATATAGAACAAGAAAATCAAAATTATATCTATATACCTTGTATGGTTGCGAAGATATGTCTCTTCCTTCTGACTCACTTTTGTTGTTAATCTGTGTAAAAGCAATAAAATGTATGAGATTTGTTACAATCATAGACGAATATTAATTCCTTTCGACTCATTATTTGTTGCAAAGTAGTGAATTAATGTATCATTATCTTACCGTACTCAATTCACTGTCAAATATTACATCTTCTGGCGGTGGTAAATTTTTTTGTCTAATAAGATCCTCTTTAGTAATTCTTTTAATGGGAACCGTTCCAAAAGGACAACCACCACCTTTGGACCATATCCTTGACGACCAATTAGTTGTAGAGGTACTTGAATTCTGTTTTGACGACCAAGCAAAAGTAGGTTTCATCTGTTCATACAAAACTTAAATTGTGTATTAATAAATAATATAGTTATTATAAATTTGAGAGTAAAGTGGAGAGAGAAAGTAGACACATGCCTCCGGATGAAAATTGTGATTCTTTAATAACGGATGATCAAATGCTAGTTGTTTGTAGAAATCCACACAATTGTATATATCTCCAGACTTACTCTGAGAAACAAAATAAAATAAGTAATCTTGGTTGCACTATCTTGTTATCCAACATGTAACTTTTGTTATGCGTAAAATATTTACAAAAAGGAATAGAAAATGGAAAGTCTATAAATTGTAAATACCATTCTAAATTTCAATTGTACATATCGATCTCCAGATTTACTCTGAGAATCAAAACTTATTATTTATTGACATTTTAGTTTCAAAGGTCAAAATAGACTTTTATCAAAGTTAGTGTTATGCCTTTCTAATTATTTAAGGTAAATTCACTGATTACATTAGTAGAAGGTTCAAAACTTTGACAACATCAATTTAAAAAATTTGAATAGTGTCAACAAACAAAAAGATAGTTAGATCATTTTAAAATCTTCATGGACAAAAACTATGGGATGGAAGGATAATTATTTTTGTTACAATTAATATAAAACATGGGTACAATAATCACTCACAAGACTTATGAATATAATGACTTTTTTGCCCAAAATGTATACCTTAATTGTTTTGATTGATGGCTTGTTGAGAAGCTTAAGTTGCTCCTCCAATTCTAACTCCTCAAATTTAGATGACATTGTTTTTCCTTGAACCCCATCATAATTCAGAAGAACATACAGCACCAACAAAGTTTGTCGAATAATTCTTTGATTCATCAACATTGCCTGAATACATTAATTTATTTTTATAGGCACAAATGTCAAAATATATGTAAATACAACATTAATTAAGCAACATAATTAATTTACACACCATGGAACAATAAACTCATTGCTAATTTAAATAAGCTAACAAAAATATGAAAGCACTAGGTAATGAACTTACTTGATTTACTTGATGTATGAGTGCTAAAGTTTTTTGAACACCTATATATCACCTTTGCCTAATATGAGGAAGATGTTATATAGTAGAATTTTGATTTGACTCTTGCACATGATATTAATGTAATCTTTGAAATATTGACTAACAGATCATCTAAAAGATTTCTATTTAAAAGATTTCTATTTTAATAAATATTAATTGGAAATTTTAAGTAAAATTCAAAAAGATAATTTGACCATGGAATACCAATAGAGTCAACATAATTCTGAGCTTACTATGAATAAAGATTTTTTTTATAATAAAGTTAAATTGTTATTGTTATGTACAATCTAAGAGGCCTTTATTGTTCGTTATATGACATATATGCCTCTACAATTAAACCTCCAATATTTCTTTTTTCTAGCACACATTTTAAAGGGTATCGCGACTTTTCATTTCTCGTAAAAATTGCAGAGCGTATTCTATTTGAATACTACTATTTTAACTTGTATTCAATTTTTTAAAATTAATTTAATTTGTATTTAATTTTGAAATACATCAGAAAAAAGAATACGTTGCCTCCTCCTCCTTAGTTATTGTATAATATGTTATTTTTCGAATTTATAGCAATTAAAACATAATATTTTGAAGAACGTGATTTTTGAAGGTCATCTTCCTTCACCTGGCATGTTGGAATTTTCAGTCCATTGAGTTGTGTTTGTGAAGCTGTCAAAAGATTATCATTAACAACAACAATCTTTTTAGGCCGTTCCCTTGACAATTTTTAGCAAGTGTGCAAGTAGAGGTGGCAAAAATAGCCTATAAAATCATAGTTCGCTCAATTTATTCAATTTATTTAAGTTTGGTATTGATCCGCTCATTTATTAGTTCAGATATCTAGCTCAAAATGATCTATGAGAAATTAATCTTATCAAAATATTTTTAAAAAGATATTTTTTAATCTGATATGTTATATATAGCTATAATAAAAACTAATAAAATTATTAGGTACTAAAAATTATAAAAAAATAAATAAAATAATTAAAACTTAGTAAGACATAATTTAATTGGATATATATATAAAATTTGAGAAATATTATATCAAACATTCTTCTCTTCACCCCTCTTGTTCAGATGTTCTTTAAGAGAGGAAGAGAAATGAATAAAGAAACAGATGCGGGTTCTAGATCTCCTCCCGCCTTTCGACTTCTTTTTTGTTCAGATGTATTGTTGGAAGGCAAGAGAGATATGCGGCTGAAAGAGTGATGCATGTTTGAGGTCTAGCGGTGATGTCGAGTCTTAAAGAAGGACTCCTCGACTCTGAATGTCATGCAAACAAAGAAAAGAAGTGGGAAATAGAAATTAGAAAGATTAATATAATCCTTAATAATGTAAAAGTAAAAAAAAAAAAACAAGATAATCACAATCATTATACCAAATTCTCTTTTACGATAGCATAACTTTTGTTGATCAAGATATAACTCCAAACATTACCAAGTAAAATAGGTGAAGACTCTAATATTCGTATTTGGACAAGCCTGTGTAGAGTTGCTGTCAATTGAGGATTGGCCGAGGGACCCTTTTTTCTTTTATAAGGGAATACCCTTTTTGTAATAACATTTGGGCAAATAGTACATATATATACTACTCTTGGGCTATGAACAATATTTCTAACTTATTAGATATATAACTATAACTTGATGGATTATAAAAAAAGTTATAGACTAATTAACAACACCAGATAAACCCTCATTTTAACATTGGGCAAAGAAAATAATACAGCTCATGAACATGGTATCCAAACTAACACATAAAGTACTTGGTCAAAAATGTAAATAGAGTATAAAAAAATGGTGATAGTGATAATAGTAATGACGATAGTAGCTGGTAATAATAACGAAAATAGTTAAAAATAAGGTATTTGATTTATTATCAACTTAGAAGCTCAATGAAATAGATTGGAAGAAAGAAGGATCAGAATTGGATGTCAACAATTTCAAATGATATATTTGCAAAGAAGTTTATAGTGTCCCGAAATTGGATATTTGTACACTTTTCCCTTTATCATAGAAAATATTTACTCCAAAACATACTTCATATTTTTTTGACATAAAAAGTTAATAACATCACATTTAGAGTTTACTGACTCTTTAATGTGTTTTTTCTCGTTTTTAATGTAGTATAGATGAGCAAGGAGATAATCAAAGTCGTTGGAAATGTTTAGTTTAAAGTACAGCACATTGAAATTTGTTAAAGCTGAAATATACTTATTACAAATTGATACAAGTATGAATATTTTAAAGTACATATCAAAACATTTAGAGCTGATGACTCTCTCTTGTTTCCCATAAAATACACAATGTTTGAACTTGCCAAGCATCACATGTGGATAATCCAAAATTTGATACAAACTAGTATCATCAACATATATTGTTGTTCTATCGACGTTTATTGTAAAATCTTTTTCATTTAAAACAGTAAGCCCCAAACAATAAGCGTCATAAGCGCTCTCTCCAATAGGAAAAAAAATTGAGCCTGTTGGAGGCTTAGGCACACCTGGTGGGCTATACGCGATGCTTCCCCCACTCAACATTATTAGCAAAGCTTGCCAAGCTAGTGAAGATCTTTTGAGGCAAAAAACTAATTTGATGATAGTCATCATCAACTAAATTAAAAGCCATCAATTTCTATTGACTATATATCCTTGTACTCATAAGCAAAGAAGTCTACATTAGTATTTATAGCTTTTAAAAACTTGAAAAATAATTTTCATAAAGAAATAAATGTACCCCATTGATGTACATTTGGTACTCCTATAATTTTACATCTTTCTTTTTTATAAGAGTACGAAATTGGCGATGCTGAATGTTCAACTCAGAATGTTATATGCACACAATAAAACTACTTGTTGGTTTGGGTGGTTGGACTAATTAGAGGTAGTAAATGGGGACGGGTTGAGTTGAATTTAGACGAATCAAAATAAATTGAGATAATTAATAGGCGGGTTATCGACATGTTCTTTTTTTTTTTGGGAAAACTACATATATAACTAAGCAAATATCCTAGTATAACTATCAAACCCCACCCTACTAAAAAATTACAATGAATACATTGTCCGAGTTTGCTCTAAAATATCCAATATGAAATACACTAGATATTTGATATTGGATACGTCGAATGAAATTGATATCGAATACATTGGATAAAATTAATTTTGCATACGCTGATTAAATTGATATTGGATACATGTTTTTATATTCTATTGGATACACTCGTAGAAATTGACACTAAATGCACAAATACATAAAATTATGAAGCTCACATATATCGTTAAATACAAATTCAGCGAAAGAGGGGAACGAGAGAGGGAGAGAGGCGAGAGAGAGGGGCATTGTATCCCAGATACATGCGAATCACGTTTCATATACAGTGTATCTTGAACAAATTACATCTAAATTGATGCGCGTATATCTGAAATACATGTATCTGATACTTCGGATACAATGTATTTGAAACAAATTTCAAAACGAAAAAATCTAATATTATAAACTCTTTTTTCAGCGAATAATTAGCACCTATAAAAGTGTGTTTTGTGTTGTTTTCTCTCTCATTCATTCATTCCTTAATATGATTTGTAGCCCAGCCCATGATAACTTAAAGCAGGCTGGATGGATCACCCTATTATGGGCCACATTTGTCACTTCTAACCAAAACTATACCATAAACTGAACATTTTTTCTTTGTAAGAAATTACACATACTAACTAAGTACTGGTAATTCATTAGCCATGTATGTACTTCCCTTACTTTTCTAATTGTTTACTATCTCTTCTTAATCAGTTTCTTGTAGTTTAATTTACTTTAATTATGAAAGGGATAGTATGGCCAATGTTGCCATTTTTCAAATGGTCATTAGTGTAAAACTAATCATTAAGATTCTTTAATTATTTGGCCATTAGACGAGCATATAAAAAGATAAACTAAAAAAGGATCTGTTTGATAATTAATTTATGCATTTGACGCGCTTTTATTTGTGTTTATGGAGTTATAATGCCCTGTTGGGTCACATGAGACTTAACAAAAACAGGTCATAATTTGTAATAAATATGCATCTTGCATGAGTTTGGCAACATTTTTTTAATTATAATTATGGCGTTCAGGTCCATTTGCGCGCACCTCAATTAATTTCATAGGATATTTATCACATCTATCAATTACTCAATCTAACGCATTACTGATCGATGACCTGATTTTGGAAGCAGTCGAGATGCCTTTTCTGAGCCTTCCTTGCATTCTTTTATTGTATTCGCTTCAATCGCTCCTGAATCGGGAAAGATCGGAAAGACTTCTATAAGACGTTCTATTTTTCCACAGAAATATATTCGTTCAAGAGAAGAAGGGCTCCAAAAGATGTTGATCGTAAATGAGAAGATTGGTTTCGTAGAAAGACGAAAGTGAATTCGCATTCATATACATAAGAATTATATAAGAAGAAGAATCATCTTTGATTTTTTTTTTGAAAAGGAGTAATCGGGCTTCTTTTTGAAATAGATTCTTCTTTTGATCAGTTCCCAAACTGTTTTTCGAGCTTCTTCCAAAGCATAAGGCTTTCTGGATGTAGATGATGATATCTATAGAGATGGATAACAAGGTTAATACATATGGCAAAAAAAATCATATAGTATTTTCATCTCTGCTAAAATTTGAATCTGAAATCTCACAGATGATTGGAAACGTATTTTGTAATTTTAAACCATTTTAATGTAAAAATATTATATTTTAAAGAGGAGACTATGGTAGTGGGATTTTGAATCCCTTGCCTACTTTTTTTTCCTTTTTCTTCTCTCTCTCTTTTTGTTGGTCCACATATTAGTATTTTTCTAAAAAGATGAGCTATCTTATGATCGATAATTGTTTAGGGAAGAATTCATCTAAATAGTTTTCCACTCAATCATTTGAATTAAAAAATAGCTGATGAAAATTAAATGTAAAATTTATATGTAATATGTGCATAATCATATATAATCAGTATATATTTATGTATATCGATTAAAAAAATGAATAGTGAATCTGATTAATTATTTGTACAAGAAATCTCTTGTGAGAGCCAATTGATTGACGATTCAAAACTCAATATCAATAATTAATCTATTTTTTCATCTTTCTCTTTTAGAATATCAAGTTTTATTTAATGGCAGAATTTAAATCTGTAATATGTATCTAATCTCATACATCACTCTCTACACTTTTAGTAGGGATCGTTTGTTATGTGGGATGAGATAAATAAATATATTTTATGGAATAAATTAATTATCCCACCTTTTATATGAATAGCTAATTCTACTATTTTAGTACAAATAATAAAATAAAAATAATTTAAAAATTGATACTCATAACTAAATACAGAGTAAAATAATTTCAGATTCTATTCCAAGATTTTATCCTTATCCCATCAGAACTGTAGAGGCCAGCCAAAGAAATTATTTAGCTTTATTGTCATGACTATTGTTCAGTAGAGAAAAGGCAAAAGGAAAATGAAATGATCAAAATATATAGGGAAAAAAGACTAATACAATTGACTTTTCTTTTAATTTTAAATTGTAAAGTACTAGCACAAGAAAACCTTCTCTTAGTGGAAAACAAAAAACCTTTTGAAAGACCCAACTTGTCTTGTGTTTAATATGAGAAAAACATATGAATTACTCCATCAATTACAAACAGATTAATATTGATATTTGCCAGCCATAATTAAAAAAACAGATTAATATTGAGCTGTGAATCCTTCGAAAACAACCTCTTTTCCTCCATAAGGTTCCTCTACGAAATACGAATAAAATCTGTGTATACTTTATCCTTTGCAAATTCCACTGTAGGATTACCTTGGGTACGTTGTTATTGTTGTAACTTGTAATACAAAACCAAAAAACATAATACATAAACATGCCCTTTAATTTGGTTTCAACAAAGTCAAGCGAGAACGAGCAAGAAAAGGGATGCGCTAAGAAGCAACGGCTTTTGTGCAGATGTTGTGCCCTTGCTTCTTGCCTTATCTTACTGAGTAAAATAACCTTTCGCGCACCCATTCCCGCACGACGTTCCTGTTCCAAAATTAGAACGCCCTCTCCTTCTTGATATCCAAAGGAGAGCCGTCCTACCTAAACCAATCATCATATCGATCCCTAGGCCCCATTGTTGGAAAGGCTCGAATTCAAAATCGTACGATATCTATGCTTTTCAATTTTGGATGTGTACAAGTAGACACGTAAACTTATATAAAGTTGAACAAGTAGACACACGCATCCTACGTAGTAATTTGCGTGAGACGTCACGTAGGACGCGTATATCTACTTATTCAACTTTATACAAATTTTAAGTTTACGCTTGTGTACGCTCAAAAATTGACCAAAATGATTCTATTGCTTTCTTTCCTTTTTTTTTGTGCAGATCACCAACATATTACACAATATACAATTTGAAGAAGTTTACAGAAAATCTAACAAAAAAATAAATAATGAGTTTCTTGGATTTGAGTTTTTTCTTTAAATAAATTTTTTTAAAAAGGTATCCTTTCTTTGTAATGTATTGCTTGGAAGTACTGTCATTGAGGACCCTTCATGTTTAAACTATCTACTTGTCTTTTCTGTCACACCTACCATATTTTAATTTGGATATTATTTCACATGTATTAAAAAAATCAAACAAGGCTGACATTTATTATTTATCCAAATTAGTAGCAGTAATAATAAAGTAATCTCTTAATTTGAAGTGTAAATTAAAAAAACTAAACTTATCTTTTGTATTTTCTTTTGAATTATATTGAGTATTGGAGTAGGTAAGTTGATGTTGGCTTTTTTGACTACTTTATTGACATTTGGTTAACTCATTGTCATAGCAAAAAAAGTCCTTGCTATTGCACTTTTTTTTTTCCAACAAAAAAATGTGGGAAAATTTGAATATCATGAGTGACATTTAGTACTGACAGAAAATTTGAACCTTCATCAAATTTTCATTTTAAAATGTAGAAATTTGTGTATAAATTTTCAAAATTTCAGTTGTTCCACGTAAATTCTGACAGAGGAAGTAATTAAAAAGAGAACACTTTAGTCTTTATTTGAAAATTTATTAAAATGGAGTAAGAAAATAAGTTTGAAGCAGTTTAGTGAATTTGAAATCTAACTCCAAGTTAGAATTGAAAATTTTATAATCAAACACTAATTTTTAACAAGGATTTCATATCACGTGCTAGTTCTTTTTCTCTTTCCCTTAGATTTATCTTTAATAAGTCCTTCACCTTTTCTCGTATGACGACATCTATGATTATGAAATTAAGAAATGAACAGTTGCAACAATCATGTTAAATTTCTTTTGACAGTTTTAGATTAGCAGAACGAACGAAATGAGAAGAAATCCCCAGGATGAAAAGAAGCTTGAAAGAGAGAACCAAAAATAAAATAACAAGATCAAACGAGCAAAAAGCCACGAAAGTTAACGATAAAAGCATAGACTTTATGCAAGAGGGTAAGTAAAAATTATTTTTTTTAAAAAGTGAATAATTCTTATGGTTAAACGATTGTGAATTTTTACATAAAAAAACATGTTGGATGCAACTCAAATAATTGTTGAGAAAAAATAATACTAATAATTTATTTAGATAATGCACTGAAAAATAGAAACATAAACCGTGCAAGTCTCTGCTTCTACTGATTGATTAAGCGTGTCTTGTTTCTAACATGCGCTGAGAATGAGGCACATGATTAACTTGCCCAACGTTCCAAGAACCTTCATCATTAACTCTTAAACATGATTTTCCTTTTTTACCCCTTAGTTTTGTTTTTTTCTAATTTCTCGTCCCGTGTTTGATACCCGCTTTGAGCCTCGACAAAACTCAATTCACACCATAAAGTTCCTCTTTAAGGTAAAATGTTCCTTATCAAAAGTGATTTCACTCTCAGAATTCGAACTCAAAATCTTTAATAAATGATGGATGAATATTTTCTAGTCTATCACAATCTTTGATGCAGTAATAATTGAGTCCGTATAATAAATAAAGGGGATTCACCATTACTAAAAATGTTTGTTCTAAAATGCTTTATCTATTTACAAAAAGTAAAAAATACTTTTACTTATAATTTTTTTAGATATCGTGTGAAAGAGAAATATGATAATTCATATGGAACGAAAGAATACTTTATTTCATCTTTTCTTTTATTAATGTCGTTTGTTTATTACAAAGCTTTATGCAATTATTAGATCCAAATCATCATCTCATGGTTTTCTCTCTTTCATGTAACTTCATTTATGACGTGGGTAAGTACATCAACTTTTTGTACATTTCATTCAATGCATTTTCGTCTCACCAAAACTAAACAAACAAGAGAAAATCAGGGAGTAATTAAACTCATAAATAAAACAAATAAATTGGGATTAAGAATGTAATTAGTGAGTGCTACTATTGTGGCTACTCAATAGAGTAAATCAACATTGACAAAAAAATCAAAAGGTTAAAAAGGGTATTAAAGATATATATAGGGGTAAATAAGTAACAAGAAAAAGAGGAGATCGTCGCTATCACATGGGATGGAAGACTAGCTTTACCTAATTTACTTTTTTTCCCTAAAACAATGATTAGCTGTTCCCCAATAAAATGATTAGCAATTAAAAAGAATTTTAAGACACTAACAAAAGCAAAAATAATAGTATTTCCTTCTTTCTCTTTTATTTTACCAGTTTAAACTTTACACACTTATTAAAAAATAATAATTATCGTGAGTATTTTACTAGTTATAGATCTTGAAAAATATTTAAAGAATAAGTAATTAAAATTGAGGGTAAAATATGAAAAAAAGTATTTTTCTATTAATATGTTAAAGATAAATAAAAATAAAAATATATTTTTAATATAGAAATGGACACAAAAAAGTAATACACTAGTTGCAAAAATAAATAGTTTTGCATAAAAAGAATAATATTATATTTAAAAAATTAATGTTCAAGGAATGATCCCATGTTTACACTTATTCTTCTCCATGAATTCAACATTTTCATAATTGCTTATTCTCAAACTCCTAACATGTTGAGATTCACATGAAAATATTTAAAAGACTATACAGTATTACAAGTTTGATTATTCTTCATTTAACTGAGGTTGTAGCAGAGTGAGAAGTAATCATTCAATTTTAATTGTAAATCTCGAGTTCAAATTTGAGGTATGAACTAAAGATATTATCTTCATTAAGGAATATTGCTCTTTTATTACTTATCTTTTCTAGCCTGTTTTAGTCATGAGTTGGAGGTTTATCGAAAATAATCTCTCTACCTTACCTTATGAAACTACGCTAAATATGTTATTGTTGTAATGAATATTAATATTTATTTAATTTAAATTTTAATGAGACATCAATTTAAATATCGGACGCCAAATGAAAAACGCAAGATTGTATTTATGAGAAAATATTCAAAGTTGATCAATCAAAGCCACGCCTGTAAAGGCCCACACTTCCTTTAGTCCGCCGCTCCTTCTTCTATTTCTAATCTATTATCTTCTTCTCCATTTTCTGTTTGATTTTTTTTTCCTTCTAATTTAACACTGTTTTAACCATTTCCTTCCCAAAATTCTTCTTCTTCACCTCATAAACTGTCTCTGTTTCTTCCACCAAATCTCTCTTTGAACCCAATATTTTTTTTATTTGTTTTTTTTGCTTACATTTTTAACTAAGTTGGTGACACTTAATAGTAGTTTCCACTCAAAGGGGTTGTTACAGATTTAAGATTCTTGAATTCACTCATAAGCTTTGTTCTGTTTTCTTTATTGTTTAGTATCTAAAAAAGACAACTTTATCTTCTTTTTTTTATCCTTCTTTTTCCAGCTTTTCTTTGTTTGTTTTCATCTGTTATTAAATCCACCGTCTTGGGTTTGTTCCTGTTTTCTTTTTCAATTTTGAATCTTTTTGCTTTCTGGGGTTTTTATTTTTTGTTGAATTTTTGAAGTTCTTGGGAACTGTTTCTTCAGATGGGTTCTTTCAGTTCTGGGGTTCTGTAGAAACTTAGTGTGTTCTTGAGAGTGTGAGGAATTATTGTGAAAAAAGATGAGAACTTGTGTAACTTTGCATGTTTTAGTTACTGTTGGAGTATTTCTTGTGATCTGTGATGCTTTTCCATCAAATGAAGGTGTGTACTATCAATTCAAGCTCAGATCTTGATGTGGTCACTGCTATAAAGTTTCAATTTTTTTGTCTTTTAATTGATCATTTAGTGTTACAATGCAGGGTGTTATGTAATGTTGTTTAGGAAAGATCTTGTATTTTCTTGTTTTTGAGATACTTGCTGCATTTTTTCTGTTGAGTTGAGGGTCTATCGGAAACAACCTCTCTACCCCACAAAGGTAGGGGTAAGGTCTTGTACATCCTACCGTCCCCATATCCCACTTGTGGGATTAGACGGGGTATGTTGTTGTTGTTGTAGCTACTTGCTGCATTTTATGAGATTGTAATTCAATGATTAGGTAGTTTATTCTGAGTGAATCTGAGTTGGGGACTCTTTGTGATACAGTTTATGCTCTCAATACCTTCAAGGAAGCTATATATGAAGACCCTCTTCTGGTTTTGTCAAATTGGAATGCCTTAGATTCAGATCCTTGTGGTTGGGCTGGAATCTTTTGTTCTATGGCTCAAGATCATGTCATAAAAATGTGAGTTATTGTCTTCAATTTTATGTGCTATACACGGATAGGTTGTTTGGTTAATGATTTTTTTCTCAACTAAAATGCAATCTAATGAATCTTTTATGGACTCAAGTTTAGTGCAAATGAGCCTCTAATTTCACATTTCCACTGGCTCGTGTGACAGTAACATTTCTGGCGCTTCGTTGAAGGGATTTCTTTCACCCAATTTGCATCTACTCTCCTCTTTGCAAGAACTGTAAGTTATTTCCTAATAGATTTATAAAAATTACATAGTTCTGGTTGTTCTTTTAAGTGGTTTTGTAAAAGCTTATGTTGTGCACTCGCAATATGCAGAATTTTGCATGGAAATGTACTGATTGGTACAATTCCTAAGGAGATTGGCCTATTGAAAAACCTGAAGGCCTTGGATTTGGGTGCTAACCAGCTAACAGGACCAATTCCTCCCGAGCTTGGCAATTTGTCAAACATTATGAAAATGTTAGTCTAACTCGAATTTTGTAGGTTTATTTGTACTTGCCTTTACCTATCTTCGTTGAAGCTCCTTAACTTTTCTAGCTTGCATGTGTCTCTGCAGAAACCTACAATCTAATGGATTAACGGGGAAATTGCCTGCTGAGCTTGGTAATTTGAAATACCTTGAGGAACTTCGGTTGGACAGGAACAAACTCCAAGGACTAGTGCCTGCTAATAATGGATCAGATTTTACATCCGGTGTACATGGAATGTGAGTTGATTAGCTACATCGTGTACTTTATCGTTTTTCTTTTGAATTTTCTGGTATGTGGGTAAGGAGTAATACATGATTCTCTGTTTATCTACTTGTTGTTTATCCTTAGAGCATTTTTTGGTCTAGGGTTCTGAGAGATATTTGAAGGTTGAGTGACCGAAGAATCTAATTTCCTATCTCCTGATTATGCCAATTATTATCTGGAATCTTTAGAGTCCAGAGAAGTGAAGTGCTTATGAGGTGAAGTTTATTGTTTTGGCAGCATTGTTTGACACATGCTTCCCTCAGATTGACACTCATGGCTGTTTTACTTGAATCTAGAGTAGTTCATTCTGTTTCAGCATGGAAACATTACAGATTTCAGGTGTGGGGAGTCGGGACTAATAAGTAATAAGTGTTGTTTGATGGAAGTATGGGTGAATTTGGGGACTCCAACGGGGTGTGGTTTTTCCTAGCCTTTAATATTGACCAATTGAGCACTATTACAGAGTTCAGAATGGATGTTTCAAAAGTTTAATGATGATGTTCTTGGAAATGATTTGTATTTATGAAGAAAAATGAGTTAGACCTGTTCGGTGTAGCCTTATGTCCATCACATGTATCTCTATCTAACCGGTGGTTTCTTATTTTTTTCTGTTATACCTTTTTAGGTATGCTACTGGTGCCAGCCCGACAGGTTTTTGCCGCACATCCCAGCTCAAAGTGGCTGATTTCTCATTCAACTTTCTTATTGGAAGCATTCCAAAGTGTTTGGGTTACCTTCCAAAGTCAGTTCTTAACTCTGCGCCATAATTCTTGTTTTACCTTATCTTCTCTATTCCTGAATGCCTGTTTTATTCATTGCTGTAAATCCATACTTGATAAAATTAAAAAAATTGCTGTCAATTCAATTTCAAGGAAATTGTCTCCAGAGCAAACATCCAAAGCAGCACTCTGATTACTATTTCTGATGCCATTTTGTGTTTCCATAGATCTAGCTTTCAAGGAAACTGCCTTCAGCACAAAGATCCGAAGCAGCGCTCTGCTGCTCTATGTGGTAAGTAATGCTACTCGAGCTTTTCTCTGAAGCCAGTAAACAATCTCATATTACAATTTTTAACACAAGGCATTGTCTGTGCAGCTCAGTCTAGGAGAATTTATTTATTTTTCTTAACAGTTGCAGTCAAATATATCTTTATTATAATAAGACTGAACTGGTTGTGTTGACATCACATTATAGGTGGTACTCCGCCTCCCACTAGCCATGCATCAACAATCAATAATAAGCACCAGCCTGTTGAAGAACCGAGACATCAGGCTTCTTCCAAGCCCACTTGGCTTTTGGCTTTAGAAGTGGTAACAGGAGTTATGGTGGGTTCTCTCTTCATCGTGGGTCTTGTGACTGGCCTTCAGAGGTTTAAGAACAAATCCTCCATCATACCTTGGAAGAAATCAGGAAGTGAGAAAGATCATATGACAATTTATGTAGGTTAGTACTATCAAGACTGTCTGACGATTCTGCGTATTGCACTGATTCTTTCTCAAACGGGACTTTATACTTCAGAAGCATTGACCTTAATCTTCATTTCTATTTACCACTGATGTTTCTTTGTAGATACTGGTATGCTGAAAGATGTCATAAGATACAGCAGACAAGAACTTGAGGTAGCTTGTGAAGATTTCAGCAACATCATTGGATCCTCACCAGATAGCTTAGTTTACAAAGGAACCATGAAAGGTGGACCTGAAATAGCTGTAATATCGCTTTGTGTCAAAGAAGAGCACTGGACAGCCTATCTAGAGCTTTATTTTCAGAAAGAGGTGAGACTCATTTTTTTATTCATGATCACTATTCAGCTCTCATAGGCAATCGAAAAGATCCAAAAGTTTGCATCTTAAGTTCCATGCTCTAACTTTTGTTAATTTACCTTAGGTGGCGGAATTGGCCAGAATAGATCACGAGAACGCTGGGAAACTTCTAGGCTATTGCAGAGAGAGTAGTCCCTTTACGAGGATGTTGGTGTTTGAATATGCATCTAATGGGACATTATATGAACACCTTCATTGTGAGTAAAGTGAATTAGTTTCTTGCATACACTTCAGTATATGTTTTCAAGGCGAATTCCTAACTCTTTGAACATATCATAGATGGAGAAGGATGCCAACTATCTTGGACACGCAGGATGAAAATAGTTATTGGCATCGCCAAGGGACTGACATATTTCCATTCAGAACTTGACCCTCCATTTACTATATCAGAACTGAATTCAAATTCTGTATATCTCACAGAAGATTTTTCTCCCAAGGTAAACGAAAGACCATTATATGTCATTGACTTATAAAACAGTGCTAAACAATTCTTCCCATTTTTATTCCCGTTAAGCTTGTATACCCATCATGCTCTTAACTCTTAAGCATATACAAAAAACTTAAGCATTTTCTTAATTGGCTGCTCAAAATCTATTTAATTTGGTGCAGCTTGTTGACTTTGAAAGTTGGAAGTCGATAATTTCCAGATCAGAAAAGAACTCGGGTGCTATCAGTAGTGAAGGAGCTATATGTGTCCTTCCAAATACTCTAGAGAGCCGTCATCTCGATGTCCAGGGTAACATTTATGCATTTGGAATACTGCTACTGGAAATAATCAGTGGGAGACCTCCATATTGCAAAGATAAAGGGTGCTTAGTAGATTGGGTAAGGATTTCTTTTCATGTCAAAATTTTCCTACTGTGAAAGGACTTTCCCCGCAGAACCAGTTTCTAAACGCGTTGGCAGGACCTGAATTCAACCTTCCACGTGCAGGCTAAGGAATTCCTTGAAGTGCCAGAGGTATTATCCTGCGTTGTTGATCCCGAGTTGAAACATTTCAAACAGGAAGACCTAAAAGTGATATGTGAGGTGATCAACCTTTGCATCCACCCGAGTACGAGTAGAAGGACTTCCATGAAGGACCTGTGTGCTATTCTGGAGAGCAACATTGACACTTCCATCACTGCAGAGCTCAAGGCGTCATCTTTGGCGTGGGCCGAGCTTGCGCTTTCATCCTAACTGACAGAAGGCTAACAGTATATATATCAGAAATATGTAATTGTCTACCACTCTTTCCTTTTTTTTTGACCTCTCGATTTCGTTCCCAATGTGTTCTGGAGTGATGGTTGAGTTCATGTAAATTTTGAGTCTGTAGGAAAAAATTAGAGTTGAAGAGATGCCTACTGTTGATTCTTTGTAAACAACTGGTTCTTTACTAAAATGAGTGAGTGTTCATAGTGAATGATTATGCACCAGATGACAGAAAAATGACCACATTTTTTAAACTTTCAAAATGTACTGGAACTCACCTGAGTCCTCGAGTTTCATCTCAAAATGGATCTTGGGTCTAACTTAACTCCAAGAGAAATGTGATGAATGGGATGCATTGCACATCGGTGATGGATGAGCACTCTCCGGGCTCCCTATAAGGCTTGGGCGATCCTCTTTACTTTGAGCTAGCTTTCGAGGTTGCGTTAGATTCAAGATCAATTCTTTTACGAAGTCACAAATAGTAAAGCTTTATAGTACATTATCTACGTAAAAAAGCCTAATATTAACTAGTGTACAATTGCACATGCTCAAGATAAAAATTGGGACACAATTCTCAAGCCCACTTAAAGTAAGGGCCCATTTGCCTTCTTGCTTCTTGGGCTTAATAATACTTGAATTGAATCCAATTCATATAGTCGCTCCCAACCACCTAAATTAACAAATCGCGTTACATTTTGAATCGAACATTCACCATCATCAATTTCATACTCTGAAAGATTGTCATGGTCAACTGAAAAAAACCTTTGTAAATTTAGTTAGTTATGATGAAATCTATGTTCAGATTGTTATTTTGGATTGTACTTAAAAATGAGCAATTAACATTTATTAAATAAAGATAAGTTTTGTTGATTTTGTTGACCATGCTTCAGAAGATTACATTAATCCAATATTCTATAAAATAGTTACTTTAATCTCTTCTATATCTGGCCTTATATAACACCTTTCTCATAGAAGCAAAGTCCTCATACTCCTAGCAAATCAAGTAATGAATGAATTCAGGATGCATCAAAAAATTGTTCGACAAATTTTGTTGGTGTTATGTTTATTTTTGAGTTATAATGGGATACAAGGAGAAAAAATACTATCGAAATTAGAGGACATGGAGTTAGAGAAACAACTAAAACTTTTGAACAAACCAGCAATCAAAACAGTTAAGGTATATGTTTCCTGTTCATATATAGTATTTGTAAGTCTGATGAAACATTTATTATTTTTATTTGATAATATCAATTTTGTTGTATTTGAAAATTGAACCCTCTACTTATAGTATTCTTTACAAAAAAAATTTTAATATACATTTTATCTTGCAAATTTGCAGACAAAAGGCATAACAATGGCGTAGATAAAAACCAATTTCGACTTTTCGAATTCGAATGTCAATAATTTTATTTTAAAAATGTCAATTGTCTATGCGATATTGTTTTGTATTTAAAAGGTATACATTGAATACTCGGAATTAAATTATTTGTCATGTTTCTCTTTAACACGTCCTTTAAAGAAGTATTAATTAGGAGGATTTTTTTTACTATTGTACCCTCATTTATGTCCTATTTCAAGACATAAATGAGGGTACAATAGTAAAAAAAATCCTCCTAATTAATCTCTCTTCCTTAAATATTTACTCTATTAAGATGTTTGAGTTTTCAAGAATAATTACTACTAAGGATAAAATGGAAAAATATAATTAATTTTTTCTTGAATTTCTAGAATGACAAATAGTTTGAGACAACTATTTTTAGAAGTCATAACAGATAATTTGAGACGAAAGGAGCAACAACTAGCAAGATGTATTAATACTGTAACATCAATAACTTATTTATGATTTTTGTTTACAGACAAAATATGGGGAAATATACGATTGTGTAGATTTTTACAAACAACATGCATTTGATCACCCGTTGCTGAAGGACCATGATTTTCATCCTAAGGCACATCTCTACTCTCTTTTTACTTTATTTTTTGTACACATATATGATACTATTGACATACAATAAAATATTTGGATGAACAGATGAAACCTACTTTATCTATGACAAAGCAAAATTCAGATGCCTCAACAACTAGTAGGTTTTCGTCAATATGGTCAAAAGATGGAGGTTGCCCTTCTGGAACTGTTCCTATTAAGAGAATTACAAAGGAAGATCTCATAAGACAAAGAGATATGCCACCGCCAGAAAATGACAATTTCGACGATCAATTTGTTGGCGTAAGATAATTTATGAACAATTTAATGTTTTTGCTTGAATAATTCATACCTAAACATGAGAATTTATGCAGAGCAACAACAATAGTGAGCAAACAGGAAGCTACGTATTTTCATCTGGATACACGGTACATGACTATGAAAATATTGTCATATTTTCATTTTTCATTTTTTTGTGAATGTTTTTCTAATATGTAAAAGTTAATTAAAAAGATTCTTTTTTATATTCAGCGTACAATAGTTAAAACTTTGGAAGATCCAAATGCAAAGTTTTCGGGAGCTGGAATGGCAACTAGTTTGTTCAATCCTCACGTTAAAGACAAACAAATGAGTGCTTGTCGAATAAGAATTTTGAAAGGGTCAGATGTTTTACAAGTTGGTTGGAGAGTAAGTTTAACTCATGACCTTTTTCTTACGTAATTTAATTGTTTCATTGAAAGAATGTCTCCTAGATTTCAATTATAAACTTTATTATAAATCCATATTCGTTTATTATAATATCATTGTTTCGTATTAATTTCAGGTGGATCCAACATTATATGGAGATAATAAAACTAGACTTTTCATACATTCTCAGGTAAGTTGTCTTAGTACTTTGATGATTTCAACTACTATGTCTTTTGGTTTAGCTATATATAATTTTCCTTCATGTGCAAGAGTTTAAGTATCGGATATGCAAGGGCGGAGACAGGTAGGGTCAATCTAATCAAAAACCCCTTTTGCAGAAAATTACATTGTTTATATATGGTTAAAATTATTTTTATATACATATAATAGATGCTGAATTCCCTTTGACTTCTTCGTGTGTTTATAACTTCATGTTTTGAACCCCGACCTTTAGTATAAATCTTGGCTCCACCACTGAAGATATGTTTTTATGTTTTCTAGATAGGTAAAATTGGTTGTTTCAATACATTATGCCCTGGCTTTGTATATGTAAACACCGATGTACCTCTTGATATGTCATTCGAGGACAATCTTTCAGAACGTGGAGTAAAGACATGGGAGATCATAATGTACATTTATAGGGTACTTCTACACTTTTATTTATCGTCTATTTTTTTTTATTATTATGACTATATATACAAGTATACATGGATTATACAACACATAAATACTGATATTGATAATTTCTTCAAAATAAGGATCAAGGCATTGGAAACTGGTGGCTTCTACTGGGACAAAACTATGAACAAGTTGGTTTTTGGCCGCATAGGCTCTTCACTGACTTGGCAGGTTTTGCTACGAGTGTTGAGTGGGGAGGAGTTACTTATAGTCCACCAGGTTTACCTGAACCTCCAATGGGCTCAAGCTTTTTTCCAATTGGAAATGCTACTTATGATGCGTATTGTAGGAGCATTGTAGTTTCAAATGAGGAAGGAGAGTCGGTTGCACTAGATAAAGTATTCAGACATACCGATAATTATTATTTGTACAATGTTCTATTCCAACGAATTTTGGATGGTTCAGAGTCTTTTATTTATGTTATTTATGGTGGACCTGGTAGGATTGCGTGAGTCAAATTCTTGTTAATTACTCCTATAAGGATATTCATGTTCAACGTTTACAGAAATAATTATATAAGTGGATAGTTCTTCTTCCGAACCTTACCGTTTTTTTTTTGGTTATATTTTTCATTAATTTGAGTGATAACATTTAAACGAAAAAAAGTAACAAAACTAAGAGGAAAAAGTATATATCATTTTTATTGTTGTTTGATATAAACAAAGTGACTGGGAAGTGAATTAAAGCTTGTTTGTTTTCCTTTTCTATTTTGGAAATTCCAAGAGCAGTACTGTGTGAAGAAAGATCCATTATTCAAGACGAAAAGACAAGCCCTAATTCTTTTTAATTAGGCTCTATAGTCTGGTCACAGTCCCTGGTACATAAGGTCTTATTGTTATCCGTAAGTCTTGTTTTGGGGGAGCGATATCTGCTTTTGACTGATAGAAAGCATCTCTCTTTTGTCTCTCCTGATTGAACTCGCTAAAAAATCACAATAGAAAAAGTTCTTTGCCGGGAGAATTCTTTTGGGAATATGATGGAGAAAAAGAGTACCATATTGTATACATTGTTGTGAAGTAACAAGTCGCTTTACATTTTGAATTGAACATTCACAATTATAGTCAACTGAAAAACCTTTATAAATTCGATTATATTCTGATTAAATCTATGTTCAGATTATAATTTTGGATGTTACTTAGAAATGAGCAATCAACATTTATTAAATAAATATTTTTTGTAGATATTGTACGTTGACCATACTTCAGAAGATTACATTAATTTAATATCTTGTATAGTAGTTACTTTAGTCTCTTCTGTACCTTTATTATATAAATCAAAATTCAGTGTTTAGAGCTTTCAAGTTATGTTATAGTTTGATTTTACAAAAAAAAACTTACATTCAAGGCTGCAAAAAGATGAATGAATTCACGATGCATCAAAGAACTGTTCAACAAATTTTGCTGATGCTGTATTTTCTTTTGAGTTATAATGGGGTACAGGGAGCAACAAAGCTATCCAAATTGGAGGACATGGAGTTAGAGAAACAACTAAAAGTTTTGAACAAGCCAACAATCAAAACAATCAAGGTATTTTTTTTTGGATTCATATAGTATTTATAAGTCTCATGAGACTATTATTTTTATTTGATAATATCACCTTTACCATGAGTTTTTTGGTAAATGAACCTCATTTCTATCTCCTCCTTTTTTTTTATTACTGTAACTTTGGTAACTTATTTATGATTTTTTTTGTTCACAGACAAAAAATGGTGATACATACAATTGTGTAGATTTCTATAAATAACATGCGTTTGATCACCCGTTGTCAAAGGGTCATAATTTTTGTCCTAAGGCATATCTCTAGTCTCTTTTTACTTTTATTTTTTTGTACAAGGATATGATATTTGTTGACATACAATTAAATTTTGGTTAAACAGATGAAACCTACTTTATCTAGGATAACGCAAAATTCAGATGCCTCAACAGCTAGAAGGTCATCGACAATATGGTCAAAAGATGGAGGTTGTCCTTCTGGAACTGTTCCAATTAGAAAGATTACGAAGGATGATCTTATAAGACACAGAGATATGCCACCGCCAGAAAATGTCAACTTCGACGATCAATTTATTGGCGTAAGATAATTTATGAACAAATATAATGCATTTACTTGAATAATTCATACCTAAACATGAGATTTCATTGTCTTACTTATACATATATTTCAATACATCTAATGCAGAGCAACAACAATAGTGAGCAAAAAGGAATCGACATATCTTCACAAGGATATAAGGTACATAACTATGAAAATATTGTCTTATTTTTAGTTTTCAATTTTTTTGAATTCTTTTATATAATCCGTTTTATTTAATTGGATTTGGAGTAACAAATGTGCTAAGTTTAATTTACAATTTGGAGTGGCTTTTTTTTCTTTCAAAATATAAAATTTGTGTTGTCAAGGTGTATGCATTTGCCCTTTTAAGATAGCAATATATATTTAATACTGTAAAAAGTATTTTTTTTTATATTCAGCGTGCAATAGTTCGAACGCCAAAAGATCCCAATACAAAGTTTGGGGGAGCTAGAATGTCAGCTAGTTTGTACAATCCCCATGTCGAAGGCAAACAACATAGTGCTTGTCGAATAAAAATTCAAAAAGGATTAGATGTCTTACAAGTTGGTTGGAGAGTAAGTTTAACTGAACTTTTCAATACATAATTTAATTGTTTCATAGAAAGAATGTCTCTAAGATGTCAATTATAAACTTTATTATAAATCCATATTCACTTATTATAATATTGTTGTTTCATATTTCAGGTGGATCCAATATTATATGGGGATAATAAAACTAGACTTTTCATACATTCTCAGGTAACTTATAGCTCGTCTTAGTATTTTGATGATTTCAATCTCGAGTTCATGAAATTAAACTACTACTATATATCTTTTGGTTTAGCTATTTTTTCCCCCCTTCATGTGCAAGAGTTCAAGTATAAGATATGTCTTTATGCTTTCTAGGCAGGTAAAATTCAATGTTTCAATACATTATGTCCCGGCTTTGTACAAGTAAGCAGTAAGATACCTCTTGATATGTCATACGAGGGCCATCTTTCACAACGTGGAGTGACGACATGGGAGGACACAATGTACATTGATAGGGTACTTTTATATATTTGTGCACTGAGTAAATTTTTATCTTGATTTTACAAGTATATATGGATTACAAATACTGACATTGATAATTTCTTCAAAATAAGGATCTGGTTAAAGGAAACTGGTGGCTTCTAATGGAAGAAAACAACGAACAAATTGGTTTTTGGCTGCAATGGCTCTTCACTGACTTGGCAGGTTTTGCTACGATTGTTGAATGGGGAGGAGTTGTATATAGTCCTCCAGGTGTACCTGAACCTCCAATGGGCTCAAGCTTTTTCCCCACTGAAAACTCTCTTAATGATGCTTATTGTCGGAGCATTGCAGTTTCAAACGAGACAGGACATACGGTTGACATATATAGAGTAATCACAGATACCGATAATTATAATAAGTACAAGGTCTTATTCGAGCGACTTTCGAATGGTTCAGAGTCTTATAGTTATGTTCTTTATGGTGGACCTGGTGAGAGTACACCAGTCTGAGTCTTGTTAATCACTATTGTAATAATATCTATGTTCAATGTCTACTAAAATATCGAGCTTTAATTTCTTGATGAATTTTCACAATTTGCTCTTGTAGCGGACCTTAACTTGCAATTTTTTTCTTCTTTTTTACATGCTTAATCTCGATTTTCTTGGGTTCCAATTTTGCTTCACATTTGTCTTTCGTCCAGTATTTGAGGTTGCTAGCTTAATCGGGTGAAAATACGACGGTGTTTAAGTGGATTTCATAATTCCTCCGGGGAGAGTAATATACATTATATAAAAATTGAAATACAGTGTATATATACATAGCAATACATTATATACATTGCTTATATCCACCAAATTGGAATTTTCCATTACTGAAAGTTGTGAACGTTCCGATGATGTTATGGGTTTGAAATGAGTATCGGTTGGATTCAAGAAACTATATTCAGTTGCCATAAACTAAGTTTCCATCTTCGTGTAGGAAAAGGAAAAATTAAGCGTTCTGAACCTCTGACCTTAAGCTAGCTCTGCCCCTGTGTGACACTCTCACAAGCGTACCTACACATGCACCCTTAAATGAAGAATGCCTAAGCGGGTGAAATAAAAAACCTGGACTATGACGATAAACTATTTATCAGACATGTACATCTCTGTAATTGTCCCTTTTAATTATTCTATGATTCTCTTTCATTCGATCAAATCATAAGGGCCGAATGCCTTTTTCTTGCTTGCTTTTTGGGTTCAATATTTTGAATTCAAATGACATAACTAGTTGGGCTCAACCACCAAAACATATGTCGCTTTAGTGTACACGAAATATTGTAAATTAAAAGATTGTTATCGTCTATAAAAGAGTATATAAAAAACTTCATTCGCAGAATACCTTAATATTTTATTTATTTTGTCGTGACTATTCAAAATGGATTCGTTTAATTCCTTTTCCCCCCCTCCTTTTGGTTCCTCTTTTAAGGCCAAGAAATTATTAGTTTCCCAAAAATAGTTTGCGGGAAATCCAGTTCATCAGGCAAAGTTTAGAGGCTAGTAAATTTCTCCAAGAGTTTGACTCATAGAATGATTATACATGGTTAGATTTTTTTGAATATTATATAGATGTGAACGGTCAATTTTCATCAACTGAAAAACCTTTGTAAATTCCATTTGTTCTGATGACATCTATGTTCAAATTGTTATTTTTGGATATTATTTATAAATGAACAGTCAACATTTATTAAATACAGATCTTGTAGATTTTGTTGGTCAAAATTCATAGGATTACATTAATTTATTATCTTGTATAGTAGTCAAAATTGATCTCTTCTTTAACTTTATATAATGCCTTCCTCGTAGTAGCAAAGGTCTCACAAAAAAATGAATGAATTCAGGAAGCATCAAAGAATTGTTCAACAAATTTTCCTGGTGATATTCTTCCTTTTGAGTTATAATGGGGTACAAGGAGAAAAGAAGCTATCTGAATTAGAAGACGTAGAGTTAGAGAAACAATTAAAACTTTTGAACAAGCTAACAATCAAAACAATTAAGGTAATTGTTTTTGGGTTCCTTGTATTCATAATTCTTTGAGATACATATTATGTTTATTTAATAATATAAGTTTGCAAGATAAAAACAGTATTCCTCTTTCACATTTTTTTTTTGTAAAAGCAAAATGTCTATTTAAGTTAGAAAAACTCACCTTTGGGGAAGTTGTAGAGAAGAAATGGGTGGGGTTGGGCCGGGTCGATTGGGAATTGAAGGGAAGAAAGGAGGATGATTTTGGTTAAAGACATAAATATCCCTAAATTTAATGTGTTCGCATAAATAATAAGGATATTTTAGGGGGGGAAACTGGAGGGATGCTAACGTACATTTTATCTTGCAAATTTTCAGACAAAAAGCATAATAATTTGTTATGATCTACAAACAATTATTTTGTTATACTGTTTTGTATTTAAAAGGTACATATTGAATAGTAAGATGTATAACTACTGTAATTTAGGTATCTTATTTATGATTTTTTTGTTCACAGACTAAATATGGGGATGTATACGATTGTGTTGATTTCTACAAACAACATGCGTTTGATCACCCGTTGTTGAAGGACCATAATTTCCATCCCAAGGTATATCTCTACTCTCTTCTTACTTTCATTTTTTTGTACAAGGATATGATATTGTTGATATATAACTAAACATATGGTTGAACAGATGGAACCTACATTATCTAAGATAAAGCAAAATTCAAATGGCTCAACAACTAATAGGTCATCGACAATAATATGGCCAAAAGATGGAGGTTGCCCTTCCGGAACTATTCCCGTTAAGAGAATTACGAAGGATGATCTTATAAGACAAAGAAGTATGCCACCTCCAGAAAATGTCAACTTCGACGATCAATTTGTTGGCGTAAGATAATTTATGAACATTTTAATGCATTTACTTGAATATTTCATACCTAAACACATATATTGCAATACATCTAATGCAGATCAACAACAACAGTGAGCAAAAAGGAAGCTACATATCTTCACAAGTATATAAGGTACATAACTATGAAATATATATTGTCATGATTTCTTTTAATTGGATTTGAGGTAACAAATGCAATAAGTTATCCTTGTAAATTTTGGAGTTTTAATTTGGATACTATGTAAAAGTTCATAAAATAAATAATTTATTATATTCAGCTTGCTATTGTTCGAACTCTAAATGATCCAAGAAACAAGTTTGCGGGAGCTGGAATGGCGACTAGTTTGTACAATCCTCACGTTGAAAGCAAACAACATAGTGCTTGTCGACTAAAAATTCAAAAAGGATGGGATATTTTACAAGTTGGTTGGAGAGTAAGTTTACCTGATGTTTAACAAACATAATTTAATTGTTTCATATAAAGAACATGTACAAGATGTCAGTTAGAAGTTTTATTATAAATTTATAATCGAAATATATAATATTGTCATTTTGTATTTTAGGTGGATCCAACATTATACGGGGATAATAAAACTAGGCTTTTCATACATTTTCAGGTAAACTTGTTGTTGTACTTGGTTGATTTCAATCATGAGTTCATGAAACTACTAAATCTTTTGATTTAGCTAATTTTTTCATGCGCAAGAGTTCAAGCATAAGACGTCTTTCTGTTTTTTAGGC
Source organism: Jaltomata sinuosa (assembly GCA_003996215.1). NCBI lineage: Eukaryota > Viridiplantae > Streptophyta > Magnoliopsida > Solanales > Solanaceae > Jaltomata > Jaltomata sinuosa. The sequence continues at coordinate 1,947,401 of QJPP01000005.1, forward strand.
AGGTAAAATTAATTGTTTCAATACATTATGTCCTGGCTTTGTACAAGTAAATAGTAAGATACCTCTTGATATGTCATACGAGGGCCATCTTTCGCAACGTGGAGTGAATACATGGGAGGACACAATGTACATTGAAAGGGTACTTTTATACTTTAATTGTGTAATTTATTTTATCATGTCTATACAAGTATATGAATTACAATTTGAAACATACATAAATACTAACATTGATTTATTTATTTTCAAAAATAAGGATCTAGTCAATGGAAATTGGTGGCTCTTAATGGAAGAAAGTTATGAAAAAATTGGTTTTTGGCCACAAAAGATCTTCACCGACTTGGCAGGTTTTGCTACGAAAGTGGAGTGGGGAGGAGTTGCTTATAGTCCTCCAGGTGTACCTAAACCTCCAATGGGCTCAAGCTTTTTCCCCACTGGATACTTTGATTATGATGGTTATTGTAGGAGCATTGCAGTCTTAAATGAGAAAGGAGAGACGGTTGAAGTACATAGAGTAATCAAACGTGTCGATGATTATTTTATGTACAAAGTTGCATTTGAACGACTTCTAGAAGGTTCAAAGCATTATACTTATGTTCTTTATGGTGGACCTGGTGGAACAAGCTAAGTCTTGTTAGTTACTACTATGATGATATATATATGTTCAATATCCATTGAAATATCAAGCTTTCTTGGTTAATTTATTACTAGAAAGCTCTTCTAGTGGACCTTAACTTGCATTTTTTTTGTTTACATGCTTAATACATTTTTCTATTAGTTCTCTTTTTCAGAGTGTTAAAATTTCAACCACATGCTTCAAATAATTTTCTCAGAATTTCATAAGCAAAATTAACAAACGCAGTTGTGTTTCAATTTTTCTTTACTTGTCTTTCATTCAGTATTTGAAGTTGTTAGCTTAATTGGGTGATTTTTTGCAAAATTTAACTGGATTTTATCAGTTCTCCTGAGATGATATATACATTATACAAAAACATACTCCTTTATACACAACTATACATTATAATTGGGGCGATTAAGCGGGTGAAATAAAAAACCTTGGGTACGACGATAAATTATTTATTCGACATGTACATCTCTGTAATTTTCCCTCTTAATTATTCTATTATTCTCTTTCTTTTGATTTAAACCATAAGGGCCGAATGCCTTTTTCTTTCTTGGAAAAATTACATAATGTATCAAATATTCATGTCTAATTACGCTTCATATCAGCAGTTTAATTCAATTACAAATTCGCAACAGAGGGTTTAAAACTATTGGTATTTGTATTTGCATGCCTTTTTCTCAATCAACACTCAACTGTATTTATATTTGTATATATACCGAGATTCCACAAAAAATATACCAAACGAATTTGTATTTGTATGTCAAGAATTACGAATTTATATTTATATGTCGAAATTAATCTAACGAATTTGTATTTGTATGCCTAAACTATAAAAAGTGTTGATACGAATTGTAATTATGTAAAATATTATTATTAAGACCTCATTAAATTTCTATTAATTGCGGTTTTTGAAAGTTACTCTTCTTTCTTGCTTCTTGGCCTTAATACATATGAATCTAGTTGACATGAATGTCGCATTATTGTGTACACGTAATATTCTGAATTAAAAGATTGTTACCGTTTATAAAGAAATATAAAAAACTTCATTGTACAAGTACTTTAATATTTTGTTTATTTTGTCCTTACTATTCAAAATGGATTTGAACAATTCCTTTTCTTTCCTTTTTAAGGCCAAGAAATCATTAGTTTCCCAAAAATAGTTTGAGGGAAATCCTGTTCATCAGGCAAAGTTTAGAAGCTAAAGTAAATTTCTCCAAAATTTTGACACATAGAATGATATACACTTTTATGAAATTATCCCATGATTATACATGGTTAGAAATTCTTTTTTGAATATTATACAGATGCTAACAATCAATCTTTATCAACTAAAGAACCTTTCAGTCTATGTTCAAATTGTTATTTTTGGATATTACTTGAAATGAACAGTCAACACTTATTATCCAGGCTTCGTTTAGAAAAAACCCAATTGAATTAATAAAATATTTATAATTGCTATTTATATTTTTTCTTTGTAAAGAGAGATAAATCTTGTAGATTTTGTTAGTCAAAATTCAGAAGATTACATTAATTTATTTGCTTGTATAGTAGTCAATTAATCTCTTCTTTAACTTTATATAATGTCTTCCTCATAGTAGCTAAGGTCTCACAAAAAAATGAATGAATTCAAAAAGTATCAAAAAATTATTCAACAAATTTTATTGGTGCTATGTTTCGTTTTGAGTTATAATGGAATACAAGGAGAAAATAAGCTATCTGAATTAGCAGATGTGGGGTTAGAGAAACAATTAAAACTTTTGAACAAGCCAGCAATCAAATCAATTAAGGTAATTGTTTTTGGGTTCATTGTATTCATAATTCTTTGAGACACTATTATGTTTATTTTATAATATCACTTTGCTAGATAAAAACAATATTCCTCTTTCACTTTTTCTTTAAAGAAAAATGTCTATTTAAATTAGTATTTATCTACAAATGAAAAGGCACCAAAGCCCTAATTATTCTACCTCCATTAATCTACTGGTCAATGTTTATGGAAGAGATAAGATTAAATTAAAAACAATTATTTTTGTTATATTGTTTTGTATTTAAAAGGTACATATTGAATATCAAGATGTATAAATACAGTAATTTAGGTATCTTATTTATGATATTTTTTTGTTCACAGACTAAATATGGGGATATATATGATTGTGTTGATTTTTACAAACAACATGCGTTTGATCATCCGTTGTTGAAGGACCATAGTTTCCATCCTAAGGTATATCTTTATTCTCTTCTTACTTTCAATTTTTTGTACAAGGATATGACATTGTTGACATATAACTAAACATTTGGTTGAACAGATGAAATCAACTTTATCTAAGATAAAGCAAAATTCAGATGCCTCAACAGCTAGTAGGTCATCGACAATATGGCCAAAAGATAGAGGTTGCCCTTCCGGAACTATTCCCGTTAAGAGAATAACGAAGGATGATCTTATAAGACAAAGAAGTATGCCACCTCCAGAATATGTCAAATTTGACAATCAATTTGTTGGCGTAAGATAATTATGAACATTTTAATGCTTTTACTTGAATAATTCATACCTAAACACATATATTGCAATACATCTAATGCAGAGCAACAACAATAGTGAGCAAAAAGGAAGCTACATATCTTCACAAGGATATAAGGTACATAACTATGAAAATATTGTCATGATTTCTTTTAATTGGATTTGAAGTAACAAATGCAACAAGTAATACTTGTAGTTTATTTTACAATTTGGAGATTTTTTTAGTTTATTTTTACAATTTGGAGATTTTTTTTTCCGAAATGTCAATTTGTGTTGTCTATGCATTTGCCTTTTGAGATGGCCATTCTTGATAAAAAAAAAATTGTTAAATAAGTTTTGGAACTTAGAGGTTGTACTTGGAGAGAGAGAAAATAACTTACGGTTTTAGTGTATATATAAAGGTTAATTTGGATACTATATAAACGTTCGTAAAATAAATAATTTATTATATTCAGGTTGCAATTGTTCGAACTCTGCGCGATCCAAAAAATAAGTTTGCGGGAGCTGGAATGGCAACTAGTTTGTACAATCCTCACGTTGAAGCCAATCAACATAGTGCTTGTAGACTAAAAATTCTAAAAATTCAAAAAGGACAGGACATTTTACAAGTTGGTTGGAGAGTAAGTCTAACTGACCTTTTGCATATGTAATTTAATTGTTTCATATAAAGAACATGTATAAGATGTAGTTAGAAATTTTATTATAAATTCATATTCGATTATTATAATATTGTCATTTCATATTTTAGGTGGATCCAACATTATATGGAGATAGTAAAACTAGGCTTTTCATACATTTTCAGGTAACTTATCGCAGTACGCTTTGATGAGTTCAATCATGAGTTCATGAAACTACTATATCTTAGCTATTTTTCTTCACGTACAAGAGTTTAAGCATAAGATATGTCTTTATGTTTTCTAGGCAGGTAAAATTCAATGTTTCAATACATTATGTCCTGGTTTTGTACAAGTAAACAACAAGATACCTCTTGATATGTCATACGAGGGCCATCTTTCACAACGTGGAGTGAAGACATGGGAGGACACAATGTACATTGAAAGGGTACTTTTATACTTTAATTGTGTAATTTCTTTTATCATGTCTATACAAGTATAGGAATTACAATTTGAGACGTACATAAATATTGATATTGATTTATTTATTTTTTCAAAAATAAGGATCTAGTCAGTGGAAATTGGTGGCTCTTAATGGAAGAAAGTTATGAAAAAATTGGTTTTTGGCCGCAAAAGATTTTCACCGACTTGGCAAGTTTTGCTACGAATGTGGAGTGGGGAGGAGTTACTTATAGTCTACCAGGTGTACCTGAACCTCCAATGGGCTCAAGCTTTTTTCCCCTTGAAGACGTTGGTTATGATGCTTATTGTAAGAGCATTGCAGTTTTAAACGAGAAAGGAGAGACAGTTGAAATACATAGAGTAATCATACATGTCGATAATCATTTTATGCACAATGCTTTATTTGAACGACTTTCGGATGGTTCAAAGACTTTTAGTTATGTTCTTTATGGTGGACCTGGCGGAACAGGCTAAGTCTCGTTAGTTACTACTATGATGATATTTATGTTCAATATCCACTGAAATATCAAGTTTTCTTGGTGAATTTATAATTAGACAGCTCTTCTGGTGGACTGCATTTTTTTTGGTTTTACATGCTTAATCCATTTTTCTATTAGTTCTCTTTTTAATTAAAAAATTGTTATATTTTTGTTAATCGAGTTATAACTTTTTAACAAAAAAAAGTAACAAAATGAAGAGGGAAAAAAATCATTTTGATTATTCTTGATTCAAACAAAGTTGGAGTGAATTAAAGCTCTTTTTTTTTCTTTTTTCTTTTCTATATTGTAAATCGAGGAGCAGAGAAATTGTATGAAGAAATATCCATTATTGAAGAAAAAGAAAACTAAGTTTACTAAATCTAAGATCATTGGGTTGAAATTCACTAATTAATGGGTTATAAACCCGACCCGTATAGCTCTTATTAAATTTTATATATTGTTAAGTTTGTTTAATTTTTAAATATGGAAAATATTTTTCTTTTGTTTATTATGATTATATATAATAGACAAGATGGGATAGTTTAAGAATTTCAATCACGCCATTGTGATCAATTGGGCTAGGACCTAGACAAGGAATTGGGTTTGGGGTCGAATGCTAAACTGTTTGAAGCTAACAAAACTTTTTTGATAATTCATCGCTAAATAATTATTGGAGGTCCAAATGAAAAAGAAAATGGCTAACCACTTGGTTACATACTTAGTATAGCATTTTGCTAATATATAACGGTACAACAACGAAATTACGTTATCTATGAAATATACATAATGTTGGAAGACCAATTTTTAATGTTACTATTTATTCATTGGAGTAATTTTATCCTATCTGAAACTCAAACAACTGATAATTGAGGTGTGTTTCTCTAACCAGTTTGTAATAGTTTAGGTAGGAAACTCACACACTTGAAACTCAAAAAATCGAAATACTTTAGGTATATTTTATGTGAATTCTTAGGTCACATTTATCAAGCGTGGCCTTTAGAATTTTAAAAAAATAGCAATCTTATAAACGTAGCTATAAATATAAGTAAATGTTGTCAATTATTTTTATATTTTGGTAACGCTTATAAAGCGTGGTCTTTATTATAAAAGGGTTGCCTAATATTTATAGGAATTTAAATTGCATCATATGAAAACTGGAAAAATGAAGAAGACACTATTTTTCTCGAGGCAAAGGGGAAGAGGGACTACATTTCAACACTTTGGTTTCAGAGTTTCATGCTTCACATTCTTTTTTAAGTTTATACAATTCATGGCGTCTATCATTCCTAGATGAGACTCTTTAAGTTTATATATAGGTTGTTACAAGAACTAACTTCTCTTAAATTGACCAAATTACTCAGAGCCTGTTTGGATTTGCTTAAAAAAATTAACTTTGAAAAATAAGTGTTTATAAGTAAGTAGATAACTGTTTGGATAAAAAGTGCGAGAAAAAAATTATTAATATGTTTGGTAAATAAGTGTTGTTAAGCAGTTTTTTATTGTTGGAGAAGGGAAAAGATGGAAAAACGGGATGAAAATGAGAGAAAAGAGAGTACTTTCATATATTTTAGGACTGAAAAGTGAGGGTAGTGTTGGAATTTGAGAAAATCATAAGGAATAAAAGGGTAAATATATTGGTCAAACTTAAAAAGAATTTTAAGCTAATCCAGCTTTTAGCTTCCAACTTTTTTTAATCAGTTTTTAGGTTTTTCTAATTGTTTTTTCTGTTTTACCAAACACTCAATTAATCTAAAAAGAGATTAAAATCTGATTTGACCAGATTAAAATCTTATCCGTTTGCTTTGACACAATGAAAACAGAAAATTTAACAAAAGTAGAGAGCTGACTTGTCATGTTTTATTTTGATGAAAATTTCAAAGTAATTTTTTTTTAAAACTTTGATGGCCAAACGCGGTGCTAATTAAAAATTACGTGTGCATTTCTGACTTGTCATGTTCCATAAAATTCAGCTACAGGGGACCCACAGAGCCACGTGGGATATAGAATCCAGCAAGTACCCCCCTCTTTTAGCTCTGTTACACTCTATCTAGCTTTTCGCCTCTTTTTTTTCAACAAACAGCAAATCCCTTTTCTCTCTTTCTACAAATGACGGAGGAATTTTCAAAATTACTTAAATGACGACGCCCTCCGCCGCCGTCGCCGCCGTAGCCATCGTCGTCGTCACCCTACTAAACATCTTCGTATATCATGTTGAAGCCTTGGGTGGATCCGCCACCACTCTTGCCGTCGTCTACGGCGGCGCCGGCGCCACCACTATCTGCGGCATAGTTGCTAACCAACCAATCCAAAGTATCCAATGTTGGATAGACAACAACCAATCTACTACAGCCACACATATTTCACCTGATGTTTCCTTCGATTTCATCGCCGGTGGCTTAGACGGCTTCGCCGCCGTCCGCTCCGGTGGATTCTCCCTCCTCTATTGGAACACCACCACTTTCGTACCCAAACGGCTGTATTTTAGTAATTCAACTTTAGTGACAACCGTTACAGTGGGTGACGCACAAATTTGCGCCATAACGAACAGTATCACCCGAAACGTTACCTGCTGGAGAGGGGATTTGAGTCAACAGCCGCCGAATGGGTCGTCACAATTCACGTCAATTTCATCTGGGTCTGAATTTTCTTGCGGAGTTTTGGAAAGTTCAAACAGGGTTATGTGTTGGGGAAACAGTGATATTGCTTCGAGTATTCAGTCTGGGTTCGGCAATGAAGCGATGATGAACATATTTGCCGGTGGAAGGCACGCTTGTGGTGTGAATATTACCGGATTTTTAATTTGCAGAGGTGACAACAGAAACGGTCAACTGGATGTTCCTTATAATTCGTCGTCTCACGAGTATATTGGATTAGCTTTGGGAATGAATCATACTTGTGGAATTCGGAGTGTGAATCGCACTGTTGTTTGTTGGGGTGGAAATGGTGTATTTTCGAGAAATGTAACTGAAGGAATTTTTTTTGAATCAGTCGCAGCTGGGTTAGATTTTACGTGTGGATTGACAACAAGGAACTTTTCAGTGGTCTGTTGGGGGCCAGGTTGGACTAGCAATATGTATCCACAAGGGGCTGACCTTCCTTTACCGATGATTCTTCCAGGTCCGTGTGTACAAAGTAACTGTAGTTGTGGTATATATCCGCAGTCTCAAAATCTCTGTTTTGGCAATGGTAATATTTGTAGGCCTTGTGATTTTTCAATTTTAGCACCACCTACTGCTTCACTACCGTCACCACCATTGGCACCTTCTCCGCTGGGACCATCTTCTCCGCCTTCTAGAAGGCTAAGAAGGGGTTTATTAGCTTTTGCGATTGTTGGATCAGTGGGGACTTTTGCAGGGATTTGCAGTATAATTTATTTTCTGTGGGCTGGTGGTTGTTTTGGAAAGAAGAAAGTTCATAATTCAGTTCAACCTACTATTACTGCTACTACTAATGGCGGGCAATTATCCGGTAGTAGTCCTGTTTCAAGATCATCGACTCTTAGACGTCAAGGGTCGCGGTTGATGAGGCGTCAAAGGAGTGGAACTTCTTCTAAACACGCCGACAGGGCAGAGGAATTCCTGTTTACAGACCTCGCTGCAGCTACTAACAATTTTTCTCTAGAGAACAAGATTGGTGCTGGTAGTTTTGGTGTTGTTTACAAGGGCAAACTATCAGATGGTCGTGAGGTGGCGATCAAACGTGGAGAAACGGGTCCAAGAACGAAGAAATTTCAAGAGAAAGAAAGTGCATTTGACTCAGAATTGGCTTTCTTGTCTCGGCTACACCACAAACATCTAGTTAGACTTGTTGGTTATTGCGAAGAAAGGGATGAAAGGCTTTTGGTTTACGAGTACATGAAGAATGGAGCGCTTTTTGATCATTTGCATAACAAGAACAATGTGGAGAAGAGCAGTAGTATAGTGAATTCTTGGAAAATGAGGATCAAGATTGCATTAGACGCTGCACGAGGCATCGAATACCTTCACAATTACGCAGTTCCGCCTATAATTCACAGGGACATTAAGTCATCCAACATCTTGATTGATGCAAATTGGATTGCAAGAGTGTCTGATTTCGGATTATCGTTAATGGGGCCAGATTCTAATCGCGATTACAGCAGCAGCAGCAGGCCAATGAAGGCTGCTGGCACAGTCGGGTACATTGATCCCGAGTACTACGGTCTAAATGTGTTGACAGCAAAGAGTGATGTGTATGGACTTGGAGTGGTGTTGTTAGAACTTTTGACAGGAAAGAGAGCCATATTCAAGAGTGAAGAGAATGGAGGTGCACCAATGAGTGTAGTGGACTATGGAGTACCAGCAATTATGGCTGGAGAATTGACAAAGATTTTGGATAGAAGAGTAGGACCACCAGAGCCAAGTGAAGAAGTGGAAGCAGTTGAATTGGTGGCCTATACTGCAATGCATTGTGTGCATTTGGAAGGGAGAGATAGACCAACCATATCTGACATTGTTTCTAATTTAGAGAGAGCTTTGGCTGCATTTGATGATAGCCATGGCAGCATATCTAGTGGTCCAATTTCCTTTATTTCTGACTGACTCACTGACTGATGATAATTCCACTCACACACACTCTCATTCTTTTCCTTTGGATAATTTTGTGTGATTATTTTGTTTACTAGTGTAAAGAGTAGATTGTTCATTCTTGACAAATTCAATGTTCAATGCTTTGGGATATTCAACTACATTTGTCCATTCATTATGTACACAAAGAAAGTTGTTTATTTTCAAAGCTCAAACCAAGACTTTGTTTGTCCATAAAAGTGAAGGATCCCAATTCATTTCACAGCTTGCAGGGTGGTAAACATAAGTTTCAACTTAATCAGAGGTCTCGGGTTCGAGTCTCTGGGTATGTAATCGCTTTTGTTAGAGAGTGCTTTACCCTTTTCGGCGCCAATTCGGATTTAGTCGGGCTCCAATACGGGTACCGGACACTGGGGAAACAAAAAAACCATAAGTTTCAACTTAACCAGAGGTCTCTAGTTTCCCTGGTATGGAATCGCCTTTGTTAGGGGCGCTTTACTCTTCAACGTGGGACTTTTCGGTGCGAATCCAAATTTAGTCGGGCTTTAATGCGGGTACCGGTTACCGGGTGGGATACCCAAAAACACATAATTTCAAAGTGTAAAATAATTTTGAAAAATTAAAAAATAATTAAATAATAGAGATTTAGGGTTGTTACAGCTTGTGCTTGAAAGAAGTCTAAAAAGAGGTACCAAACCCAAAAAGTGGTCCAAGATTTTGATGTTTTCTTTGCTTTTGACGACTAGTAACGTACACTTTGGGCAGAATTAGATGAGAATTGACTTTCAAAATTGATATACTTATTAAAGCCAGTCAATTAAGGCAGTCTTAACTATTGGCAAATTTTAGTTATGGTTTTTATAATACTCAATTGAATATGTTTAACTTTCTATTAAAATTTCCACGGACTCATATTTTATGCAGAAAACCTAATAAAATTGTGAAAATATGTTAAGAGAAGCTAATTAAAGGTTCAGCTGGATATTTTAAACTAGAAAATACTCCCTCCGTTCATTTTACTTGTCTAGTATATTAAAAATAGATATCCAACAATACTTGTCAAGTTTAGAAAATAAATGGATAATTTATTATTTTGTGTCCATTTTACCCTTGCTATTAAATACTACTCCCTCCGTTTCAATTTGTTTGACTTACTTTCTTTTTTAGTACGTTTAAAAAAAGAATGACCCTTTCCTTTTACAACAACTCTTTAATTTCAATTTTTCAATGACCATGCTTAAGACCACAAGATTAAAAGACATTTTGATACAGTTGACATATTTTTTAATTTAAGACCACAATATTCAATTCTTTATATTTTTTTAAACTCCGTGTCAAAATAAAATAGGTCAAACAAATTAAAACGAAGAAAGTATTCATTACCCAATGCATTTTTCATAAGTATTAAATTTATTATTTAAAAGAGTGATATAGTAAAATTACTTCTATTATTTATTATTTTTAAGGTGTATACTAAATTAATAGTGGATAAATAAAGATGGACGGGGGAGGAGTTGTATACGCAGCGGTACCTCTTAAATGAGATAAATTCCTGAAATAAATACTATATTGTTTTTCAGTTACACATTCCATTAGTACAAATAAATTGATTAATAAGGATAGTAAATATGGAATTCATTTATGGTCGGTGACACAAGTTTAACTCTTTTTTTCTATCGATTTTGCCGTTTAACGTTACACACATTTATGAAAATCAGATAGTGCCTATGACACATTTGTGGCAAACAACATTATCTCTTCCTTCTTTCTCTTTTTTTTTCCTTGTATATTTCAAGAAACAAATATTGTAATTGTATTGTTAATCGAAGAAAAAAAAACAAGCTAATTGAAGGTGAGACGAAATTTCATCACCCACCCCCACCCCCTACCCCACCCCACATCAATTTCTTTTTAATTCTTTTAAAAAATATTTTCTAACTCACCCCCACCCCTCCACCTACCACCCACCACCCACCCTCACCCACCACATTTAAAAAAAAAAGTTTTTTTTTTTTAAAAAAAATTATAGTTTTCTACCCCACCTTCACCATTCTCATAGTTTTGTTTTAGCTGATACAAATATTTTTAGACTATTTTTTTGTTACTTATATATCAAATATAAAAAAATGAATAAGAGATCACTTAATTCCTTTTTTTCATGGAAAATATTTTCCACCATACCAAACACACCCTTTTCGTCTCAATCTAGTAACCAAACTATTAATTTATACCACATGCACATTGGGTGGTTACCATCAAGATTAAAAAAAAAAAAAACAATTAGTCTTTGTTTCTAAAGTGAAAAGTCAGTCAAATGATTTTTTATGTTCGGTCTAAACCTGAAGAAAGTAACATGTTTGAACTTCATAACGGTATAAAATATATTTTTAGTATTATAAAAATAGACTAAGGGAGTAGCAAATTACTGTAATACGCATGTATTACAGTAAAATTTATAAGGATTTACTGTTGAAAACAGAAATTAACGACAGACAAATTTTATAGTTAAACAATAAAATTCGTCGTTAATCCTATTTAGCAACGAATTATCAAAAAGTTCTATTAACTTAAAGACAAATCAACGACAAAATTCATAACTTAATTTCTTTTTCTTTGTAGTGATATTCATTTTCCAAAGTTGATAAAATGATTTAAATAATTAACTATTAATCTAAATTTGGATTCGGGCCCATGTTAGGAAACAATAGTCGACCCCAAGCCCAATTCCTTGTCTAGGCCCAACCCCAAAACCATATAAAATGAGAACAACTGTCCACCGTCAGATCTCCTCAATTGATCACAACCGCAGGATTGAAATTCGTAAACTATCCCTATCTTCGTCTATTATATATAGTCATAATAAATAAAAAATATATATTTCTTTCTTATGTAATTAAACGAATTTTTAAGGATTATAACTCATTGTTTAGTGAATTTTAACCCAAACATGTAAGCCTTAGTAAACTTGGTTTTGTTTTTCTTCAATAATGATCATTTAGCTTGTTGCATGAAGAATAATTTTATCTGGAATGAAGCCTAAATAAAGTATCAACATAGCTATCTTTAACAAGTAAGATAAGCAAAGAAAGATCATTTAATGTCATGTTTCAGTCTCTTTCTTTTTTTTGTGTGTGTTGCAATATACAATTGAGATCAAGTTTGTCCAAGTCTAAAGAGTTAACCATAAGATTCATCGTCTTTCAAGAGGAGAGAGTGAAGGAAAAACTCTTACCTCACTTTTGTTTGTATCACAATACAGCATTGTGTAAACGGAGGTGAAGAGAAGGACTGCTGCATAGAGCCAGCAAAAAATGAAAAGAGACCAGAGGAAAGCACAACAAGTCACAAAGGTATCAAATGCTTGATTTAAACTCGATTATGTAGCCCCTGTTATGCATGGTGAATCTCCTATAATAGATATTAAGTTACAAGACATTGAATCTGAAATAATGTATTGGAAAACTACTATTGTTTGTTATGTTTTGGGCAGATAAATTTGGGGGGAAACGGACTGAAAAAGATTTCAATGTTGAAATCGGCATTATCCTAGTTCGTTTTGATGTTGCTAAAGGAAATAATGAAGTCTTACAAGGAGGAATTTACCATTTCGACAATAAACCATTTTATAGTGAAATCATGGAGCCCTGACATGGAACTGGAAGTGAAAATGTACTGCCTACTTGTTGTCAAGCTTATCATCGAGGATATACATACAATTTCATCCTCTCGTAGCTATTAACATTGTTGGAGATTGCAAATATCTATTGGAAGCTAACCAGATCATTATTAAACATATTTGTAGGGAGGCAAATGAATGTGCAGACTTTCTCTCAAATGAAGGTCACTGATAACATATCGAAAAATAGCTAACCTGGGAAGATGCACTCAACAATATGAAGTTTCTTCTCCAGACAGATTTACGCCACATATCTTATGAAAGAACTTAAATGTTTATTTAGTCTTTTTCGACATATTAAAAAAGGAATATAATAATAACTACAACAAGACTAAACTTAACAATATTTACCTCCTTGTTTAACTAGACAATAAACCACCAACTTGGCCATATGGTCAAAAGTTCTTTTTGGATATTAGTTGATTCAATTAATTCTACTAAATCAAAGTTCAGACTATTATTTTGGATATTAGTTAAAAACGAGCAATTAACATTTATTAAATAAAAATCTTTTCAGATTTTGTCAATCGTAGTTCAGAAAATAACGCATAAATTCAATATCTTTTATAATAGTCAATTTAGTCTCTTCTACATCTCTATATAATGGCTTCCTCATAGAAGCAAAAGGTATCATACTTGTTAAGAACGCCTAACAATCATGCCTATACAAAGAAATGAATTCAAGATGCATCAACAATTTGTTCGACAAATTTTATTGATGCTCTATTTCCTTTTGAGTTACAATGGGGTGCAAGGAGAAAGAATGTTATCCAAATTAGAGGACGCAGAGTTAGAGAAACAACTAAAACTTTTGAATAAGCCCTCAGTCAAAATAGTTAAGGTACTTTTTTTTTTTTGACAATAACAGCTAAGGTACTTTTTTTTTGGTTTCGTTGTACTCATAGCCACACAATTATCTAAGGTTTGTTTTAGACCACAAATTTTAAAAAAAATCTCTTTTTTTTTTAAATTTTATCCAAAATCAAACAGTGTCATATAAATGAAGATGAAGAAAATGCTATTTTTATGTTTTATCTTGCAAATTGGAGACAAAAGGCATAATAATGGCTTAGACACACACCTATTTCTACTTTTCAAAGTTGAGAAATTTTTTAAAAAGGAGTAGTGTCATCATTTACTAACAATTATTTCCGTGAGGGTATTTTTTGTTTAAAAGGTACATCTTGTTAATTATATTTTTTTTTTTACAGACTAAATATGGAGATACATACGATTGTGTAGATTTTTATCAACAACATGTATTTGATCACCCATTATTGAAGGACCATAATTTTCATCCTAAGGCATATCTCTCTCTCTTTCCATTTATTTTTTTCCTTGAGGATATGATATTTTTGACATGCAATTAAATATTTGATTGAACAAATGAAACCTACTTTATCTAAGATAAAAAGAAATTCAAATTCTTCAACATCTACATCTAGGAGGTCATCAACAATTTGGTCAAAAGATGGAGGATGCCCTTTTGGAACTGTTCCTGTTAAAAGAATTACGAAAGATGATCTTATAAGATAAAGACACATACCACAGCCAGAAGATATCACATTTGACGCTCAATTTGATGTTGTAAGATAATTTATGCCAATTTACTCCTCTATCTTGATTATCACCATCATAGCAAAACTCATATTGTTGTCCATATCTAAAGCAGAGCAACAACAATAGTGAGTCAAAAGGAAGATACATATCTTCACAAGGAAACATGGTACATGGCTACGGATTTTTTTATTTGATATAAAAGTGTAGTTAAATAAATTCTGGAATTTGGGGTTTAGGGTGTGTTTGGTATGGAGGAAAATGTTTTCCAAGGAAAATGTTTTCCATGGAAAATGTTTTCCACGGAAAATGTTTTCCATGGAAAATATTTTATGGAAAACAAGTTGGTTTCTTACTTATTTTCTCTGGTTGGCGAGTGGAAAATATTTTCTATTGTTTGATTGTGGGGTGGAGGTGGGGGTGGGGTGGGAGGAAATAGAAAAAATATTTTTTTAAAATTGTGTGAGGTAGAGGTGGGGGGTGGAGGTAGGGGTGGGAGTGGGAGGGTGGAGTGGGTGGAATTGGGGTGTTATGAAGGTGAGGACTTGTTTTCCTTACTTTCATTAGAGAAGTCATTTTCCTTGTTTTGGAGGAAAATATTTTCCAATTTTTTTTGACCAACCAAATACAAGAAAATTGGAAAACAGTTTCCAAAAAACATTTTTCCCCATAACAAACACGCTCTTAGTGTTTCGATGACTGCTGCACTTGTGTTACAACAGAAAAAAAAAACTTAAAGATTTTGGTGTATATACATAGGTTAATTTGGATATTTTGTATGAGTTATTAAAAATATTTATTTCTTTTATTTAGGTTGCAACAGCTCGGACTCTAGATAATCCAAAAAGCAAGTTTGCAGGAGCTGGAATGGCAACTAATTTGTACAATTCTCATGTTGAAGGCCGACAACAGAGTGCATCTCGACTAAAAATTCAAAAAGGGTCAGATATCTTACAAGTTGGTTGGAGAGTAAGTTTAATATCAACTTTTTCATCCTGCCATTTTATTGTTTCATGGAAGAAGGAGACATGTAACAACTGAATATTCTACTTTTAAGATGTAAATTATACACTTTATTAGTAAACTCAATATTTGATAATCATGAACTCTATTTGTGCTTTAGGTGGACCCAACATTATATGGGGATACTAAAACTAGGCTTTCCAGGTAACTTTTCTTGTTTACCTTGATGATTCCATCTTTAGTTTATTAAAGGCATAATACATAAGTATGTTTTTTAATTTGGATCAACTGACATCTATACTTTTCAATTTTGGGTGTGCACGTCGAATTGCCATGTAAATGTCACGTAGAACGCGTGTGTTTACTTATTCAACTTTATACAAGTTTAAGTACCTACTTGTGCACACCAAAGTTAAAGGGCATAAATGACAGGTGAAGGCAAATTTAAGGACACATTTATGTATTATGCCTTTATTAAACTAGTACTATATCTTTTAGTTAACTTTATTTAACTCAATTTGCAAGAATTCATGTATGAGATGTATTTTTCATTTTTTTAGGCTGGTAAAATTCATTGCTTCAATACACTATGTCCGGGCTTTGTACAAGTAAACTGGGAGTTTCCTCTTGACAATTCATACCAGGATACTCTTTCCGTACGTGGAGGCTACAATGTACATTGATCGGGTACATTAATTATATGTTTCTTTTCTTATTTAGAGTTTTAATCCAATTTATACAAGTATAGGGATTATAGTCTGGAGAAAACACATTGACATCGTTATTACTTCTTTTTTTTAAAAAATGAAGGATCTAGCCAACGGAAATTGGTGGCTTTTAATTGATAGAAGCTTTAAAGAAATTGATTTCTGGCCGCAAAGGATCTTCACAGACTTGCAAAGTTTAGCTACAAATGTTGAATGGGGAGGAGTTGCATATAGTCCACCAGGCGTACCTAAACCTCCCATGGGCTCAAGCTATTTTCCTATTGAAAGCGCTGCTCATGATGGTTTTTGCAAGGGAGTTACAATATTAAACGAGAAAGGAAAGACTATTAAAGTAGATAAAACAACCACACATACCGACAATCCTAATATGTACAAGGTTTTAGCTGAGACACTTGTGTATGACTCACAGGCTTCGTATTTTGTTCTTTATGGGGGACCTGGTGAGAGTCCACATGTTTAGTAGGAAAGACATTCTTCCAAATCAATGAAAAGTAGAAGAAAATACTTCCTATTTTGTTCTATACCTTTGCATTTTATGTTGCCTTTCAAACAAATGTTTAAGGAAAACTAATGGGTGCAAGTTGGCAGGACTTTGAGTCTTCAAGGTGGTCCATGCAATCTATGAAACAAGAGCTATAACTAAAACAAAGAAATGTATAACATATTGCATCAGATATTACCTCGGATCCCAAGCATAGCGGAAGCTTAGTGCACCGGGCCGGACTTTGAGTCTTCAAGGTGGTCCATGCAATCTATGAAACAAGAGCTATAACTAAAACAAAGAAATGTATAACATATTGCATCAGATATTACCTCGGATCCCAAGCATAGCGGGAGCTTAGTGCACCGGGCCGGGCTGCCTTTTATTGTATCAGATCATCAATTTTCAAATGTTTGCTTTGGATCTTGTCCCACTAAGAGGAGACAGAAATTAGATGATATCACGACTTAATTCTTTATCATATGCACTGCTGGGAAGGAGGGGGAGGGACGAAACTCTTGAAAGTAGGCAATATTATGCATCCAAAATTAGAAGGCAATTTCGGTAGTGATCCTACTACAGCATATTTTTTTCCTTGTCTTTGCCGATTTATACTCCTTTGGATCTGAGTGGAAGAAAGCAGAGGCCAAAGAAAGATACTAAAATTAGAATAGGAATCTGTTATGGTCACGCGCTATGGATCTTGTCACAGGGCGATTTACTGAGAAGTCTGTGTTTAACAGATCCTTACGACCTATTTTTGATGAACAAATAGGAGCCTACAATCTTAGGACTCATTAGAGAGAGACCCAGATCTCTTGTTATTTTGATATAAATACCTTCCCCTTCTTTTATTCCTTTTGCCTCTTTAAACAGAGACTCCTATTACAAGATACTAGAGAAAACTAGGAATTTACTAACATAGAAAATCTATTCAAATAAGAATTCTAGTAAAACTAAACTACTGTCTATTTTGATGCGCCCAAAATTCTGCCAGTTGCATCAGATTCGCTTATCCTCTTTGACGTTTCTATCTTTCTCAACTTGAGGGCCTCGCCTTGCATAAACCTTACCCACGAATGAGTCTAATATATACCAGAATTCTTTTCGAAGAAGCTGACGAACAAACACACCAAAAAGCAATCGATAGAAAAAGCTTAAGAGAGACAGTGTGTGTGTGAGAGAGAGAGAGAGAGGGGGGGAGAAGACTAACAAAGTTCAGAGCACAATGCATAGCCTCAAGCCAACTTCACTCATGATAGCTTACATCCAAAATATAGGAGCATTCCTTATCTCCAATACCAGCTCGTCACTGGCCAATAGTTAGAAAGGGCGAAATGTGTTATTTATTCAAATGGAAGTTGGTATTGCAACATCCTTTCTCAATGTTTCTCTTCACATAGTTGTATATATATTCCCAGTTTGCCTAAATAATATCAGTAGGTGCTAGAAAAACAACAAGGATTGCAAAATTTCAAAGGAAATTACTCTCCTCGTAAAGGCATTGCCTTCTTGACAAGGATTTTCAGTTTTTCGCTAACATTACAATACACCTACATTAATTTACTGATCAATGTTCTTTGGCCACGTCTTTTAGCAGCCCATTTCTGCACCACTTTATAGAGTAGATAGAATAAATATAATAGTAGACCCGTTACAGCACAACTCGCCAAGGCTATTATAGCTTGAATTCCGTGAATGATTATATAGTGATGAAGATTTGGATCTACAGATAACATCAATGACATGATCACAAACGAGTTATACAAAAACTTATATGTATCGAATGTTTATATTGAATTGCGCTTCTAATTATATAGCGTTCATATTATTGTAGAACTTACCCCAAGTTATTCATTACTTTTGCTAGTTATAAATATTTTTTATTTTTTGGAGTTATATATAAAAATATAAATGGAGGATGGAGCAGTGATAGTTTTCGTTTTTCGTTTTTTATACATTAGTGAACTTGATGTAAAGTATTGATTAATTAAGAGACTTTTGGTCATTTTGTTATTTTTCCTTTCTAATTTTGTTAAAGAAGTAATCAATAATTTTAGTTCTTCTCTCTTCCACTAATCTAAGGTAACTACCAAAATTATTTAAATAAGTTAATCTTTATAATATTTCTTTCGAACCACTTTATTTGTCACTTTCTTCCTCTTTTAATTAGGGGGTCTCAAATTACCATGGATTAATTTCTCCTCTCATTTTAAGGACAGTGAATATATAACAATTGGGACAACTCAAAATAATAAACATAAACAAAAAAAATAAACATGAAAGTAAGCAAAAGCCCATACCAAAAGTCCATTATCAAATGGAACTCAAGACCTACTAGAAGGATTACATAATATTCCTCTCTACAAAAAAAATTTTGGGTTTCTTGTACAGCAAATAGGTTTGTCATAGGCTAGATGATATCAAGCAGAATATATAGAAAATTATGCATTGCTCAGTGCGGTCTCAATCGCAGTACTACATAGGTAATTCGATTTCAAAGTTTTAATTTTTTCTTCTTAAAATATAGCCTTATAAGAAAATTGTGTTACCTAATATGTGTTGATATTTACTAGGTTCGTGATGCCAATAGTGGCAATGAACACACAATATAAGCAAAACAGATGTCTTATGGAAATTTAGCAAAACACTAGAAAATGCATAGTTGATTTATGACAAGCAAAAACTTAATACTATTTCTTTGGACATGGAAATTAAAGTAAATATTGTCATATTAGTAATTAACATAATGTTTCGAACCCACCAGGTCCTCCATAAAATGCCATATGTTGATACTTTCCACCTCTCCAATGTGGTATATCCATAACACCATAGTGATTAGGATCGGTAACATGTACGTTCGTTTTGTCTATGTGTACCGTCTGACCTTTATCATTTAAAACGTTAAATCTCCTACAATAAGCATCATAATTAGGATCTCCAATAGGAAAACATCTGGAGCCCATTGGAGGTTCAGACACGCCTGGCGGACTATATGCTACTCCTCCCCACTCGACGTTATTAGCAAAGCTTCCCAACTCGGTCAAAATCTTCCGAGGCCAAAAACCAACTTGTTCGTTGCTTTCATCATACAGAAGCCACCAATTTCCATTGGCTAAATCCTTTTTTTCAAAAAAATATATTTATTGTATTAGTATTTAGTACCTTTCAAATTCTAATAAGCGCAAATGTATTATTCGAATATCAACTAAAAACTTCAAAAATAATTCGGCAAAAGAAAAAAAAAATGTACCCGTTCGATGAACATTGTGATCTCCCATGCTCTTGTATCTCCACGATGTTGAATATTATCAAAACTCGCATCAACGGCGAATTTACTATTAACTATGACAAATCCAGGGCATAACGTATTGAAGCAATGCGTATTGCCAGCCTAGGAAATATATATACAATATGCATGAACTCTTTCCAATTGAGATAAATAGCTAGATCGATTACTTTCAAGAACACAAAATGAAAATCATTAACGTATATACATTGGTCAAAATACCTGAAAATGTATAAAAGATCTAGTCTTAGTATCCCCGTATAGTGTTGGATCTACCTAAAAACATAAATTAGAGTTATCAAGAAATTAGCAATATATTGCAAGTAAACAAAAGAAATTAAATCATCAATAAATAAAATTGTTAAACTTACTCTCCAACCAACTTGTAAAATGTCTGATCCTTTCTGAATTTTCAATCGACATGCAGTGTGTTGTTGATTTTCAAATATACGAGGATTCCATAAACTTGTTGACATTCCAGCTCCAGCAAACTTATTATTTGGATTATATGGAACTTGAACTATTGCAAGCTGAATATAAGAAATTAAATTTTAGCTAACTCTTATTGCGTATAATTTTTGCTATATATATTCGCCGAAAATCTTTTCTTTTTCTTTTTTGGGTACAATAACTTTGGGGCCAAGGATAAATTGAGAAAATGAGTGCCCAAATGAGAATTTATGTACCTGGTATCCCTGTGAGGATATGTAACTTGTTTTTGGCTCACTATTATTGTTAATCTGTGTAGAAATAATAAAAATATATGAATGGTGTCTTTTTTTTTTAAAAAAATGAACTATTTAAGATAAGCAATGGCTTGGGGTGACATTATCTTACATTAGTCCATGGGGATTCAAATATGATACCTTCGGGTGGTGGAATATTTTTTTGTCTGATAAGATCATTTTTAGTAATTCTTTTAATAGGAACAGTTTCTGAAGGACAACCGTTGTCCTTTAACCATATGCTCGAAGACTTATTAGCTGCTGATGAGGTATCTGAATATTGCATTCTCCTAGTTAAAGTAGGTTTCATCTGCCCATCAATAGCTTAAATTGTGTGCATCAACAATTTTAAAATTATTGTATTAAAAACAAAATGAAAGTAAATTGAAAAGAGTAGAAACATGCCTTGGGATGAAAATTGTGATTCTTTAACAACGGATGATCAAATGCAGGTTGTTTATAGAAATCTACACAATCGTATGTATCTCCATATTTTGTCTGCATACAAAACATCGTAAAAAGTACTTCTTTTCTAGATAAAATGAAGTTAGCAATATAACGTAAAAAGTACAACGACGTACAAAATTATAATTTTCAAATACAATATCAATTTATAAAAAAATATAAAAGAAAAGCAAATTTAAACAATTTAGTGTGGTCATTTTCAAATATATATACCTTAATTGTTTTGATTGCTGGCTTATTCAATAGCTTAAGTTGCTTCTCCAACTCCGGATCCTCTAGCTTGGATAGCTTTATTTTTCCTTGAACTCCATCATAACTCAAAATAAAATATAACACCAGAAAAGTTTGTCGAACAATTTTTTGACGAATCAACATAATCTGCAGCCATTATTAAAATAATTTATACAGGCATGAATACTTAATATCTATACATACCAAAAGAAAAAAAAAGCTACTATATTTAAAGAACAAAAAAAAATACAAAAATGAATTTACTAGAGATTAATTGAACTTACTTGATTTACAAGATGTATGAGGATTGAAGTTTTTGATCACCTAACAAATTTCCCGCTGTGAAAAAGTTGCTATAGAGGAGTTCTAATATGGGGATTATACATGATCAGTATTAATTTACTGTAAATCTGTAATTTTTAAAGCATGATTAACTTAATCCATGTTAAAGAAATGGATTTACTCCAACGAAATGTTGACTGCTCTCTTCTATGTATAATCCAAAGATAATCTGGCCATAAATTACCAATAAATTTAATCAAATCTACAAACACAAAGGCCAAGAGAAATGCACGTGTTGGACTAAATTTAAACGGGTCAAAGTACATTAAGTTAATAATTGAGCGGGCTAATCAGCTTGGGCTGAAATGAATTGAGTCGAAATGGACTATATAATGGATTCATAATTAACCAGCTCGCCAACTCTTACCAAATTTTAATTTTTTAAATTTGTTTTCACATAATTTTTCTAATTATCTAATAAACTTTTTATTCCTAAATAAAAAATAAGTTCCTTTTTACAAGTATTTTGATTAGGTTTTTCAAGGTCAATTTGGCCTACATGTCGGACCAACTTTTAAATAGTCTGAATTGGACATATCAAAATAGGCTGAGCTAATAAACATAACTCTTAAGTTTCCTTGTTTATTGCTATGGTAATATTTACCATCTTGATAAATTATATCTAGAGAATTTTAGCTAGTCATAATTGAAATTAGTCATTTCACATGCTTCCACTTATATTATTCTTTTATTTTCTATTGGTTTTTATTTATAATCACGAAAAAACTTATTATAAAAAAATCTAATTGAATAAAAGAAATCGGTAAAAAAGTTGTTGACGGTCACATAAATTAATCACTGAATTGAAACGAATATCAGTCGAATATCAAGAGGGCATATATATTACTGGATCGTCAAATTCGTTCATGAAACACCAATGTAGCTAATAAAATGATGTCTTATTTTCGAACTCTAAGTTGATGCACGCCAGTAAAAAGCTATGAGAGGTTAGGTCGAGGTAGGCCGAAGAACAACGGGGAGAAGTTAATAGACAAGAGATGACTCATCTAAATCAGTTTACTGAGGACATGATCCTAGATAAGAAAGTATGGATGTCGAGGATTAGAGTAGAACGGTAATAGGTAGCCGAGTATTGTCGTATTTTATGTGGGAGAAGCATGGGCTAGTCTCATCATTTTAGCAGTATTAGTATGTACATAGTACCTTATTCTTAATTTTTACTACTAAATGTTACTTCATTTGCATTGTTCATCTTGATATTTTCTTGTGGTTGTTTTCCTTACAGTCTTTTGCTTTGATTACACTTCTTTGAGTCAAGGATCTATCGAAAATAACCTCTCTACCCGACAAAGGTAGGAGTAAGATCTGCGTACATCCTATCTTTCCCGGACCTCACTTGCGAGATTACACTAGATATATTATTATTGTATTCAAACGTTAGACGACAATCTAATATTTTATCTGAACGGCTAAAATCGAACCATACACCGACAAATTTAAAAGAAAGAAATTGCACTTTATGTCATAAGCATGATTTCGTGTAAAGAGAGAACTCGAAAACCAACACATGTACTCTGTGCGCACCTAGGAATGTTTGATACCAACAGAGTACAAAAAATTGTTGCTGCTGGTTTATTAAAAAACATTGGTTCCCTAGCCCATGGGAATATTCAATTTCTTGTATAAATTGCACCCTTATATACTTTCTTCTATGCATTACTCAAAAAATAGATTTTTTTTGAGTGAACATTTTTGCTTCTCACATCAAAAAAATAATGGATGTGTATATTCCTGAAGAGTACGTTATTCAACGAAGACTCGAGAAAAAAACTGCTTCTGCTACTACTCGTGCTAATAAGCTTAGTACGGAACAAGGCAGAAAGGTGTTTCAGTCTGATAAAAAGGGAAGAAAAATAGCAAAACAATCCTCTTTTATGGTAGAGGATAATAGTGGTTATATTTGCAAAACAAGCTCTGATGCTTTTGGGGATAATAATGTAGTTTTCACATACTTTTCTGCTTAATCTTAATTAATTACTAGTACTAATCATTACTTGTTGAATTTTTAGAGATAGAATTAAGACTAGTAGCTATGACTTCAAAGTCAATGTATAGAACTAGTTTTACTTCTTATTCCTAGTCAGAAACTAACTCTCTGTATGTATGTGAGAAATATTTTCTACATTTTTTTTTCCTTTTCTTAATTTTAGAGGGAGACTCCTTCCATACTAGTAGTCGTAGTATTATGCTGGTAGTTTTTTGTTTTTAAATTTCTATTACTTGTACTTTGATTAGTGTATCATATTGAATTTATTGTTTGTTGTAGTTACTGCTCATTTTTAGAATATTTTGTCATGCTTTCTTTAGTATTTTGTCATAGCTTTTTCATTTTCGTTAAAAAATATTCCGAAAAGGAACAGTTATAATTTGACCATGGTCTCTTTTGATTTATATATTAATTGTTGAATCCTCTTTAACAAAAGTGAAAATTCCAGTGCGGTGATAAAGGGGTTCAAATATTGCTAGTTTAGGTCATAAGTTCAAATTCCTCATTTGGCTAAAATGTGAAGTTTCAGTTTGAATTGGGCCCAATGCTTAATATCAGTAATTTTGCAAGTTTGAGCCCATCAATCAAATGGCTAATACTTGGGCCTAAATATGACAAGCAAGGCCCATATTAGGGAAAATCCCACTGTCCTCCTTTTTCAGGTGTCACATATCATAGTACCTTAGATAATTAACGTTATTCTAGATTGATTAAGATTTTATTTTTTTTTGCCTGCAACATATGACACACAATAATTTTGCACCAAAGTTTGTAATTATGAGATTTTTTTTTTGAATTTTATATTTGCAATATAGGGTTATATGATGTGGGCAAACCTGTAATATTTCCACTTGCATAACTTTGATACACAGAGACTTTTGTCACGTGAGAATTTCAACCTTTGAACTATCTAGCACATGATAAAATGCTATCTCACTTTATAAATCTTCACTATATGATTGATTCTCAGATCCGATGTGTATATATATATATCAATGATATCATGATAAGTAAAATAGTAATTTCTGAACTTACACAGATCATCTAATAGATCATGAACTAAATGGTCATTGTCTGAAAAAACTATGTCAAGGGGATAGCTGGCTCCTCCTCTCTCCTCTCAGAAGGTGCATCTCGTGTTTATGGGTCGCTATATTTTTATTAGAGAATTGATAATCTAATTTTCTATGGATGTATATCCGATTAGAATTTAGCTCGTATATCCAACGAAGAATTTAAAATTTATAGGAAATATGACCGACGCAAACCAAAATCCAATTGATTCCGTAGAAAATTGACCATTTTAAAGTGCTATAACCATGTATCAAAGAAAACATTATATCACCACAATTCATCACTTGTTCATGATAAACTAATTTGATTTGGTATAAATGTAGTATATGTATGCATAAATGAGCCCTATAATATGCGAATTCGAATTATCGAACACCAAATAAAAAATCAAAAAGAAATTTGTATATATATCTTAAGTTTGCAAATATCTTTACATTTCTACTCTTTTCCCCTCTTTCCAGTGTTATTAAAGAACATAAGACATGAGAGGAGAGAGGAGCCATTTTCATCATGGGGACAATAAATTTAAGGCAAAAGCAAGTCATGTGTTTGTGAATCTAATGCTGTCTTCTTGAAAACCATTGGACCCTCCCCCACCCCCTCCTCTTCTTGTCCCAACACCATATAGTATGTGATACTGTGTGTCTCTTTGTCTTTAATTTGGGTAGGGGTTGGGTGGATGGGGGATATGGTGGAGCTAAGGGCGCGTAAGAGGGTTCATTCAGTTTTTCGTCAAAAAATTATACTCTATATATATAAGGTTATAAAATTACTTTTTATTTATATATAACAGATATTGAATCCTCTGTGCTACGCTTGTTGTGTCTTGTTCTTAGAGTTTTTGTGATGTTTGTTGTTTCGGGTAGATCGGTTGTAGTATTATTTTGTGGTGCTCGATCTTGTTACTGTTACTATCTGTTGTTTTGGTACTACCCATTGTTTCTAGAGTGTTTGCGTCTTGAGCTAGGGCCTATCGATCGAAAACAGCCTCTCTACCTCAATTTTGAAAAAGTAGTACGGACTGCGTACACTCTACCCTCCCCAGACTTCACATTGTGAAAATATACTGGATATGTTATTATTGTTGTGTTGTAGATGTAGAATCCTCATAATTATTTTTTTATGTGTTTGTTTTTTATATTTTAAGTTGTTTTAGTGAAAATTCTGACTCTATCGTTAGTAGGGTAGAGGGTGGGTGGGGGTGGGGGTGGGGTTTGAAGGTAGGGAACCATCACATGAGCACCTTGTGTTGTCTCCTTTCCGTGCACATTATCTAATGATTAATTCTCCACCTTCTCCTTCTTCATGAGAAGAAAAGTCTTTTTATGATCTTTTTCTTCTTAAATTGCTTCTCTTTTTCTTTTGATGAATTTTGCTTTTAATTTATGTAATTATCTTCTTTGATCTTTTTTCTTTTTTTCACTTTAGGGTAACCTCCTCTACAAGTAAATGAAAATGAAAGCTTTTCATGACATGTGATCATGTGATTGAAAAAAAAAAGACAAGAAAAGAGAAGATAAGACATCATTATTGTATAGAAATAAAACTAATAATAGTGTAAAAAAAAAAAAACAATCATCCCCTCGTGCCCAAAAGTGAGATCATCAATTGACTAATTAGCCTTTTCTCCAGCGTGATATATATTAATTAAACTGCTAATCAATTTTTTTTCCAGTATTATTTAGAATATTAAACATAATTATTTTTGAGGTCATCATTTAGATTCACAAAATTTCTATATATAGGGCATATTCCCGTGCACAGAGTATTTTGTGTTCACACGGAGTTCAGAAAAGGGTTGCACCTCAAGGGGTATGATGTAGACAGTCTATCCTAATACAAATATTTGTGATTGCTTCCACGACTCAAAATCATGGCTTATAAGTCACACGGAGACAATTTCATTTGTACTCCCTTTCTCTTGTTGTAGTATATATACTTTTCAATTTATTTAATTGACATGTGACCAGATCCTCAAAGCTCCTAGACCAAAAAAGAAAAAGAAGAAAAGGATCAACAAATCTTAATTATATACAAATTGCAATCTTCTTAACTTCAACAAATATTTGTCATGTGAAACAGTTCTCATCACATGACAGAAAGCAACAAAAATGAACCTTGAATTTAACAATCCAAAGGTATATATGATTTGTAAATTATGGAACAAATAAAATATCTTTGAATTTTCTGAAGTACTTTTTTTCTATAATGACAAAGACAATACTTTTTTTCTATAATGACAAAGACAATCTTTCGTTCTATAATAGGGCGAAAATCGTTTACACCCTCGAATTTTATTTTAAAAATTAAACACTCCCTTCAACTTGAATAATAATCATTCTTCCCCTTTATCCTAATTGACTTTTCAAAATACATATTTTGCCCTTATATTATCAACCTATATATCTTTTTTTTAAACTTCTTTGTAATCACAATTTTTATTTTTTAAAATTTATATAACAAATTTTCTATTAGATGAAAAAAGAAAAGTGAGAAATACTAATTGAGTATATAAGTTAATGACGTTCCATAATAAAATAAATGAGCAAAATAAAATAAATAAATTTATTAATAATAATCAAAACTTTAATATCTAATTATAAAGTAAAAATAACAGGTAATTATAACTTTATAAATATATTTCAATGCATATAATGCAAAAATAATTAAAATAAAGGTATATATATAACAAATTAAATAATTCTTGCTTATAAATTTTAAATTATAATTTAGAAAATATTTCATTATTGACAATCAAAACTCGTTTTTCTATATAGTCATTAGAGAATAACAGAGAGAG
Source organism: Jaltomata sinuosa (assembly GCA_003996215.1). Lineage (NCBI taxonomy): Eukaryota > Viridiplantae > Streptophyta > Magnoliopsida > Solanales > Solanaceae > Jaltomata > Jaltomata sinuosa. Next base: position 1,974,979 of record QJPP01000005.1, read on the forward strand.
AATTAAAACATGCATCTATATACATAATTACATATATACATACATGCCCGTTTAGCCATAAAAAAAATTTCTCTATTTATCAAAAGATTATTTCACTTTATTCAAAAAATGTTGTTTGGCCATAAAAATTTCAAATACAACTTGAAGTTTTCTTGAAAAAGTGAAAACACCTAAATACTTATTTTCACTTTTTTCTAGCTCACTTTTTCACTTTTTAGTTATATTTAACACTTTAAATTCTAAAAAGTCTTTCAAAAAAGGTATGGCCAAACACAACTCCAACTTCAAAATTTTCAAATAAAGTGAATTTTTTTTTTCATGGCCAAACACCCACTTAATGCATAAAATATAAAAATACCAATCATAAAAAATAACATTAAATTTTGTTGATCAGTTTATAAAAGGATTATTTTATTAATAATGTCAATAAATTTAACTAAAAATGGTAAATACCTAGGTTAAGAAAAATAAATATATATAATATAAAAAGATATTATATAACTAGAAAATTAAAAATGTCAAGGATAAAATAGACATTACATAGGATAAAGGGAGGAGAATGATTATTGTTCAAAGTTGAGAGAGATGTTTAATTTTTAAAGCAAAGTTCGGGGGCGTAAACGATTTTCACCCTTCTATAATATGAGATGATTGTAGAAACATCGCATGTCCAATTCTAATTATAGAAAGAACAATAATTGTTGTTACACATTATATATGGAAGTCGAAAAATTAGAAAGGAATTAACCATCTTAATTTATTATAAGAATTTTTTTCCTTATATTAGTGCTGTTGAAATTGTTATAACAAATTATTTGTAATACGTGTATTTATAAGCTTGATGAAGATATAATCCAAAAAACAAATAAGTAAGATTTATTGGATCAAAACGAGCAAATACTTATGAACTTTGATAGTAACATTCTTAAAGTATTTACTATTATTTGTGTCGCTACTGTACCCATCACAGGAAGACGGAAAATGAAAAAAATAACAAATTCGTTTAAATGAAATTTTCAGATTTAAAAATAAAACCGTCCTCTCGAGGTCATTTTTATCGACCTCTGGAGTCCGCTTTTAATTTGTGACTAGGAAATTTTTCTGCCTAAGCATTTAATCGATTTTGGGTCGATTTTCTTGGGAAGACTGACCTCTGAAAGTCGATTTTTTGAGGTCGATTTTCTCTGCTTTTTTAGTAGTGCATTGTTATAACTAGGAGTAGGGATGTACATGAACCGGGTTGGTTCGAATTTTTTAAAAACCAAACCAAACCATTAGTGTCGGATTTTTAAATTTATAAGCCAAACCAAACCAATAAAAGTCGGGTTTTTCAACCTCGGGTTTTTTTGGGTTATTTCGGGTTTTTTGGATTTTTTCGATAAAGTCTTCATACAAATATATAATTAACTTGTGCTTTAAATATTTCTTTAGTCCTAGCAAGATACAACTATCTAAGGTATTTTTAAAAAAAATAACACAAAATATAAATGAGTGATGACGATAAAATATTCAACCAATACAAAAATGAAATCGCATAGAATAAATATTGCATATTAATATATCATAATAAAAATAATCATAATTTAACAGTATTAAGTCTTGCTAAATTAAGTTTAATAAGTATTAACTACATGACTAAATATTAAATAAAAAATAAAATTAGTTTATGTATTTATCAAAATTAAAGAATAGACATCAAACATGATTGTCATTCTTAGTGTTGAATTGAATAATTTTTTGTTAGCATTAGTATTGATTTGAATTTTATTTGACTTACTAATATCGATGGGTTATAAAAACTTATTGAATCATTTAAAAATGCTAAGTTTAAACTTGAAACAATATGTTGAAAGATAAAAACTATGAAAAAGTTTAAGAAATGTTTATAAATTACATCACAATAAATATTTTTATGTATAAAATATTTTTAAAAATAATATACACATAATATTGGGTTGGTTCGGTTCGGTTTGACTTTCTTTAGTTAAAACCAAACCAAACCAAACCAATTATAGTCGGGGGGGGGGGGGGGCAATACCAAACCTTTAGTCGGGTTTTTTTTTTGCGATTTGGTTCGATTTACGGTTTGATTCGGTTTGCGGATACACCCCTAACTAGGAGTTGTTGAGTTTAGCAGAAGTCTATGTAGATCAATGCTACTTAATTATTTGTTAGGTAAGTATAGTACATAATGATAGACTAATTATTAGGATTACTGCCTAAAAATCCACCTAACCTTTTAGGGGGGGAGATAGAAAGATAAAAATGTACTTAAAAATGAAAATGAAAGATGATTAGCAAGTGGATAAAAAGAAGCTCTCACAAGAAAGGTTGAAGAGGACCATCTTAAAAAGATCATCAATCATATTTCTTCACGAGATGTACTCCAAGCTTTTTGCATTAATATTAAGTTATCTTAATGGCATAAAAATTCTTGAAAGAGTAATTTGACTTAATTTAGATGTTGACAATCAAAATTAACTAATTTTACCAATATTGGGGTTAATATATTTTCCCAAATTAGGGAAATATATTGAAAATTATGATTTTTCTCATTGAAATAAGCTTCTCAGTATTTCAGTGAGAATTTGTTTTCCACCACACATTTTTCGAGTGAGTTGGTTCGATGAAAAATGGGTGGAAAAATTATGTTTTATGACACAAATTTCTCATTGATTCGCGATGAGAAAAACCTCTGCTTCTAGTAGTGTCAACTGATCTGAGAACCGAAATGGATTGTAAGAAAGAATTACTTCTACCAAAGAAGAATCCGTAACCTCAATTCAAGCAATTAGTTATTTACCCCACATAATATACAACAACAACATACCTAGTGAAATCCCACAAGTGAGGTCTGGGGAGGGTAAAGTGTACACAGACCTTATCACTACATCGTAAAGGTAGAGAGATTGTTTTCGAAAGACACTCCGCTAGAGTATAGCAAATCATATACAGTAGGTATGAAAAGAGAAACGATAGTTAAGAAAACATAGCAACTAATAAGGAAACAATAACAATAACAAAATAGTGTCATAGTCGAAACACAAGAGACAATAGAGGACGATAGAAATCAAAAGCAAGATACTATAACAGACACCGCCAAAGCTAAAACCCGTCGAAAAGCAAGACAATCACTTTACTACCTACTAACCTTCTACCCTAATACCCCACAAAATATACGAAAAGAATACTTAAAAGTAAAATTACTGCCCTGATGGAGTTGATGAGCCCTCTTGTATTTTCCATCATTCCAATATATATATATGGTGGGCTATAATATGCCAGAAGATATTTTTATGATTATGTACAAAATATAAATGCCAGCTCCACTCTTATTTGTCCTTCAACAATCAAAGCTAACAAGTCACACCATGAAGTACGATCTTTTTAGAGTTTAATTTTCATATATTGACGTGTAACAAATATTTACACAATCAAAACATTTATTAGATAATTATATATAAATTTCTTCATAAATAGTAATAATTGATAGTCTGATGAAAATGGTAGCTAACTTAATATTAACAAATTAAATTCACTAATAAAGTACAAAATAATTTATAATGACGTGTATATAACTTAAATCGCTCATTTTACATCTGAAGAGTCATTTGGTACACCGGATGAGATAAACAAGGATATTCCATGAAATTATTTTATCTCACCCTTCGTATGAGGTAATAATCCCATCTTTTTTGTATAAATGGTGAGATAAAATAGTCCCCGAAATAGTTAATACCTCACACCAATAACATAAGATAAAATTAATCTCAAATTTTATCCCGAGTGTATTTTTTTATCCTACGTACAGAACGACCCCAGAGTGAATCAATAAGAATGTGGTGGCCACCATGTGTTAGTTAGGGTCATTGTCACTTTAATTTGTACCCACCAAGGCATTATGGGAGGTTAAAGATGACCCTTACAAGACAATCTTTAGGACCCTCCACCCCTTTAAATTGCACAAAATTTTTGGTCCCATTTCTAAAGTGAGTTGCAGTTAGAAAGGGTAGTTATTGGTACTTACTGAAGTTTCTCTGAGAAAAGAATATAGTAAGAAATCAGAGAACCTTTTTGAGTCTTGCCTTTCACTTTGTGCATAGTAACATTTGCATCTACAATTTTTTTGTGCTAATGCGTTATGAGAAGTTAATTAGTATAAATAGATTTGTATAAGTTGTTAACTATTCTGCTTTTGATAATCATGGTGTCCGGATCAACTTGCGCACACTAGAACAGATGGGAAGAAATTACATAATGTTTTTATTTGAAACTGAATCTGAAACCTTATGGTGCTCAACCCACATCATTGACCACTTAGGTGCACGATGTATATCATAGGAAATAAAAGAGACTTTTGTAACCATAAATAATGGGCAAAATGAGAAGTTTAAAATTACTTTATTTCTAAATAACGAAACATGTCATTCTTTTTAGGACAGACTTAAAATGCATCACGTAAATTAGAACGGGAAGAGTATATATTTAATATTTGAGCTAAAAACAGTGGGTATGTCATTAGTGAAAGAGACAACTTCTTGGGTATGTCATTAGTTGCAGAGACAACTTAATTATTACAAAAGGTGTTATCTAACATTGTTTCGTCGAAGAAATTTACTAAATATATATACAGAATATGCTGATCATCAGCTACTGGAAAATAATAATGTTAAGATTATAACGTAAATTCAAAACATGAAGTAAGATCTTAAAAACGTCATAATTAATCCTAGATTCCTACTCGTGTACAAGTCGAATTGTGATAATAATTCGATACCTTACGTAGGCAACTATAGGATACACCTTCTATGCTTTTGGAAAAAGTAACTAACGGAATATACACAAAATAGTAACCAAATGGATTATTATTTTTTTGTCTACAATAATGTGTAACATACACTTGAATTTGAGAATACTATACATATATAGTTGGTAGGCCAAATATACCATATGGTGAGTAAAGAAGGAATTGTGATTTATTTACTATGACTGAAATAAGGACATCACATCTCTCATGCTCAATCCATGACCCCTCTTTAAAGCCAAGAAAAGTTGTTACATTTTCTAAAACCTAACAACTCATTGCCCTTTTTTTCTCTCTTATTTGCCCTTCTATGGAAGTTTCAACAATTTTCCTACACGTAGGGTTGTACAAAATCGAACCGTAAATCGAATCAAACCGCAAATCGAACCAAACCGTAAAAAAAACAACTAGTGGTTTGGTTTGACTTGGTTTGGTGTTGAAAAAAAACCCGACTATAATTGGTTTGGTTTGGTTTTAACTAAAAAAAGTCAAACCGAACCAAACCAACCCGATATTACATATATACTATTTTTAAAAATATTTTGTAATTTATAAATATTTCTTCAACTTTTTCATAGTTTTTATCTTTCAATATGTTATTTGAAGTTTAAACTTAGAATTTTAAATGGTTCAATAAGTCCTTTTACAACCTATAGATATTAGTAACTCAAATAAAACTCAAATCAATACGAATATTAACAAAAGATTATTCAATCCAACACTAGGAATCACAATCATGTTAGATATTTATTCTTTAATTTTACATAAATGCATAAACTAATTTATTTTTCTGTTTAATATTTAGTCATGTAGTTAATACATATTAGACTTATTTTAGCATGACTTAATATTTTTAAATTATGGTTATTTTTATTATGACTTATTAATATGCAATATTTATTCCATACGATTTCATTATTTTTTTGGTTGAATATTTTATTGTCATCACTCACTTCATAAATTTCAAATAAAGTGAATATATTTTGTGTTATTCTTTTAAGAAATACCTTAGATAGCTGTATTTTGCTCGGACTAAAGAAATATTTGAAGCACAAGTTAATTATATATTTGTATGAAGATTTTATCAGAAAAAATCCGAAAAATCCGAGGAAACCAAAAAAACCCGAAAATACTCGAGGTTGGAAAACCCGACTTTTATTGGTTTGGTTTAGTTTATAAATTTAAAAATTCGACACTAATAATTTGGTTTGGTGTTTAAAAAATTCGAACTAACCCGGTCCATGTACACCCCTAACTACACATATGTGTCTTAAGCGCTTGTCAACTTCTTCCTATCATCATCCTATGTATACTTTAATTTGTCTCTAGTATTTTTTTTTTAAAATAGTGGCGTACATAGAATTTTGTATTATAGTATCATTCTATTATCAAAACCAACTATAAGCTTGTATAGAAATTTTGGTCTCGATCAAGTTGTATGTGTGGTTTTTAAATTCTAAGTAATGCCTATTACTTCATGTTTCGAATGATATTGATATATTTACTTCGCATTATTTTTCATGTGGTATCGACCTGTCGAACACATTATTTTCTAGGGAATAATATAATATTACTTGTGTATATATTCGGAGAATTTTTTTGGTGGAGTGGTATGGTGATAACTAATCGTAGTAATTAAGTGTCTTCACCACTTTGAAAACTACAGGAGTAAATGGAATTTGGAATATATTCTTTTAAATTTGGAATCCTTCATTGAGTGAAATTTCTTTATGAGACTAATGAAAAATTGTACTATCTCTTCATTTATGGAGTAAATTAAATTAAAGCATTAGGAATGCTACATTTGTTGATACAAAAATCTGTAATGAGAAAGGATGAGGCTGGAATATTATGCATACAAAATTGATACATATTCCTATTTAAAACACAGCAAACCGTATGGAATATTGAGCATTTATTATTAATACTAGACACAAAATCTCGGGTCAGCACGGGCCCAATATATCTTACATAGATAGAATTTAAAAAGTCACTAAATTTATTATACTTTGTTTTAATTATTGTGATTTATAATACTTTTTATGTCATTTTCAAATAATATATGTTACTCTTTTTGTTCCAATTACGTGGCACAAATGAAATTTGAAAAGTGAGTCAAATTTCTTATATGATTTTTAAATATTTTTAGTTTTTAGTTATTGTGTTATTCTCTCGGTCTCAATTTATGTGGCACTAATAGAATTTTGAGAGTCAATCAAATATTTATATTGTGATTTATAATATCTTTTACGTAATTGTCAAATACATAATAGAATATTTTAATCAAATATATAACAGGTTAAAATGAAAAGTAAGACAAATAAATTGAAACGGAGAAAACATTAATTTTTTTGAAGTAGGGGTCTGCAATGCAAGCACACAGCTCAAACAGACATGTTATCCAAGAGTTGTCTGCTTGAGAGCTGTGTGCCAACCTTTTATATATAGTAACAATTATATTCATCAATCTTCCAACAAAAGATTATTCGTTTAGTTTCAAATATTAATCGTTTTAACAAATTAAAATTATTTTGAAATATTTAAAAAAAAAAAACAAGAAGAATTTAGTTAGAGTAAGGGTGTTAATTAAGACGTTTAAGAGAGCTAAATAAAGATTAATTTAAAAAAATAATCTTATACGTAATCATTTTTTTTATCCAAGACTCGTAAGAGAGAGCAAGACCGATCTACCAAGTTCACGAACCTTAAAAGACGAACAATATGAATTTGAGACGGTAATGATTTATTAAAGGCCTATACTATACGTGTTAATAATAAACAAACTCTCTATTACAAATAAACTAGTAAGTCAATAAAAAACATAAATGATTATTATTAAATTTTTTTGGTAATAACATTAATGTTGCCATGTTGGTACTTCACCATTCCTAAAACGTAACTTAAAGTGACCACTACATATCATATAGTACAACAGCTTACCTTTCTGACAACTCGTTTCATTCTTATATTTAAATTAAACTAAAATCAACTTTGAATATTATATATATATATATATATATATATATATATATATTCTTTCGTGAACCTAACGTATGTAGCTTGTCTATTTCTGTTATACATGTCTTCCTAATTAACAAATAATATTCCAACATGCACAACAATTTTTTAAATGTTTTTAAAATATCTTCGTGTGATCTATAGGTCATGAATTCGAACCGTAAAAGTAGTCACTAATGTTTGTATTAGGGTAGGTTATTTACGTCACTTCTTGCCGTGTGAATCTTCCGAGAACCCTGCATAAACACGAAATACTTTGTGAACTGGGATACCCTTTTCTATCATTAAAATAAGAGTTCAGTTCCTACCAAACAAATTTTTCTTCGAAGTATCTAATAAATACTCTACATAAAAAATTAGTACCACCCCACCAAAAAGGTCGAATATTTTTTACTTCAATAATTATGACTCAATGATTTAGAGTACCATTAAATTAATAGTGTTCAATAATGTTGATGAATATTGGATAGCTGAATAATGTTTATGAACCTTTAGGGCCTGTTTTGGCCATGAATTTTTCACTTTTTTATGGAGTTGAATTTTGAAAAATATGTTTGGCCATGAAATTTCAAAAAATTCTAATTTTTTTTTCAAGAATTTTCAACAATTTCAAAAACAACAAAAAAATATTTTCACACCAAATTACCTACAAAATTTAAAAACAATTCTAATTTATTTCATAACCAAACACAACTCCAATTTTCAAATATCATTTTTCACTTTTGAAATAAAAACTATTTTTTTTTCTATTTTAACAATGAAACATGGCCAAAAGCCTACTTAATTATTCTCCTTGCGGTCAAGCAGGTCATCGGACTTGCATTACAACTGTTAACAAAGACATAAAAATTAAAATTAGTGAAATTTTTATTGAAAAATTGTTAGTTTGATGATCTCTTGAGAAATTAACTCTGGTCTTATATAATATACGTTTGGAAATCGAAGACTTCTTTGAGTATTGTTAACTTCCAAGTTGGTATAACTAATTAGATGTCAAAATAATAATGCAAATAATAGCTGTGAAAAGCTATACGTATGTATTTCTTATTTTACGTAGTTTACTAGGTATAGAACTCTTTATAACTTTATTGGTCAATTGACCAAACTAATTAATCTCTATAAATTTCTAACTTTAGAAGAAAGATTATTTTTCTCCATTTTTTGCAATTTCTTTTCCTTGGTACTAATCGTAATAGTTTCTTAACAATTTCTATTTTTTTCTTTAACAATTTCTAATTGGAAAATGAAAAAGGAAATGCCATCTAGATCTACTTCCATCAAGGTCAATAAATATGAGTCGTAGTGGGATGATTCTGATTCTCTTCATCCTCAATCAAGGGTCCCGACATGAATATCGAATATCGAGTAGAAACAAAAAATAAACTATCATGATCAAATTATTAGAACCTACATCTCTAATTGTAATGTTATCATTCGTTATACAACTATACATAATATAATTGCTCGAATTGACTTAGCTATACCACGTGCTATGTCATTTTTTATTGTTATTTTTCATGATATTTAATTATTAATTACTGTATTATACTTCACTGCGTTTACTTTCTTTTTTCTTTATTTATAATTATACACATTTTGAGACGACTCACTATTACGATATTTGGGTTTCTTAACCAAGATCAGTAGTATATATCTAGGATATAACAATTCCTTAATCATTACTATTAAATATTTATTCACATAATATATAATAATAATAAAATGTGAGGGACATGTTATGGTGAAACATAAATGATATCGGTGGCACCAGAAAAAATTGCAAAACAAAATAATTATTTATTTTTTGGTATGTCTAGAAAAGGTAACCATCGTGTATTTATGGAGGATACAGATATTATTTCACTGTCTTTAAATACTGTAAAATAATTGAAAAGTAGTTAGAAAATGATTATCAAGCACTTTAAATTAAAAAAAAACTGTTTGAAGAGTTTATTGCTCATCATTTTAAAGGGATTTTGAATTAGAAGAGAGATTATAAGTCAACCTAATTCTGAGCTATTAAGGCTGGAGCAGTGGCGGAGCCAGAAATTTGATTAAGGGTGTTCAAATTTATAAAGTAAATTTTTTTTTTCAATGAGTGAATGCAACGAAAAATTCAAATGGAACTACATATAAGAAGGTACATAAACGCAGCGGAATTGAACCCGCAAATTTGTGGTTAACCCATGTTTTTGATATAAAAAGGTACACAAAATGCTTTAGAGTGGAAACGAACTCGCGACGGGAGACTTAAAATGCACACTCTTCTCCACTGAGCTACAGCACACGCTCGGTACAAGGGTGTTCAAATTGTTAAATATACTCATAAACAGAATATTTTACCTACGTATTCGATATAATTTTCCGGCGAAGGGTGTTCGGCTGACCATCCTTGCTATAGGGTAGCTCCGCCCCTGGGCTGGAGCTTCGTATTATTTGGTCGATTTATGAAATTAAGAAAATTTTATTATATTTTTCTATTTTTATCTTGACCTCTATGCGAAAGAATAATAGTTCCGCTTTCTAGCCGAACGAATATCCCATCGAAATGAATAAGGACTGTTTTTCCCACCTTTAAAGCGGTTCAAATAATAATGGGTCATTTGATAGCTATTAAAGAGATAATTCATCTGTATGTTAATTTTTGTATAAGTTATACAATATTTTATAGTTAGTTAGAATATAAATTATTCATGCATAAAACTAATACGACGTTTGGTTTGCAATTTAGAAATCGCATAACTAATACAAACTACTAGAAACAAAGGTTTTTTCCACGGCAAATCAGTGAAAAATTTGTTCTATGAAACATAATTTTTTCACTCATTTTTCTACCGAACCAGCTCACTGGAAAAATATATGGTGGGAAACATATTCTCACTGAAATAGTGGAAGTTCATAATTTTTCTATATGAAAACATTACTATTTCTTCTTTTTCCATCGATTCAATCAAAATACTATAGGAATAGCCACTGAATATTTTTCGATGACAAAATTTCAGCGAAAATATAGTGGTTTTTTTTAATAGTGACATGCGTAAGTTATGAGAGAATATACTATGCAGGGTAGAAGATGGAATAACTAATACTTTGCATAGTTAATACCTGCATAATAAATAACGACATAACTAATAACTATGTAATTCTAACCGGCTATCGAACTACCCCAAGTTTGTAAAAGAGAAAAAACCAAGGAAAAGACATACGATACAGTATCAATTATATTACTTCTTCTACCATTTGTCAAGGGGGACAATAAATTGGGTCATTATTGAGTTGATTTTTGCTTACGAAAGAACCATAAAAATAATTGAGCAAAAGGGATTTTTTTTAGTTCAAATGTCCTTTTCTGGAAATTAATTAAGTTAGTAATTAATCCACTTAACACGTAACCTTGCTGACCGTTGGCAACAGGGCTTTTGGGTTTTGTTCTTAAGCTCCTTTGTCTTCAAGCCACCGTCGGTATATATTATTCGAAAATGACCATTTTACCCCTCTATCTTTTTTAAACACCATAAATTAGATTTTCATTTTTTTAAATGTTTGTGTACTTAATCATAAATGAAGGGAATATAAGTAAAATCAATTGTGGTGGAGTGATAAGTACACATTTATCATTAATATTCAACAGTCTTGAGTTCGAGTTTTGAGGATGTGGTCATTTTTGATAGAAAGTGCTTTACTCTAAAGCGGGACTTTTTAACGCGAATCTGAATTAGTTGAGTCTCAAAGTAAATACCACCACCAATAACAATATACCCAGTATAGTTTTCACAAAATGAGGTTTGAGGAGGGTAGAATATATGCAAATCTTACTCCTACCTCACAGAGGTAGAAAAACTGTTTTTGAAAGACTTTCAACTCAGACAAAAAAAGAGATATACTAAGTATTAGAGGAAGCATCACATAGCATATAGGAAAAGAAGCAATACCAACACCAAAATAGTGCGACAATCAAAACATAAGACACAATCGATAGCAACATAAATCACAAAATAGGAAATTCCGAAGTAGATACCGAAACTTTAAAAAAAAAAAAGAGAAGGAAATAAAAACTTAAATATTTTACCATCCTCAATTCACATTAAAAGATGGATATGAGCATCATTTAATTGAACAGACATTGACATATACTTCTACGAAAATCTTAAAATTGATCGATGTATTAAGCCTTAAACATATGATGTTTTGCTTATAACACAAAAATTGTATATGTTCTCATGTTACAGTTGGTATAAATTAAATTTTGACTATCCAATAATTCTAAATTTAAATGATTTTGTCTAACTGTTACATGTTGTTTAGTGAAATAGTTGGAAAAATTAAATTGGAGAATTTTGTAGATTATTGTTGGCAAATCCAAACTTGAATATGCCAGCCATATAAGTTTGATAAAGTGGGTAGCTTTTAATAATATGTATCATGATTTTAATTTAAGTGACCCCAAATGTGAGGAAATGGGACATTTGAGCTTTTAATATGTTTGATTTTTTAATCCACTTTTATTTATTATTTTTTTCCCTTTTTAGTGAAGAGGATATTGATATGACATTAGGATTTATGAGTCTCTGAGGAAAAAAAATAATGGACCATTCACCTATAAGTAAGGGCCACCTAATCTCATTTACTTGGTGATTTTGCATTTTCCTTAAAAATTGTAAAGGAATTTTTTTTTTGAAGACATTACTTCCTTAGGTAATTATTAATTTTTTTTCATTTTTAATTCTATCTCAAATTTGCTTAGGTTATCATACTACTTGTTGTTGCTGCTAATTGTTTCTCCATTATTTTCTATATGGTTTTCTTCAACTACAATATTTTTTTTCTTACTAATTTTGATTTAAATCACTTGAACGAGGATCTATCAAAAACAATCTCTCTAACTTCACGAGATAAGATAAAAATGAGTACGCACCACCCTTTAGACATCACTTGTGGATTACGATGAGTATGTTATTATTGTAATTATATCTCGAATAAATCATTATTTTAAACCAGAAAAATTGAGTTATGCTTTAGTGGTCTTGTCATTTTTTATTTTTTTTTATATGTACCAAAAGGAAAATTTTAAGAAATTGAGAATTAAGAAAGTCCCCACAGAGAAAAGTGGTTTATCTATTTTTCCTTGAAATGGTAACTATGATCTATATAACATGATTGTGATTTAATGAAAATTGAATATTACCAAAAATAAATTGTTGAATAGATTGATGACGTAGCAACAAACATTTTTAGCAGACCCCAATATAGGAAAAGAAATAAGGATTTTTGCATTAGAATCCTAGGTTGTAAAATGAAATCCCACCAAGAATAGTACTATTTGAATAAGAAAATCAACACATATTGAATTTTGAGCCAACAATTTCTTAAAATTTTGGTATTTACCCTTAGGCATAATATATAAACGTGTCATTTAACTTTGCCTTAGTTAGATCTGTGTCATCCAATTCTAGGTGTGCACAAATAGACACTTAAACATGTATAATTGAACAAATAGGCATATACGTTTTACATGACAATTGGCATAATACAAATCAGTTTGAGTGTATCTCATACAAATTGCCATGTAGAATGCGCATGTTTACTTATTCAATTTTATACAAATTTAAATATCTATTTATGCATATTCAAAATTGAAAGACATAAATATTAAATACCAACTAAAACCAAGTTAAAAAATACGTTTATGTATTATGCTTTAGGGAGAAAGTGAACACTTTTTTTCTTTTTGATTGACATATTCAATTAACAATTAAGCAAAATCTTCTTAGAATAATTTGAAGGTCATTATTGTCAATCTGAATGCCTAAAATAATACAATATGTTAATTATATATTCCCATACAATTACTCCTATGATAATTTTACTAGAAAATTTCACCTAATATCTGATCAGTCAGATTCTTGAAACAAGACAAAGAAGCTTCCCTTTACAATAATTTATTTTCTTCTTTCTCTTTCCCCAATTGTGGACATATAAAACCAATAAAGCCAATTAGTACCTCCTCCGGTATACTTTAATTGTCTTGCTTATTTTGGTCTAAAATAGTATTATTTTAAAAAATTAAAATATAATTAGTTTTTTATTTTATTCTTATTCTTATTTTTAATAAATAAGGAAAGATTAATATGATAAAAAATAGTATTAAATTAAAATTAAAAAGTAAATAAAAATAATTTAGTTAGTTACTCTTTTAATTAAGGGTCATTTGGTAGTTGGTTGGAATTATACTAATATTAGTAATCCAGAGATTAGTTACAAGAGAACCGATGCATTATTTTATGTAGATATTAATTATATAGGATTAAGTTATTCATACATTAAGTATTCAATCTTCTATTTTGCATAACACATAAAGTAACACATAAATTTGTACATGTATTAATTATGTAATTTTTTAAAACTATAAATCAAATACCATATTAATTTTACAAATAAATAACTTACTTCTCAACTAGCTATCAAAAGTGATACTTATTACTTATACATAATTTAATAACTGCATCACTCACCTCCAAATCACCTATCAAATAACTTCTTAATATTTTCTTTGAGGCGTGTAAAGAAAAAATGGGAGAAATAATTTTTTAGTTTTTAACAAATTTGCTTTTAGTTTTATACCTTTTTTTTAATTAAAAATATTTATTTTTATACATAAAAAATCTAGGCGCTAGAGATCTCATTTTCTCCGGGATAAAATATAGCAGTAAATTGTCACTATTTGAGTAATCTTTTTCAAAGGGAACTGTTTATATATATACACACAAGATACAGAGAGAGAAAGAGTAAGAGAGAGAGAGAACCACTGTGTGTGTGTGTGAAAATTTTGAAGAAAACCCACTTCAGATCTACTGATCTCTATCTTCTTAACACATTCTTGATTATTTTCACTAGCATTTCATTTGAAACCTCTGAAAATTTCAACAATGGCTTCATTTTAACTCACATTTCATTCACTGTGTTAACTCAGTGCCACGTGTCTTCCTCTCTAGCTTACTATTTTTCAGCTCTAAACTGCAAAACTCAATCTGGGTATTCTTAGTTTTGGGAATTTGAGTGTTTTTTACTGCATGGTCTTTTTCCGGTGGGGTTCGCCGGAGCTCCGGCGAGAATTTTGGGGTGGATTTTTGGGAAAATGTGTTAATTGAGGGTTAAAAGTGGAAAAAAAAATGTTCAAGTCTTCGAGATGGAGGAGTGAGAAGAACAAGATCAAAGCTGTATTCAAGTTGCAATTTCATGCAACTCAGGTACTATTACTGTCATTTTACATTCTTTGGAGAAAAAATTTAGTCAAAGATTGGATTTTTTTTTCTTTAACTCCTTTTTTGTTCTTGGAAATTAGTGTTGAATAGCATTGGAAATAACAATGTGAAATTTGAGTGATTTAATAGCACTTTTTTCTAGATTATACAGTGGTAAAGGCAGAAAAAATATGTGGAAAAAAAAACAATTTTTTTGATGTGTAATTTGATGTCCAGATTCTTGAATGATACAATTTAAGTTGTGGGGTTATGTTTGATTTTGTTAAAAATGAAGTTTCAGGCCTTACATTGTAAAGATCTTTGATTTAGACATCATATGATTCTGCATTTTCTTGTTCTAAGTTGTTGCTTTTGGGTTGGATTTGTGTGTTTAGGGGGTGGTGGTGGTAAGAAGGGTGGTTGAAGGATTGACTGTTATGCATTGAATGAAAGTATAATGGCTAATGGGAAAATTTGTTAGGTGTCACAGGTAAAAGGAGATGCATTAATGGTATCTGTGGTCCCTGCTGATGTTGGAAAGCCAACGGTAAGATCAGAGAAGGCGGCAGTTCGTGATGGGAGCTGCTACTGGGAGAATGCAGTTTCCGAAACTGTGAAATTTACTCGAGAGCCAAAGACGGGGAAGATTCATGAGAGGATCTATAACTTTGTTGTGGGAACTGTAAGCAACATTTCTAGTTTATGATTTTGTATGCTACGTTACGTAATAGTTAATAGAGTTATATGAATTCTTCGGATGTATACTGTGTTGTAGGGTTCTTCAAAAGCTGGATTAGTCGGTGAAGCTTCGATTGATTTTTCGAGTTATGCTGATGCAACTAAGGTGTCCTTGGTGTCTCTTCCTCTCAGAAATTCTAAATCCGAAGCTGTGTTGCATGTAAGTCTTTTGACCCTTTTTTTAAAGAATGTTTTCGGATTGGTATTTTGTAAATTCTTTGCAACAGTGTAATTGGTTTCCGATTGCTATTGTTAAATTATAGGTTTCAATACAGAGGATTCAGGATCCTGCTGATCAAAGGTTCTATCCGATTGCCATAAGTGTTTTGTGATTTTTGTGTGCGTGTTTAGTTCTTGATTGCAAGTTGAATCTAATGACTAAACAAAAGTTTCCATTTTTTTGGGTGTTTTTACAGTGTTGTTGAAGAAATCGAAAATGCAAAACTTAATTCTCTGGATAGAAGTTTGAGGTCACAATTAAGCAATGGTGATTTCGAAGAAATAGTTAAAGACAATTCTATTGAGGTAAACACATAAAGGCCTTGCTCTGATTGTAAGTAAAGAAAAGACGTGTATATGCTGCATATATCAGTCAATCATTCAATCAACTATGCTTGTTCTTGGTTTTCCGATTCTTGACTGACAAGATTGTGTCATTACTTGTCCTTTATTTGACAGGATGATCTGGCCAATAAACCTGCATCTCAAAATGCTGGAAAGAATGGCAACTGCCGGACATCAAGCGAATCTGATATTACCCTCTCCAGTTCTGGGAGCAGCTCAGGGCTTGATACACCCTGTGAAGTCCCATTGAAGAACAACACGAGCCATCACGAGCAGATAAACTTCCCATCCTCTCAGAATAATGCTTTGGTTTCCCAGAAGCAAAATAGCAATGTCTCAACAACAGTTCATGAAGAAAGTCCGGATGTACAGTGGGAGTGGATGGGAGGTTCTGCTTTTGAAGCGAGTACAGATGCTTCTGCAGGCACTCCAAAAGAAGACCTTCTAAGATTAACATCACAAGAGGACTCAGACGTTGAAAAGCTCAAAACAGAGCTCATAGCTATGGCTAGGCAGGCAGACATGACAGATTTGGAACTACAGACTCTTCGGAAACAGATAGTCAGGGAGAGCAAACGGGGACAGGACCTATCAAAAGAGGTGGCTAGCCTGAAAGAGGAACGAGATGCTTTCAAGGAAGAATGCGATAAACTTAAAGCCTTGCAGAGACGTATGGATGAGACAAGGTCCAAAGACAAGTTGCTTTATGACAATGGAGATATTCAAGCTCTTGTAGATGAGCTTAGGCAAGAGGTGAATTATCAGAAGGACCTTAATGCCAATCTTCAGATACAACTTCAGAAGACACAAGAATCAAATTCTGAACTAATTCTTGCTGTCCGTGATCTTGATGAGATGTTGGAACACAAAAACCAAGAAGTTGCTAGCCTACCCAACAAATCGACGACCTGTGATGATGCTGAAAAGTTTCCAGACGTTATCTCCAACTCCAAGCATGAAATGACTGATGAAGACGATGAAGAGCAAAAAGCACTTGAGCAGCTTGTGAGAGAACATACTGATGCCAAGGAAACACATGTGCTAGAGCAAAAAATCATGGACCTACATGGAGAAATTGAGATCTGCAGAAGAGACAGAGATGAGTTAGAAATGCAGATGGAGCAACTTGCGCTTGACTACGAGATACTGAAGCAAGAAAATCATGACATGTCGTACAAACTGGAGCAAAGCGAACTACAGGAGCAATTGAAGATGCAGTATGAATGTTCTTCTTCATATGCCACTGTAAGTCAACTGGAAGCCCAGATTGATAGCTTGGAGAATGAGCTGAAGAAGCAATCTGAAGAATTCTCTGACTCTTTAGTCACCATTAGTGAACTCGAAGCTCAAGTGAGAAATTTGGAGGAGGAACTGGAAAAGCAAGCCCAAGAATTTGAAGCTGATCTGAGTATGCTGACTCATGATAAAGTTGAACAGGAACAGAGAGCAATAAGAGCTGAAGAAGCATTGAGGAAGACAAGATGGCAAAACGCTAGCACAGCAGAGCGGCTTCAGGAGGAATTTAAACGGCTCTCTGTCCAAATGGCATCCACTTTTGAGGCTAATGAAAAATTGGCTAGCAAAGCATTCAATGAAGCTAATGAATTCCGCTTATCGAAAATGCATCTTGAAAATATGCTCCGGAAATCGTCCGAGGAGCTTCAGTCAATCAAAGACCATTATGAAGTAAGGGTTTTTGAGCTTTCCAACCAGGTGAGTAAAATGTCAGGTCAAATAGAAAAGTTGCAGACAGAAATTGTAGAAAAATCTATGCAAATAGAGAGACAAGAAGAGCTTGCCAAAGAAAGTCAGCAGTCCTTGTCACAGAAAATTATAATCCTTGAAGCCGAGATTGAAAATCTTCTAGCAGACAAGAAAATATCTTCTGATCATGAAGAACAGAAGAATAGCCTGATGGCAGAGTTAGATAAGATGAGGACATCAATTAAAGACATGGAATTGCTTGTAGAACAAGGTCACGGTGAAAGAAGTGAACTGGAGACTAAGCTTGCATCAGTGAGAAAAGAAGCCGATGAGTCTCGTAAGGAATTAAACAATATGAGGTCTCTTAAGGATGAGAAGGAGGCGTTAGCTGGGAAACTGCAGTCAGAAGCAGACAACCTTAAATCTAGGTGCAATGAAATGAAAAGGATGTTGTTTGAGGACGAGGTGGAGAAAGAAAAATTGAAGAAGCAGGTGTCTCAATTGAAAGGTGATTTGAAGAAGAAAGAGGATGCATTGAATAGCTTAGATAAAAAGCTCAAGGATGCCAGTGGTCGAGTAATAGCTTCTAATGGAATGAAAACAACATCAAAGAACAACAAATCCATGCCCTCAAGAGAGGTTGCAAGTCTTAAAGAGAAGATAAAGTTGCTTGAGGTAAACATTTACCAGCGTTTACTCTACCTGAATGTAGTTCTAACATCAATATGAATTTCTATCTGCGTTTCTGATACATATTTTTTCGTTTTATTATATACAAAGATTGTCTTTATGATATTACGTGGAAATAAACTGTGATTTTTAATCAACTTAGTGTGTTCCTTCATGCTCAAAACCTTGCATGAATTAGTTTTTGAAATAGTAACTGTTGTTAATTCTGTATAAATTCTTAATGACCAACAGGGTCAAATCAAGATGAAGGAAAATGCACTGGAGAGCTCAACTAATTCATTTTTGGAGAAGGAGAGAGATCTTCAGGACAGAATAGAGGAGTTAGATAAAAGATTAGAAGAACTCAGTCAGAATGCGGAAAGGCTCTCTGAACAAGACTCCGGAAAGGTCAGCTGCAAGCTAAAACTCGTTACTTAAGTTACTTTAGTAAATGTCAGCAGCAAGACAGTTTATTCTTCTCTTGAGAACTTATAAGTTGGTGCACAAGGATAACAAATTGAGCATAATTGTATGGTTATAGCTTAAGTACTGAGCTAAATTAACTCGTTCAATTTTGAATCGACAGTCATGCGATTTTAGCACGTATTGACTTTTATGAAATGGCATTGTAATTTTTTCCGTTCATATATGATACAGGTAGTTGCAGAAGTTCCAAGACCAGAAGATGAAAGTACCTGTCAAATGTTGACAAGGAAGAGGTACGAGTTCTCATGTTCTAGTTGATCTGTCTAACTTTTTCTTTCAAATCCTGCTCGGATAGCTTACGAGAAATCTGAACGTGTCCTTTCTTTTTCATTTTTCTTATCGGAATACCTTTGTAGTTGCAGCTGCAATGCCTCAGCATCTAATACAAGACATATCGAGGAGTTGTCCAGCGAAATTGAACTCATGAGAGAAAGGAACAAATTAATGGAAGATGAACTGAAGGAAATGCAGGAGAGATATTCAGAAATAAGCCTCAAGTTTGCTGAGGTAGAAGGAGAAAGACAGCAGCTAGTAATGAAATTGCGTAATGCGAAAAAGAATCCATAAAACAGTTCCAGGGAGGTAATGAAACCAGGTTCTTTCTATCAGAATATTAAATGTGAATTGTACCAAAAAAAGAAAAAAGAAAATTTAAATAAATGTATATTGGTGAGGGATTTTTTTCTCTTTTCTCATTTTTTTTTAATATTTTGTTTCTAGCATATAGTGCTTGACTTTAGCCCTTAGATATTACATACAAGAATGTAAAGTAGTTTACCAAATAGGTTATATGTCTCACTTACAAGTTGTGTAAGAGTATTTTCAGCTGTTTCTGTGAGTAGTGACTGGTAATGTCTTCTGTTTATGAAGAAATTTTCTCTTTTTTGATTTCATTTTTCATGGACAGAAATCTTTCATTCTTTGATATATATGTAAAAGAAGAAAACTTGTAGTTTCTTTGATATATATGTAAAAAAGAAGAAAATTCGTACTAGCTATTTGATCAATGGGAGTAAAATATAAAAAGGCAGTCAGGTTTACGAAACATTTTGCGTTCACGCAGGTCTGTGGAAGGGCCGCACCCCGAGGGCTGTGATGATCTAGATAGCCTATTCTAATACAAGCATTAGTGGCTGCTTCCACGGATCGAATCCGTGACTTATAGGTCACACTGAGACAATTTTACTGTACCGTTGCTCCGAAACTCACCTTCAATGGGAGTAAAATATCTCTACCAACAAATTTAATTTGACATCAGCTTGACTTAAAACTTTTACATTTCCTAAATAGAGTTTAGGAGTTTAAACATACATATTTGACACTACCTTGGGGCAAATTGTTATGATTGTATCTGGTGATTGGTGACTGGGGGATCTTACCAGAATAATAGGTGAACTATGCAAATACAGAAAAGTTTGATGCTGCTTAGGCTTTCATGGGTAGCAGTAGCACCCTAGTAGGTAATCGATGAAATAGTCGAGGTACGCATAAGGTTGATCTGAACAACACTATTGTCAAAAGTTAAAAAAAGATTCACTATCCTAAAAGTTGGGATAAGACCTATAGAATGTCTGTGAAATGGTTCAATAATCTATCACATCAGAATCTTATTCCAAATTTTGTGATAATAAAATTGTACACTTCAATATTCTTCACAAGATTACATCTAAATTAAACAACTCATTCCTCAAGGTACAAACAATAACTAAATTTTGAGATAACAGAAGAGAGACATTACAATTATTAAAGAGAAAAAGTGACTAGGAAGAAACTTACATTAGTACTAAAATACTAATCAAATTTTGTGATGGATTAGACCACAAACAGTTACAAGAGCCATAACTAATGATTGATCAACATGAGGTTCCACCACCAATGTTAATACATCATCTCCAAATAGTACTCCTGTACTTGCTTGTTTTTGTTTTACCTGATCATAAACAAAAGTCACTAACACTATTAGTATTACTAATCCATCTCTTTTACGAACAATTATACTATATAGTTATTTTTTAGGTGAACTGACAAATTAATTACCTCCGCGACAAGTCGGCCATGTTGGTTCACAATCTTAATAGATTTTGTTCCAAGGATAATGTTATAGCAACTAGCTTCAGAATTACATCCCAAAATAACATTATAATAGTTCATATTATCTCCTCTACGAACATTGTGAATTTTCTTCACTTGAAACCATGGTATCTCTTTACTAGTCACTCCATCATAACTCCATTTATAGCCATCCCAATGTCCAAATACTGGAACTTTCTGTGGAATAAAATATATGTAAGTATCGTTGAAAATATAATTAAGTAAATAAAAATGTTACTTTTCAACCTATTAAAATTTTAGACATAGTGATCACACAATTTAACATGTAAGAAGTGTTCAAATTATAAAAGAATAATTTACGTGCTTGCTCATAAAAAAGAATCAGTCTGGCACGTGATGCTTACCCTATTTCGAATAGAAAAGAGAACTTTGCCATTGGAATCCATGAGATGAACTTCTTTGCTACGTTTAATGTTGTAATTGTCAATTCTATAAACAATTTGTCCATTTGAGTCATAAACAGTGCATCCATTTCCATGATAGACTAGAGATTTCATCCACAAAGTGAATATTTCTCTTCTTGGGCTCACATAATAGTTACTAGAGGAAATAGAAGAAAAAGATGATGATGAAGATGAAATTGTACTTAGGTAATTTGACTTGTTTGTGTAAACTTTAGCCATTGAAATAATAGCTAGCTAGGCTCAATTTAGAGAAGGAATTTGAAATATTTTGAGTTGAAGAAGGCACTAGAAAAGGCTATATATACACACTTATAAAAGAATAGAAAAGAAAGGGATCAACAAAGGGAATAGAACCATTCATGCACAATATGTTACTACTAAAGTTTTCCACTTTCTTCGTCACTTCCTTCTGGCTAATGGCAATAGAAACGTGCAAATATTAACTTACACCTTTTTAAATTATTCTTATAGTGGTCAACTGGTTAGTTTCCGCACACCTTGACTATATTGCATCGCTCCTGACCTCCAACGTTACTACAAACAAAAGAAAAAAAGAAAATTTTGAATTTTCGATAGATCCGTCAAGGAACGTTTCCGATGGACTTTCTCTAATTAAAAATGTCATATTACGTTGAGAATTGACACTAGACCACATCTTAAATGTTACTATTATCCCAACTTTTAAATTAATTCCCTATAAAAAAAAGGTAGAAAAGGATGTAAAGGAATTAAAGAAGGGAATATATGCAAAAGTCAATTTCTGAAACAGCTAAGATATATACGTATGGGAATTGACGGTTGACACTTAGTAGCATATATACATTTGTGTTAGTGCTATTTGCTGTGTTGCACTTGATTGAGATGTGGTGGTTTCTTTTTGGCTAACTAATTTACAAACCGCTAACAACTATTCCCGTTCTTCAATTTTACTTGTCACATTTGAACTTGACACGACTATTTTACCACACTATCTCTATTCATTGATGTTTAGTATTAGGTCTTGAAAAATAATCTGGAGAATAAGTAATTAACGCTAGGGTAAAACATGGAAAGAATTATCTGTCTTTTCTTGATATGTTAAAAGTGACAAGTAAAAATGAAAATTTATTTTTAAAATAGTGGACAAGTAAAAGTCAACGGAGGGATACTACTTTAATTCTTTAATTAGATGCTTCTACTTTAGTATTGGAGTTCTAATAAGCATTATATCAGCATCTTCTAGCTGTAGATTGTAACGCCCAAGTCGACGGGATGGATAAACCAAGAAGGACGATAGAGCTGTCAATATGGGTCGGCCCATCTAGCCTTAGCCTTTGCGTGCCTTAAAATTTAATGGACTGGGTTGGGTTAGGCCGGTCTACCGTTTTGATGGATCTTAAAATGGTCAGTCCAACTTTATGTGGGTCACGGGCTGGAGCGGGCCAACCTGCCATATTAAAAAATAATTTTAAAAAAATTTAGAATCTAATATACAAACAGTTGATAAGAAAGAAGTTCTTTATAGATGCTTATACTTTTTTCAAGTGTTGGAATCCCACTAAGCGTTATATATCTATCAGCATCTTCTAGCTGTAGCTAGATACATAGTCCTAGCTTGATTCCTCGGAAGATAAGTCGATAAGGATGGATCAAAGAGAAGGACCAATAGATAGGTTTTAGAAGAGCTGTCAATTTGAGTCGGCTCAGTTCAAATACCTTTGCAGGCCTTGATATTTGATGGGCTGGGCTAGGTTGATCTACCATTTCTCTGGGTCTTGAAAGGGCCAGCCCAGCCTTCAAAGAAATTCTAACTTAAAAATATAAATATCTACGAGATAATATTATACAATGTTGTTAACCAAGTCCAAGTTCACAATTAAATTATCTCCAAACACAACAAGTTTTAATACTGAACACATAAAGTAAAAATTGAGATAGTATTTGACTCGTACTTTATGTCAATTGTATGATGTGTCTCATAGAATATGTACTAACCACCATCCTCTAAAGTTATATTCTTCTTAAGATAATACTTTCTCCATTTTAATTTATTTAACCTACTTTTTTTAGTCTGTATTTTAAAAAAAATGCTTTTTTTCCGTTATTTTGGTCACACTTTAATTTCAATTTTCCACATAGCATATTTAAGACCACAAGATTAAAGTACATCTTGATATATTTAACATATCTTTTATTTAAGATTATAACATTTAAAAGTCTTCTTTACTTCTTTAAATTTCGTATTAAATTAAAATAGGTCAAACAAATTAAAACGGTGAAAGTATAACTTGAAGAACCTCCTCAACAATAACTGCCACTTCTAACCGGAAAATTATTCTCAAGGTGATAAGATAATGATGCCAATATACACGGGTGAAAATCGTTTACGCCCTTCGAATTTTGCTTTAAAAATCAAACACCTTCCTCAACTTTGAACAATAATCATTCTCCCCCCTTTATCCTATGCAATGTTTATTTTATCCTTAACATTTTTAATTTTTTATTTATGTAATATCTTTTTATATTATATATATTTATTTTTCTTAACCTAGGTATTTATCATTTTTAGTTAAATACATTGATATTATTAATAAAATAATCCTTTTATAAATTGATCATAAAATTTAATGCTATTTTTTATGATTGGCATTTTTATATTTTATGCATTAAGTGGGTGTTTGGCCATGAAAATTAAAAAAAATTCACTTTATTTGAAATTTTTGGAGTTGGAGTTGTGTTTGGACATACCTTTTTTGAAAGACTTTTTAGAATTTAAAGTGTTAAATATAACTAAAAAGTGAGATAGAAAAAAGTGAAAATAAGTATTTAGGTGTTTTCACTTTTTCAAGAAAACTTCAAGTTGTATTTGAAATTTTTATGGCCAAACAATATTTTTTGAATAAAGTGAAATAATTTTTTGAAAAATAGAGAAAAATATTTTATGGCTAAACGGGCATGTATGTATATTTGTAATTATGTATATAGATGCATGTTTTAATTCTCTCTCTGTTATTCTCTAATGTCTATATAGATAAACGAGTTTTGATTGTCAATAATGAAATATTTTCTAAATTATAATTTAAAATTTATAAACAAGAATCATTTAATTTGTTATATATATACCTCTATTTTTAATTATTTTTGTATTATATGCATTGAAATATATTTATAAAGTTATAATTACCTGTTATTTTTACTTGTATAATTAGATATTAGAGTTTTGATTATTATTAATAAATTTATTTATTTTATTTTGCTCATTTATTTTATTATGCAATTAACTTATATACTCAATTAGTATTTCTCACTTTTTTTCTACATCTAAAAAATAATATATATTTTTTTTATAGAAAATATGTTATATAAATTTTAAAAAATAAAAATTGTGATTACAAAGAATTTAAAAAAAAAGATATATAGATTGATAATACAAGGGCAAAATAGATATTTTGAAAAGTCAATTAGGATATAGGGGGAGAATGATTATTATTCAAAGTTGAGGGGGGTGTTTGATTTTTAAAGCAAAGTTCGAGGATGTAAATGATTTTCATCCCAATATACATCTTTAATTTAATTAGTGGCTGACAAGTTAAATTCTGGTCAAAGTATTGTACTCTCCCATCTCAAAATAAGTATTGTTTTAGCGAATTTTTTTTATCTTAAGACAAGTATTTTTTTAAAAAAAATTAAAATAAAAAACTAATTATTTTTAATTATATCTTTTTAGAGTATTAAAAAAATTACTTTTTCTTAATGGTATTTAATTCTCAAGAAACATCTAATAAATAGGGATAATTAATAAACTATATCTTGTATTTTTTTATTTTTTATAATAAGCGTGAAATGAGTTAAAGCGACAATACTTATTTTGGACGGAGGAAGTATCTAATTTATGTGTCAATTTATCCCTAGCTAGTATTAGAGGTGACAAAATTAGTACATGAAAATATAACCCGCTCAATTCATTTAAGCTTGAGTTGGTTATTGATCCGTCTATTCATTAGCTTAGTCCATTTAAGCCTATAAGAAATTGAGTTGACATGTTGCTCAAATTATGGGTGTCTAGAGGGCCGGGCCGAGTTGAAAAAAATGGAACCGGACGAGTTTGGGGCCGGGTTGATTACCGGGTTGGTCCTATCCGGGCCCAACCGGTTCGGTTTCAAAAGAGTTCAAAGTGACCCGTTTGGTTTCAGGTTATATCGGGTCAGACCGGGTTAGGTTACATTAAAAAAATATTTTTTAAAAAAATTATTTTTCTTTAAAATTTATTAGTAAAATATAAATTACTTATAATTATTTTTATATATTATTTAAAATATCGGACCAGGTTGGGTCGGGCTGGTTCGGTTAATCGACGTGACATTATCGATTACGACTGGTTCCGGGTTCAAAAATTGAACCGGATGATTTCGATTATAGTAGGCGACCCGGACCAACCCAACCCTTTAACTAAGGGCCGGGTCGGGCCGGGTTTTTACCGTGTCGGGCCGGGTCGGTTCTGGGTCAATCCGGCCCGATTGACACCGTTAGCTCAAATTGATCCATGAAAAATCTTATCAAAATATTTTATAAAAAAATATTATTTTATTAATTTGATATGTTATATATTATTAGGTACTAACAAATTATTAAAGAATAACAAAAAACAGTTAAAACTTAGTAAGAATTGGATGAGTTGTACTTGAGCTATATCCCGCATTTTAGCATGTTTCATCCCAATCGATTTCAACTCAAGTAACTTTAATTTTAAGCGAGTCAATAACCCGTATGTTTATTAACTCACAAATGACCCGTATAAATTCAATTTAACTCGCTTATTTAACACCTCTAGATAGTATATGGTGTTAAAGTTTCATTTTGCCCTAAATAATGTTGCATAAATATTATATATCCAGTGATTTGACGAAAAAAAAAGAGAATTTTTCTTAAATACATTTTAAAACAAAGTATTTTGAGTCAATAAAAGAGTGGAAGGGGTATGCATATTAAAACAAAGTATTAGCAGAATTAAAACAAAGTCTTAATTGACAGCCTTTCTCTCCTGCATTATTTGTAATTAGTTTAGTATTAGCAGAATTAATGTGCCAAAATCTCAATTTAAAACCAATTACGGAAAGATATGGAAGACTTCAAAGATGCTAATCCCTTTTATAATTGGGTGTTGTTGGTAGATATGTTATTATTGTAGAGACAAAAAAATATTAAGTAATTTTTTAATTAGTGTGAATTTTTGGGGATTAGAATTATTTGGTACGGAACAAAGTGCATATATGACTGATTTCAAGACTCCCATCTAAATCATAAATTTAGGCACATAAATTTTGAAGTTTATACGATTCATATGGGTTCGAAGTTTGATTTTCCAAATCCAACTTCAGAGTTTTTTGAAGCAGACAACTTTAGACGTTTTTTTACATGAAGTTCAGGTTATATATGACTGATCAACTTCAGATATTTTCATGTAAAGTTTAGGTCATATATATATATGATTGAATTTCGGATATTCGTGCATAAAGCTCACACATATGCCTGAACTTCAAACATTTATACATGAAATTCTGAAATTCAATAATACTCATGATTAAACTCACATTGCATGTTTTAAAATTGAAGACTCACTTCTTTAAATAAGCTGCATCTGCAAATTATCTTCATACGTACTCATGCTAATGAAGCTAGCAGATATTGTTGAAACAATCTGAGGCAGATGAAAATTGATCAAAATACTGCCTTTGTTGAAAAAAAGATAGTCCCTCAGTTCTAATTTACGTTTGTATCATTCGGATTTCGAGAATTACATAAGTTACTTTTTTACCATGATTTTTTATATGCTTTTTAAATACTTAATATTGTGACTTATATTTATTTTTAAGTAATTCTCAAATATATAAATTTTATTTTAAAAAGCTTAAAGATTCTACGTTTGAAGTAACGATTAAAATTAAGAAGTTTGAGTACTCTTAAAATTCGAACGATTCCATATAAATTAGTGAAATTCACACGTAGAAGTTAATCTAGGAATGTCGAAAGAATATATTGATGAAAAGCATTAAGTCTAAGGATATGAATTATTATTCCAATACTTTTACTTTATTGTTTTAATTTCTTTGTCTATTAATTGTTTACATACAAGAGTGTATATATGTGAATAGGATTATGTACATATTTATTCCTCCAATGGTATCATGCATGATTTTTTTTTTTTTTTTTTTAAAAAGAAGCACATGGCTGAAAGTAAATGGAATAAGTATATTTTAATACATGTTCATTTGACTTAATTAATTTGTCCAAATAGAGTGTATTGCTTTTTACATTTATAGTACACATGAAATCCAAGAGAATTAATACTGGTTAATTATAAACGGCTATGAATAGATGTAGACAACTAGTCAACTACTTTATGTTATTGACTATCACATCTAGGGTTTAAATTATGATATAAATGATTGCTCCAACGTAGGTATTCTTTTTGAATGTAATAATTGAGAATTGTGATTTTTTGTTCGATCAATTCTTGCCACATGCTAATCATCTATTACGTTTCGTTTTGGTTGTTTGCTTTCGCCAAACAAGAATCACATAAATGTTAGTACATATTTCTAGAACTTTGCACGCAATGTCTTATAAGTTGGTTTTTATTTTCTCTTTTTTCACATAATATCTCTTGGGAAATTATATTTTTTCAAATGGAATTGTAAATACGGCTAGTTATTCTTTCAGGAACCTTTATGTACATACATATTTTTAGAATATCAGTTTTATCCGAAAGTAATAGATATAATTATGTGAATTTTGTTATAAATCATTTCATATTCTTGTTAATTAGTTCTAAAAATACTATTAAATACAAACGTGCATTTCAGAAGCGCGATTTACAAATCGTATTTGAGAAACATAATTTTATATATTGCATTTGTGATTTATAGAACTCGATTCAGAAATATAGTTTACAAATTTCATTGCATGTTAAGCTGAAATGAGTAAATCTTTTTATTTCACTCTTTTATAAACACGCCGCCGAGTGATTTAAAGAAATAAATAAATTGATTCTTGTAAATATGATTCATCTAAACCGTTCAAGTTTGTGGGGTGACTTGGCTAATTGGGCAGTACTTTCAAAACTTAATATACAAACTAGACACAAGTATTAATTAATTGGTGATCAACTAGACACTATTTATGACATCATCAAAAGAAGTTAAAAAGTTGTCCAACTCGAGCACTAACGTCTTGAATAATACAAAATAGTCTCCATCTCTAAAGTCTTAAAAAACTTATATCTGAACCCCAAAGTCTTGAAAAATATATAATAGTCCCCCATCCCCAAAGTTTTAAATTTCAATTACCCGATTAGAATAAAAAATAAGTTTCTCGCCTTTTAAAATCTGGCCTCAAATTCTTTATAATTATAAAAAGAACCCCCAACTCCACTTTCTCTCACTTTTCTAAACCCTAAATTGAAAAGATAAACGAAAAAGAAATTGAGTGGACAGTTTGCAAATTGAGTTTTAAAGGTGTCCCTTTTGTGAGAGTTAATGTCCTTCACGTTATTATCTCAACTCATTTTGGTCCGCTTGGTTCTGGTCGTCTAAAAGTTGAGCTTAAATGTAGCCTAAATTGACCCATACATGTGAAATCTTGTCAAAATAATTTTTTTAGAAAAATCTTCTTATTTGCTTGATATATTATATACACTTATTATAAAGAAATTCTTTTATAGTATCGAGTAATTAAAATAAATTACAAGAAAATTAACTAAGAAATTAAAAAAATGATAGATGTTAGATGACCAATTATTTAATCCATTTTGACCCATAAAGTATCTTCAAAATTTTCGATATATCCTTTGAAGGCTTTGCAGAGTTTCAGTCTTTTTAATTTGTCAAATTAAGAAGTACAAGGTATATATTTTGATATATATCATGACAATATCATATACATATTTTGATATATATATTAACAAAGTATCAAATATACATTCTGATATGTATTGTGAAGTTAAATAGTCTATAATACATATCTCAAGGGTTGGCCAACCTTTACACTGCAATATATATTCATCACAAGATAACATATAAACAACTCACTCCTCAAGGTACAAACTATAATTAATTAAGTTCTCTTTTCCCTGTTTCCAAGAACAAAGGGAAGATAGAGAATTACAATTATTTATTACATAGAAAAAGTAGTAATAACTCTTAATACCAATAATCAAATTTTGTGATGGATTAGACCACAAACAGTGACAAGAGCCATGACTAATGATTGATCAACATGAGGTTCCACCACCAAGGTTAATACATCATCTCCAAATAGTACTCCTGTACTTGCTTGTTTTTGTTTTACCTGATCATAATAAACACAAATTAGTCACTAACACTATTAGTAAAATGACTTAACTCATATTAACAAGTAATATGTCTTTTTACGGACAATTATATATAGTTATCTTTTAGGTGAACGGACAAATTATTACCTCTGCGACAAGTTGGCCGTGTTGGTTCACAATCTTAATAGATTTTGTTCCAAGGATAATGTTATAGCAACTTGCTTCAGAATTACATCCCAATATAACATTATAATAGTTCACATTATCTCCTCTACGAACATTGTGAATTTTCTTCACTTGAAACCATGGTATCTCTTTGCTAGTCACTCCATCATAACTCCATTTATATCCATCCCAATGTCCAAATACTGGAACTTTCTGTGGAAAAAAATATATATGTAAGTATCAAGTTGAATAATTACGTGCTTGGCTCGTGAAAAAGAATTGAGTCTGTCCGGCACGTGAAGAGTGCTTACCCTATTACGAATAGAAAAGAGAACTTTGCCATTGGAATCCATGAGATGAACTTCTTTGCTACGTTTAATGTTGTAATTGTCAATTCTATAAACAATTTGTCCATTTGAGTCATAAACAGTGCATCCATTTCCATGATAGACTAGAGATTTCATCCACAAAGTGAATATTTCTCTTCTTGGGCTCACATAAGAGGAAATACTACTTAGGTTTGAGTTGTTTGGGTAAACATTAGCCATTGAAATATATAGTAGCTAGGCTCAATAATGAGAGAAGGAATTGGAAATATTTTGAGTTGAAGAAGCTAAGGCACTAGAAAGGGGTATATATACACACTTCCAAAAGAAAGGGAATATATAGAAACCATGCATGCAGAATATGTGTACTACTAAAGGTTTCCACTTTCTTGGTTACTTCCTTCTAGCTAATGGCAATAGAAACGTGCAAATATTAACTTTACACCTTTTAAAATTATTTTTTATAGTGGTCATGATGACTCATGAACAGGTTACTTTTTGCACACCTCGACTAATATTGTATTTCAGGAAGGGCTTAACTATATATGTTCAGATAATTGTGGTATCCTTACTTGGATACCCTATTTATTTATTCATATATTTATAAAAAGATCGAATTTTGCTTATTGGTGTCTTTTTTAAGATTTTAAGCATGGTTATAAACAATCATTATATTGAATAGTGCAATCTATTTCGATATCATTATATCAAGTTATCAAATTCTTGAGATAAATTTTATTATTCTAACTTTAGATTATATATTTTTCTTTGAAAGTTTGTATCGTTGATATTCTTACTTCATAAGCTATAAATGTGACGATCTTTTCTTGAAAAGGAATTGTTAGAACAAATCGGTAATAAAATATGATTAATGGCTTCGCATCTAAAAAAATTAAAAAATTAGATTTTAAATAAAAATATATTTAATAAAAATATATCTTTCAATATTTTCTTTTTAAAAATAAAATAAAATAGACTTCTCTCTTCGAAGTTTAGCTTTAGGTGCCCAATCTTATGATCAGTTACTTGGCCTTGTTGCATCGTTATATATATCCACCGGGATTTAAACCGTGGTCTCCAAAATTATTATAAAAAATAGAATTTTCAAAGAAATTATTCCGTCGGTGATGTTAATGTTTCCGACGAACTTTATAAAGTTAAAAAATTTGACTCTTGAAATTTGAAAAGTACCACATAAATTGTGACAGATCACGAAAGGAGTATGGGATTAGTGCAATTGTGCAATTCACACTTAGAAGGTAAACGGAAAATGGAAAAGGAAGGGGGGAAAAACAGAAAAGGGCAATAAATTAATTACTTAAAGGGAGCTTTCTGCTATACGTATCCAAATAAAATCTAAGAATATATTGATGAAATGCATTAAGTCTAATTCCTTCGCATAAACTAAAAGGATATGAATTTATATTCCAATATTTTTGTAGCTTTATTGTGTTTTCTTTATCTTTTTTAGTTAATGCTTACATATAAGAGTATGTGAATAGGATTATGTTCATATTTATTCCTACACAAAATGGTATAGTCAATCATGCATTATAATAATAATTAAAAAAATTAGGAAAAACCTTGAACCACATCTTAAAGTAGAAGGAATAAGTGTATTAACACATGTTCATTTGACTTAATCAATTTGTCCAAAGAGAGTGTATTTCTTTTTTACATTTATAGGTACACATGAAATCCATGAGAATTAGTGCTTTATGTTATTGTTGAGATCCAATATATAGATGTGACAACTAGCTAGTCAACTACTTTATGTTATTGACGATCAGATCTAGGGTTTAGACTGTGATATAAATAATTGCTTCGACCTAATTTGATAATCGTCAAATCTATCACGAATGACCAATCAAATATTTTCAGTTATGATTCGTTCTCGTCGTCCGCTTTCGCAACACGAGAATGTTGTATTTTATGAACAATTTGGGCCTAGCTAGACTATACGGCGGAAAAAAATTATGTGTGGGACTCTGGTGATGCGTGATAAATAGCATGTATGTGGAAGAGAAGAGGCAAGCAAAATTGTTATGAAAAATCTCCAGTCCTCTTAGTCTCAATTCCGAGTCTCTGAGCTTCTCATCTCCCTTTATTTTCTATTCCTAGTATTTCCGTTCAATCTTTTCATTATATTATTTGTATTTGAAGTAGTTTTCTTATATTGGGTTGAGTTGTAATTTCCTTTTTATTGTTAAATTAAAAAAATAATAGAAGAGGAGCTTGTAAATTGGGTTGTAACATTGTACATATTCATAGAACTTAGCATATAATGTCTTATGATTTAGCTAAATTTTTATTTTCTCTTTTAATATAATGTCTTAGGAAAATGTATTTCCAAATTGGATAGTAAATGCAACTAGTTCTTCTTTCAGGAACCTTTATGTACATACATATTTGTAGAATACCAATTTTATCCCCAAGTAATAGATATAATTATGTGAATTTTGTTATTAATCATTTCATATTCTTGTTAGTTTAAAAATTATTATTTCACTTCGACCATCTATCTTACCAACATTGTTGAACTATATACATGACTTATATACTTCGGTTGTATATGTTGTGTATGTATATATATACACACTTTAGTATAAAGTATACACTACCTATACACTGTGTATATATTTTGTTAACTAGATGACCCAAAGCCATTCAATCTATAGTTTTTCCTTGTTCTAATCCATTTTTACTCAATTTATTTTAGCTCAAGTAACTTTTTATTGCTTTATTATTAAGTCGAACACGTTTTAACATTGTCCAAATTCAATTCAGGCCCATTTAATACCCACGGGCCACGACAGGCTCAAACAAGATATGGGCCTAGGTGAACCCCAATAACAAGCCCATAAATAGTCTTACCAACCAATTTTACAATCACGATTCCATTAATGTATAACAAAATTTCGAAGTATTTAATTAAATGGACAATAGGAATAAGAAAATAAAGGACAACTACTATTACAATTTTAATCTCAAAACTATTTACAGACAATTTTATGAATCATCACCATCTGTTCACTTTCATTTGAACTCTTCCTATTTAAATATTCAATAAACTTGTGTTCTCTGACTCTAGGAGTCCTTCACATTTTTAATTGAGAAATAAAACTTGAATGAAAATTAATGTAAATGTCCCCCCCCCCCCCCCCAAAAAAAAAAGACAAAAGAAAAGGAAACCAACAAATATATAATATGTATATTTGGTATAATATATGTATATCCGCTAGCAATGGTAAGTAGTTGCAGATAAAAAGGATTGTTACCACATATTGGAATATATAAACATATCGTACAATTAAATCTTAAACTTAATTACTTGGTATCGTACATGAGAGGATTTTTTTTATTTTTTTTAATTTTTCATTCAGTGTCCAATATTTGTATTGGAGCCTCGACTTATCCAGATCACGCTGTGTAAGGCTCATATAACGAAAAAGTGTTCCTTCATAATTTTTCTTCTTTTTTTTCATACCCGGAGATTGAACCTGAAATTTATAGTTAAGGATGGAAAGATCTTATCTATCCTACTATATATACGTACACTTTTCTTCTTATCATAACCTGAAAATTATGTAACAACTCTTTGCTTGGAGGTTGAAATATCGACGTACATATACATAATTGGTACGCTAGCTTGCAATAGTTTTTTTTTATCATGATGTATATTATAATTATATAAGATATATGTATATATTTTTTTCTTTATTTTCTCAATACTCTTAGAACAGGTGAGATTCACTTGTTGCTTCTTGGCTTGGACATGCTACCTCACTCTGATTCACAAAAAATCATAAAGGATCACATATTTCTGATTTGCTGACCTGTTGTTACATGTGATTAATTCTTCTAGCAACTCCCATTGCATTATCATGCATACCAGCACAAATTATTATTCTTATCATTGTTACTATATATTATTATTATTTTTAAACTTCTTGTGGTGGATTGGGGTGGGGTGGGGGGTGGGGGTTGTCAAATCAAAGGTCATGCATGACCAATGTTTTGTTGATCATTTAGTCACCTCTAAGTTTGAGACATTACCATATAGATTATAGGAAAATTATAGAAAAAATATTGCAATGTGTTGTTAGAAAAGGGAAAAGAAATGATATTAATTTCTAGATATATACTGCGATATAGATCAATTTGAAACACATCTCTTGATGATTCTTGTTTCATTACTTATTTAAAGGCCACCAACCATAACCAAATATTGATTTTTTTAAAAATAAATAAATTACTCCTAATTATTTAATTTTTGGGTTCTCGAAGAGTGGCCTAAATCTATATATATATATAAAAGAAGGTTTTAGGAATGGTGACGTGACGCTCTATATGACCACCATTCCTATTTACTTTTTTTTGAATTTTTTTGAATTTTTTTCTCTTTATTTATCTATTTATTTTATTCTAATAGCTCAAAAAATATTTAGATTCAATAAATCAACTTTTCACCTCCCATTATAATTATCTTCTTAATTAGATATCTTAATATGTATCTATGTATGGCTATTTGGTATCCTTTTTATCACTTTATAATATGCATAAGTATAAAACATTTCATGATTCATTGGTTTCATTAATTTTTTCTTTAAAATTTGTGATAGATTTTCATATAGAGTTTATATTTGTTGTAATGTATTATGAAGATTTGACACTATCGTACTTAGTGTTGATAGTGTGGGGAAATGGTTCAGAACACACCTAAACTATGACCGAAATTGCTGTTACACACTCCAACTTTGTGGGAGTCCTATGACCCTCCTGGACTATTTAATAGTGTAATATTGAGGGTATTATCAATATAGCTGGACATGCAAGTGAACACACGTATAAGCAACAACTTTAAAACAATAGATTGAAAGCAAAAATCACAAGAAATTTGAATGATTTGATCAATAATTGTGAAGATAAAGTTAGAGAGTTTTAGGAAAATCCTAAGGTTAATGGAAGATAAATTAACATTAATGATAATTGACTCCTCTTTTTAGTAGCGTGTGGAAACACTCACTTTAGTTTGAGTGATTTAATGATCCAACTAAGCTGATAATACCCTTAATATTACACTATAAAATAGTCCAGGGGGGTCATAGGACCCCTACAAAGTTAGAGTGTGTAACAGCAATTTCGGCCATAGTTTAGGTGTGTTTTGAGTCATTTTCCCTTGATAGTGTAGAGCATTTCATGATTCATTCGTTTCATTATTTTTTTCTTTAAAATTTGTGATAGATTTTCATATAGAGTTTATATTTGTTGTAATGTATTATGAAGATTTGACACTATCGTACTTATTGTTGATCTTTTTGCTTCGATATTTGTTGCACAAATTATTTTCTTTTCATATTATTGTTATTTTATTTTTCTTCCAAATTCTTTTATTGATTGCTACGTTGGTTAGCTCTTATTCTTCGTCTACAAGTGTATATTGAATTTTGAGATAAAAGTTCTTCGCATCACATGCTTAAATGATAACTATTCATATATATATGCTTAATTCCATATCTCTATTCTGATTTTCTAATTCATATCAGATTAAATTAGAATTTTGCTAATTGCCATTCAATTCTATAAATTTGCAGGATCATCGATTTTAACATCAATGAAAGGTACATACAACTTTTACATTTTTTTAATTAATTGGTAAAAAGGATTCTCTCTTTATTTTCTTGCTATTTAAATTTTTTAAAATTATATTCTTTATTAATTGTAATATATATACTAAAGCAATTTATCTTAGTAAGCAATAATCTCTTCTCTCTTTATTATACATTTCTTTTTTAATTTATAACTTTTGAACTTTCTTTTTAAGATTTCAGATGATGACTTTGTTATTCCTTTAATTTGATGTGAGATTAATCATTATGTTTTTTTTTTGCTTTGTATGTAATTTTATTTATCTTATTTTTGATTTCTTTTAATGATTCAATTATGTTTTATTTTCGTCTAAAAGCAAATCAAATGGCTAAAAATCATAAAGGTAATCATTGACCAATAAAAGAATTATCTTTATTTTTTGGTCTTTTTCTACTTTTTTCTCATTCGATTACGATGTTAAAAGCTCAAAAACTATTATTTTGACTCTCTTAATTATATTAAATATATTATTATAATTTTTTTAAAAATCATTTCCTCAATTCTCTTATTTATTATAAAAAAAATTCAAGGTCCGTCATCTGAAAAAAGACCGGATACACAAATAATCAGTTTTCAATCCCGCTCTTTTCTCTTTCTTTTTTCTTTAATTCACGGCCCTTCCTCCCAGAAAAAGTAAAATTGAAAAAATTAATAAGCACATTTGTTTTACTAAAAATAAATAAATGAACAACTGGCATACTTTCAATAAAGACTTCCTTATCGAGTTTCTATTTCACTTTCAAAAGACCAATAGGAATAAGAAAAGTCATCACGTTAATTACTCAATAACTATATTTAATTTATTTTATTATCAATACAACATAATTACCCAGTACCTATTCCCTCAATTTGTAACTTACATCTCATTTAAATTCATTAAACCTCTTAATTAATAAAAACTTTATTTAACTCATTGTAATCATTTATGGTTCAAATATTCTTATAAAGAAGACTACGTGCCTATAAGCTTTCCCCACCTCTTTTTTGTGTGGTTTGATTAAATCTCAAGTAGTAAATAATAAGACAATTGATTTGCTATCTGTTTCTCTCTGATTTATTAATTTTAATTAAGAATATTATATTTTTTGTCTTTGTTTGAAGCTTTTTGTTAGTTTGTGATGTTATTTTCTACATTTTGTTTATAGTTTTTATTTTTCATTGATTTTAGGATTATTATTTTTTGTAGGTTGACTTTTTATTTTCTTACAAGTTGATGATAAGTGTTGCACCAATCACTACATTTTGAGAAGAGTAACTTTCTTCTTCTTTCTCCTCTATTTTATTTTCAGATGATAATCTTAATAGCTTCATGAATAGTGTAATTAGAGAGCACTGAACATCATCATTTAGAAGGTGCCAATAAATATTTATTTCTTAATTTTTTAAGTCATTCCATATATATAAAGAAAGAAAACCAAAGAAAAAGACTAAAATGTATCTTTTGCATATGAGAAGGGCCCCTGTTTTTGATGATATATACGGAGATCTTATAAAATGAGGAATTTATTAGGTAATCGAATTTTTATAGTGTTACACTAATAATTTAACGATTTGAAACTTTTTAAAAAAAAAATAAAAGAAAGAATTTTTTTGAAAGAGAATAACATAAATTTGGAAGCAAGAATTTGAGAAATTAACCATTTCAATTTAAACTTCAAATAATTGTCTTTCTTAACTCTATGCCAAACAATACTAAAATTTAGTATTTACTCTTTTTTCTATTATGATGTCTCTATGTATTTAAAGTTATTATCATAACTCTAAATATATTTATTCATTTGTGTAATTGCATTATTGGTCTTTTTTAACATTTAAAATATATGTAATATATAAGTTGATGAGCATTATCATTAGAGGAGTGAATATATTTTGCTTTAAGGTAAAGTCCTTTTTCATGTATATGCAACCTTCCTATAGATCAATATATTGATTTTCTTTGTTTTAATTTTTTTCGCGTAATAGAAGTGAAATTTAGGAAGAAATAGCATTGATAAAGATATTTGAAATGATAAACTTAAGACATTTAAGAAAATAAAAGATGAAACGATTTTAATTTTCAAGATTTTTTATTTACTAGAACTTTTATCTTAACTTAGAGGAAGAATTTATGTCATTATATTTATATTTTTTTATTTATTCGTTATTTTTTATTTTCTATTTTTTCTTATTCAAGTTCACATGTACTAAGTTAAATTGATTATCCCTCTGTCTCAGTTTATATGACTCACTTTCCTTTTTAGTCAGTCCCAAAAAGAATAACACATTTTTATATTTAGTAATAATTTAACTTTAAAATATCTATTTTACTCATAATGAAATGATTTACAGCCACACAAACATCTATGACTTATATTAGACCACAAATTTTAAAAGTCTTCTTTTTTTTCTTAAACTCTGTGCCAAGTCAAAGTAACTCACATAAATTAAAACGAAGGAATACTAAAAAAATTATAATGAGGATAGATCATAAATAAATATCTAATTAATAAAGATTAATTTTCTTCAATAAAATATATAAATAATGAGATTAATATTCAATCATATATTAATTTTACTTTAATAACCGCGCGAAGCGCGATCAAGTACACTAATTGAAAATGAAAAAGAAATGTTGTAGTACTAATTGATCATATATGTGGGGATAGGGTTGTTTAATTTTGTCATTAATGTTTGTCCCTATTTGTTAGTGTAATTAGGAGACATTTTTCTTTCTTTCTTCTGTCTACCCGTTTCATTTTACTTGGCTATGTATTACAAATAAATCATTTTACCTGTATATTTTAGCAAATTAAGAGAATTTTATGACTTTTTTGCAGAAATACAGGGTACGAAGTAAGATTGCGTACAATACACCCTTGTGGTTCAGTCCTTACCCGTACCTCGCGCATAGTAAAAGCTTTAGTGCACCGGGCTAGATGCCTTCTTCTCCCCATACTCTCTTTAGAATTAAATAACTGCATAAAGTAGTAGTGGTCAAATGTAAAGTTTCAAAGTATCATTAATGAGGTTAGTTTAGTAAAATATATCTTTAATTAATTTTTTTTTTTTAAGGATATGTCAGAACAAAAAAGGTCAAGTAATATGAAACGGATGGAATCCAACATTTAGACAACCAGATATTTTTACTCTACTTTTACATAGTATTAACTTAATAAGTACTATATTAAGTGTAAAAGCTACTTTCTAGTACTTGCTTTTTGTTCACCATAAATTTTTAATTTGCAGTAGTTTTTTGACTTTGGGAGCGTTCATGTCTTAAGAACAAGAAACATATATGCATTTTTTCATGTACTTATGTTTTGTTTTGTCATCATTTGTAAGAAAATTATTTAAACTCTAAAAGATGGCCATAAATTCATCAATTGACAACATTATAACACTCATTATGTTTGGTATTAGCTCAGCTAAATTGGTCATTATTAATTACAATATTATGTGTTTCATTGCACTTGTAACTTAAAGTAGTAATTGACATTTGACAACTTGTTTTGCTTTGGCCTTTCGGGGAATGCAAATGAAAAATAGAACATTATTAAGGTAAAAAGAACACAATTATGTGATCCGTTTTTAATATTACATTATCCAACGACGTTTTTAATCAACCTCTTTCTTTAGTATAATAATTAGATCAATTTTTTGTTAAGAGCCAGAGTTATGTGTAAAAGAAAAAAAATACTAGAGAAGAAACCGAGAACAACTTTGAGGCGTGAAGAATCGACTATCCTTAAATAATTATCGCTCGTATATTATCTTGGCCCTTGGAGAAATACAAACGATTCTTTTTAAAATACAAAAAAGCCAAAAATATACCTGTAAATTTTCCTATTCTACTTCGTTGGGTATCCTTGTATATATATAGGCAACAACCATCAGACCCTTTCACAAAGGACGTCTTATTTCATAAACAGACACGTTTGTTTATTTGAATTTAAAATTTAAAATTCAAATAAAATCAATTTTTGCTACATAAATAAAATAAAAGATTTAGTTTAGGATCAAGTTCGAAAGTCCAAGTCTTTAGTATATAATAAATGATATATACGCACACACTTTAGGAAGGTGTATACTATATGT
Organism: Jaltomata sinuosa; assembly: GCA_003996215.1. NCBI lineage: Eukaryota > Viridiplantae > Streptophyta > Magnoliopsida > Solanales > Solanaceae > Jaltomata > Jaltomata sinuosa. The sequence goes on from QJPP01000005.1 coordinate 2,015,241, forward strand.
TAATTATATATGTAAGCATTTCTCTTTATATTTTCAAGAAACTTAGCCTAGGAAGCTGTAAAGTATGTACATACTTTTAGACTATTATACTGATAAAACTAAAATATTAGATTAAACTAAAGCCATAAGCATTTTGAAACACAATTTATATTAGTTCATAGAAATTAAAAATTAGTAACATCTAGAACTTGCATTGACCCTTTAAAAATGAAAAAGAAATCCATATTAATTAGGACTTAGCTTGCATTGCCAAAGCAAATATATTATGAGCTACACATTTCAAGGAAATTAACTACATGGCTATATATCCAATCCAAATAATATAAGCTCTCAATAATTTCATTTTTTAATGTAGTAGATCATTATCACACATGTGAGTTAATTGTTAAATAAACACATATATATATATATATATATATATATATATATATATATTTTGTACTTAAAGAGATCGATGAGACTGATCTTTCATAAAAAGTCAGCCCAAACCACTCGGTCAAATTTTTATGATTGATACTTGGAATCATATCTTATAGTATATACGTATAACGCTACATAATTGATGATGCTGTATTCAGTATTCTTAATTATATATCTTCTCAACATTTATATATATATGTACACTGTCATGTTAAACGTGATATTGGTATAAAATATGAATTAATAATCTCCTCTCTCTCTGCTTTCGAGCAAGAGTCCGTTTAGATTAACTAATTATAAATAATTGATAAGTTTTAATGTTGAAAAGCATTTTTAGGTATTAAAATTGATAGTACAAATAAATGATTACGTGTTTAAATAAGGATAAAAGCGTTGAAAATAAATAGTTAATATATTTGATAAAAATAAATAAATCAAAAGTAGGCCTTTTGAAAGAGAAAGCTACATAATTGTACATGTTATGCTTTTTTATCACCGTTTGGAAGGAGTGCTGATAAGTTGTTCTTTTATTAAAATAATTAAGATATCCTTAATTTTCTTAATAAAAAATAGAAATTTAAAAGTATTTTTTTGGACCAAAAAAGAAGAAGAAGAAGAAACATGATAAAAAATAGTAAAACTTGATGAAACCAAAAAAGATTAAAAGTTAAAAGTCGAAAGCGGAGAATGCCCAACTTATGCCTTTAAAAAATTGATCTCTTTTCCCAACCTCGCGAGGTCGATTTATCTAAGAAATATTTTTTAATAACTTTTTTTAATAAAATTGACTTTCGGAGGTTGACTTTTAGAGCACCAAAAATTGAAAAAATGCAAATCGACTTTCTGAGGTTGGATTTTTTTTTCCGACCAACACTTTTTTAACCTACGATTTTACGTCAGTTTTTTCTTGGCTTATAATCACTTAATGTAAAATACTTTAATAGCCTATTTGGTCAAGCTTCTAAAATCCGCTTTTTAAAGAATTGCTTTTTAAAAAAGTACTTTTAAGCAGCAATTAGTGTTTGGCCAAACTTTTTAAAAGTGTTTTTAAGTGTATTTTCGTCAAAAGTGCTTTTCAAATTTTGATTTCGATTTAGAGAGATAAATTTTTTGTCATGATTCATAAACTAATGGACTCTCTAATTTTTTCGTAATTGAAAATTCGAGGTTGAAATGTATATGTGATATTGCTATAAAGCGCATTTTCTTTATTTTGTTTAGTGATAAGGTTATTAATCAAGAAAGAAAAATTAAAATTCTTAAAAGATGAGATCAAACTGTGCTTTTAGGGTAAAATTACTTTTTTTAGCTTCTGAAAAACAGTCTCTGCTACTCCCAGAAACAATTATTTTCTCCCAAAAGTTTGATCAAACACCTAATTTTTTAAAAGGAAGTATTTTTTTAAAAAAAAAATTTTTGACCAAACATACTATAAATATCACCAAACACGTAGATAAATTAAAAACTGCTCAATCAAACATGCACCCTCTAACTCATCTTCGTATGGATATGAATTGCTTGGCTATACTTTTTTTTGTAATAAATAGTTAGATAATAGTGAATAGGATTTTTAGGTGTATATAGAACTTCTAAAGTAGACGTTTCAAATTTTCCTAAGATGTTAAAGCTAGTTTTGTTTTAGTGGTGGGGTTTGAGGCCGGCCAAAAAAAATCATTCGTTTTTCTTTAAGTTGTTATGTTATTTTCAATATTCATTTGGAATAAAAACTATGGAAAAGTTGGAGATAGGTTATGTTGTTGATTGGTCCCCATAAAACAAAATAAAAATAACTAGTATTGGAGCATTTTTCTTTTTCTCCATTAAATAAAATGTAATATTTTTCTTTTATCACAACGAAATCCACAATCGCTAATATTCTTCGAGTGCATACAAGGTAAACCTCACTCGCTCTAATATAATAGACCGCAAATCATATAAAAGAGGTAAACCACACTAAATAAATTTTATGCAAAGAGCTCGACTGAGAAACCATGTAGAAAGTTTCGAACATGAGACCCCCTAATTGAGAGATTCTCAGTTTAATTAACCAACTCGCAACCCCTGTGGGTCTAAATAACAGTAATGGAGCATTTTTCTTTTTCTCCACTAAATAAAATGTAATATATTTTTTATGACAAGAGAATCTGCAGTCACTATCCTTCAGGTGCGTACAAGGTAAAGTGTAAACCTAATTCCAACATAATATTCCACAAATCACACAGGAGAGGTAACCGCACTAGATAAGCCCCGTGTGATGGGCTCGATTGAGAAAACACATAGAAAGTTTCGAACTTGAGACCCCCTATTTGAGAGATTACCCGTTCAACCAACTTGCACCACCCTTGCGAGTTTAAATAAAATGTAATATCCCTAGCTAGCTCTTTAGGCTTATATATACATTAGATACTTTTTGTTAAAAAAAGGGAAAATCTTCATTCACTATCAAAAAATATTTGAAGGTCCATATACGTCCCCTTCTTCATGATTTTGCCAATTCGAATATAGCTGGTTAACCCCATCTATTAATATATATGGACCTTTCATTATTTATTAATAAAAACATAAACACACCAAAACACATGATGTGTTTTGTTGTCGTTTCCAATTTTGTGGCATCACAGAGTTTTTTGTTATAGATATTTTATTTTATTTTTCTGTTTCCAAATACATAAACAAATTTCCAGGTCAATGAAAGTCTCAAGTTCCATGACTTCTATTATAGAGTATGATCACATGCATTAATATTTTTGTAGTTTTGGTTTTCTTGAAAGAAATTTGGGGTTCGGAATGAATCAAGAACTAGTGACGGATAAATTTTATAGCTAAACAGTAAAATCGGCCACTAATTTGATTTAGCGATGGATTAATGATAAATTATCACAAAATTGTGTATCCCACCAATAATTTAATGCCGGATTAATGAAGAAGTTTGTAGCTGATTTCAGTTTTTATATAGTGAATAACTCTTTTGAATTATTGTAATTGTAATGTACTAGAAAGGATTGGTAAAAAATAAAAAATAAAAGGGTAAAAAGAATATATCAGAAAGGATTTCCCAATTAACCAGTATTATTAAGTTTGTCCAAGGGTGACAAATTAACCTATAAATATATGATTCGTCTAATTCGTCCAAGTTTGAGCAGATTCATGATCAATTCATTTATTAATTCAACCTGTTTTGACCGCTAAAATTTCAGTCATCTAAAAGTTTGGTTGATTTTAAACTAAGTATGTAGCTCAAATTGATCAATGCAAAATCTTATCAAAATATTTTAATATTTTATTTGTTTAATATGCTATATATAGCCTTGATAAAAAAGAGGGAAAAGATTTTATTATTTTTTTTTGGTAATTTAAAAAATTATAAGAAAATAAATAAAAAATTAAACTTGGCAAGATTTGAACGGGTGAAGGTATGACACATTATTTAGTCCATCTTTATCCAAACGCCATAACAATCCAACACACTTTTGGTCAGTTTTGACAATGATCACTTTATTGATTTAGAACCCGTTTGGTTTAGTTTATCGTAAATAGTTGATAAATTTTAAGTATTGAAAGTTACTTTTAAGTGTTGAAATTGATGTTATAAATAAGCAGTTACTTGCTTAGATAAAATGTTTAATTAGTGATCAAATAAGTTTTTCAGCGCTCCTATTATAAGTCAATAATTGTGTATAAAAAAGTATAATTCTTATCTACTTTGGACAAAAAAATGAATTGTTCAAAGTTTTGATTGCTGTATTAATTGGAAATTTGTAACTACCAATGTAACATCCTTCGATTAAGAAAGCTTCATTAGAATAATAAAATTTGTGTTTTTGTTTCTCTTATTCTTTGTAAATTAATTAAATCATTAGATTTCACATCATATTTTGACTTCCTCCTCATTTTCACACAACAAAAGTGAAACATTCAAACCCAACTAGCACTAATTTGTTTCAAAAAGCTCCAGCTGACTATGAAAGGGTGGTACCATACTAAAAAACAAGTTGTTGGAGTGAATTAAGAGTGTGATGAGATGGATGAGAATTGAGATCCCTTCTATCTCCCGTAATCATGTATCTCGAGTTTGAGCTTTGAAAATGTAAAAGTTTATTATTAAAATTAAAAAAAAGAAGTGAATTTTTGAACGAAAGCCCGTCAGAAGTTGACTTATCGAAAATGTTCCCGACGGACTTTTCAATTTCATTTCGACGGGAACGTCCATTGGAAATTTACATTTTTTTAGAAGTGAATTACTCCCTTCGTTCATTTTTATTTGTCACTTATTCCTAAAATAGATTTTTATTTTTATTTATCACTTTTGACATATCAAGAAAAGAAAAAAAAATTATCATGTTTTACCCTTAGCATTAGTTACTTATTTCGCAAATTATTTTTCAAGATTTAATACTAAACATCAATTAATAGTGGTAGTGTGGTAAAATAGTCATATCAATCATTATTTTCTTAATGAATTTGTCAAGTCCAAATGTGACAACTAAAAGTGAACGGAGGATGTACTTAAGGAGCACTTCCTTTTTTACAAACTTTCATATTATTGATACATTCTGACGAGAACATCAGTTAGAAATTCACACTTTTTTTTAGTAGTGATGAGTTCAATTGAGAATGCTTCCTCCTTTCATGAGCCTCTACCCAGCACAAATTTGAATTAATCAAGCCAATTAATATCTTATATATGAGAAGATTATATTAAAAAAAACGAACGAGTGGAGAGCAGTGAGTGCGTGGATGAGAATTCTCATGATATGTATATATGTTAAGCAATGGTGGCCAATTTGTAGGGACACAAGAAGCCTAAAAAAAACAAGGCAAGTTGCCAGCCAAACTTTGTCTTTTACTCACATGCATTTGGGCCAAACGATTCAGACGTTTTTCCAAAAATAGTACATGGTGTGCTACCACTTGCTTATCACTGTCCTCTTCTTGTCTCACCACGACATGAGAGTCGTCGTCGCACTCCAACAGGATTAATAGTGTTCTCACTTATTCTCCAATATAACTCAAATTCATTTACTTATATGATATCAAAGTCAGGCCAAAATGAACCCGATGTGAGGCCATTTTCGTAACGTGCGGGGTATGAACATACCCTAGTTCCAGTCCGGATAGTGTCTGGGCGTGAGGTGGCCGGGGGTGGAGGTGTGAAGAAAACTATCCCACATCGGACTAGGACAAGATCCCAAAATTTCATAAATGGCTTCGACCCCGGTTCCAGTCCGGATAGTGTCTGGGCATGAGGGACGAGGGGGTGGGGATGCTGAAGAAAACTATTCCACATTGGACTGAGATCTTGGACAATCCTTCTTTCTTTGAGCTAGTTTTTGGGTTGCGTTCGACTCAAAGTCTATTTAATATAGATTTGTTAAATCATGATCTAAAATTTTGTTAGTTATTATAAACATAATTTAATGTTTAATCTATAAGGTTGAGCAATCATTTCATTCCTAAGGGCTAAATTAAAGTGCTGTAAAAAATCAGTGAATATGAGGACCATTCTAGTAAATAGTACTTTTGAGATCAATCAATTTCATTCAGGGATTGCTTGATTATTTTACAATTCAGTCTCTTTTTTTTCATTATGATCATTATGAAATTTTCAACAAAAAAAAGTGGTGAAATTAGCTGAAAAATACTTCAAATCAACTGACAATTCATCAGACCGGTGAAAATGATTGTATGTTTGGATTTTGTCCCCACTTAATCAGGAGAACATTGTTCATCGAGATAAAAGATTAGTCTTGACGCAACTATAACATAGGGCTGGTAAAAGATTGAAAACACCCACGAGTATTATTTAGACTATTAGATTAATTCCAATCAATTCCAAAATTGGGCATAATCTAAGGAAATAGAAGAACTCCACATAATTTAAGAAAGGTCAGATTAGTACCTTTTGAATTACCCTTTATAACAAAATTTCAAGATCTCTACAACAAGAAAAACAAAACAAAATGTAACTAAGAGTATTTAATTTCCTTTCTTAATTTTTCCTACAAAGTTACAAATAAAAATCTAATTAACACACACAACACATTCTAAAGTCAGAATGGTGGTTCATCATTATGGAATTGAGCCCCATATATGTATATTTCTTGAATTCTTCATATAATTTCTTGATCATAATTTGCGACTAATTAAGCCACAAACTGTCACTAATGCCATAATTAGTGATTGATCTACTTGGGGTTCCACTTCTAGAGTTAGTACATCATCTCCATATGCAAATCCTCTTGACGATTGTTTTTGTTTTAACTGCAATACGAAAAGAAGAGGTTAATTACAAAATCTTTACACTGTCAGTATATATAACTTAAATTAAAAAAAAAAGGAATGTTATATGAGTTATGTGGAATCCAAAATTTCAAAGGACCTACCTCTGCAACAATTTCTCCAGTACTATTTGTAACTTTAAACGATGATTTCTTGTCCAATTTTTGAATCTTGTAGCAACTCTCAATTGATTTTTCATAGCCCAAATTCACATTACATATGACATTTCCTCTTGAAAATGTGCAATTCTTTCTCACTTGAAACCATGGCCTCCCTTTAAATCCACCACATAAATATCCATTCCATCTACCAAAAACTCTCAATTTCTGCACACACAAAAAACACAATAAATAAATAAATTCCAACTCCCATCACATGATATTAAATATACCAAAAAAAAAAAAAAATTACTCCTCTTTCTGTCCCAATTTATGTGTCAGTATCATTCGCAGTTTGACTCTCAAAATTCAAACAGTGTCACATAAATTGAGACAAAAGGAGCAGTACAAACTCCCCAAAAAAAATTATCTTCTTTTATTACCTCTTTTTTGATGGAGAATAGAACTTGTCCATTAAGATCCATGAGAAAAACTTCATTGCTACATCTTTCTTGATAATTATCAACTCTAAAACAAAGTTCACCGTTGGAATTAAAAACAGTACATCCATTCCCATGGAAAACTAGTGACTTCATCCATATAGTAAAAGTTTCTCTATTAGATGTAACATAAGGAGATGAACAAGAAGAAGAAGAAGAAGGGGAAGATATATTTTCCGGATGAATTTTACCCATAATTAGAGCAAATAATTAAATAAAAACTTTGGAATATTTTTGAAGAAGAAAAGATGAAAGTGCTTGAGAGAAAATTTTGGAATTGGATTTAGTCTTGATGAGTAATAGAGAAGTTGAAAGGCTATAAATAGAAGTTGAAGAAGCAACCACTAAAAAAAATAGCTCAAGAAACAATCAAGAAAGTAGAAACATTTGACTTTGGAAAAAACATTTTCCCCACGTTTACGTGTAATGTTGACGAGGATTTTTTTTTTATTTTTTTTTATTTTAACCATTTGTTATTTGGTTCGTGCATTGTAGGACTTATTAAAGAGGAAAACATATGAGGTTTTGATTTGAACTCGAGACCTTTTATTAAGGATAGAGAGATGTTATTTATCATTATATTGGATGGTAGTAACTATGACGGAGTTACATGTGTGGAGAATTAATTGACGTTGTTTTACTGAAATATTACACTAGGTACATTGGTAATTTTTTTAACGTATATATTCATAATATTGAATCCCTTGATTTTTTCAATGTTTACGTTTTCATATCTTGATATCTTTTGGTAAAATTCCTAACTCTTAGATTGGGTGATAAGCATTGAACATGAATTGAATTGATTGATATTTTTTTTAAAAAAAACAATAATTAAAGGTAAGTTAAAAAATGATTGAAATTGAATTTGAAATTGCACTTGAAATTCAAAGTTGAAAGAACAAGTTAGTTTAATAAATAAGCAATTGTTTGAGATAATCTTAAAATATTATTTCAAAGTGATCAGTTTATAAATAAATAAATACTGTATTGAGATAATTTCAAAATATTATTTTAAAACTTTTAATTAATAAGATATATAGACAAAGAGAGGTTATTGTCTTTATTTATTCATCCAGTCTGTCTTGGGCAAATAAATAAAGTAGAATATGACTCTTCATTGAGTTTATATTTATTCCTATACCTATATGTGTGTCTTTTTGTATACCCTATATATAATATGCTTTTTTGTGCAAAGTGAGGTGGCCTTGTGGAGAACCACTAAACCACAAGTCACAACATAGATGTATTTTTCTCCTTTATCCTTCTTTACCTAGGAACTAAAGATTCTTTTTATAATTTTGGGTCAAAAGATTTTCTTAAAAAAGTTCCAAAATGTGGTCTATAATAACTCACTTGGCAATATGTCCAAAATTTGGAGGTTCACCATTAAAAAAAGTGATGTGATGGAAGCAATTCATTTGTTCTTAATTAGAAATTTGGGATTCGATTTTTAGAATGAGCAAATTATCTTACAAATTATTTCTTTTTAAATAAATCTTATGCAACGTGAATCTTAATTAATACGTATAATTTTTGTAACGATTGAACCCTTAAGGCTTGAGAAAACATGTTAGAGTTCCAAATTAATCGATTGACGGTATGAGTTGTTATGATCTTCTGATATGATTTGAAGCAATTTTCACATAATAAGTTAGTTTTTGAGCTTGAATTAATCTACGATTTATTTTCTTAACAATATAGCATAGCAAAGTGAGACTTATCATTACTTCTTAGTTTACATTATGTTGGACTTTTTTATGTTGTCCACGCCTCATATGTACAATCTTAGGTGTACCAGTTGTTAATTAGAATTTCGTATGATTTTAGGCAATTCTCACATTAGATTCAGACACATTTCATATGTCTATTTCTTAATTTTTCCTTTTTTCTCTATTTTTTTAACGTGAAATTTTCTTCTTAGTCAGAATTTAGTGATTTGAATAATCATTATGACTTTTCGAGATTAATAAATTCACTAATCCCTGAGTCAACCCCTGTTTTATCTTAATGACATATTATTGCCCAATTCAGTGGGGTTCCACTTACGTCTGTGTAACGACCACTAAATATTTCTTAAAAAAAAAAAAAAAAAAAGGAAGTGCAAGAACTGTTCAATGTCAAGAGGGACGTAATTAATTAATTAGAGGTTTTACTATCCACTTAGGGGCAAATGAAATTAAAAATAAAATGAAGGATTATCATTTGATTAAATTAATAACTAGTCGTTGTTAATTGCTTGAGTGCATTGTTAATTTTCGTGCTTATCGCTTGATGAGGGATTATTAGGTACTGATAATGACCAACTGTTTATTTTATATTGAAATATTTGAGACTGAAAAATATAAATTTAACATTAGTATAACTTTTAAAATACTATTCAACTATGTACATATATATATCAACCTCTAGATATCAACAAGGTTTATGATAGAATGATAAGTGTGATTCAAGCCTTGGATGTAGAGCCATCTTTATTGATAAACGCGTTACCCCTCAGTGTTGTACTTCCCAAAGCAAATTTAAATTTATTCAGGCCACAATACAAATATCAAAGATCGAGAAAATAATCAAACAAAGCCCATAAATAATAGTCGCCTTGGATATGGAGTCATTTTTTGTTAATAGCAAGTCATATTAACAAAAATGGTGATTAAGTGAGATAATAACAATACTATATATACGAGTTAATCATAATAAAAGTGAATGTATATTTAAAAAACACATGGATATATCGATCGTTTCGTATAATTATCATATGTGAATAAATATATCATATCTTTCTACATAAATTACTCGTACTACATATATAGTACTCGATCGTAGTAGTTAATGTCTTTTGTTTTGTATTTGATATTCGATATTTGTATTAACACCCAATTAAATTTGAAAGTGCATATTGTAAGACCCATTTTTAAAAGCGATGCTTCCACCTTCCTATATGATTTTTTTTTTTTTTATAAATTCGAACTCGAGAACTCTACTCGATAGTAGTTGTTATCAAAACGAGTAAACACACAACTAAAAGTTGATGATTGTCCACTGGGAATTTCACACTAGCATCATGAAAAAATGAAAAGTTTATAGCTGGTAAAATGACAACCATATTCTTTCTTTAGTGGAATTAATAAAGTCAGGCACCACCCAGTAACTTATCCTGGACTTATCTGATGTGACATTTAATATAATAATAATAATAATAATTAGGAATAAACAAAAGAATGTTATCCTTTTAAATGATTATTCTAACATTGGGCGGCAAACTCCGCTATGTACCGACACAAAAAAAAAAAGAATAAGAAAAAGTTATTTTGGCTAGGAATTATGATGAATTTGACTTTGATATTACTTGGTACTTCTATTAGATAACACTGAAACTGGACTATAGGTCAATTCATAAATGTAATAATTTGAATCTTGAATCCATCATAGTTCTCAATCATTAACATTCACACCTAGAAAATAGAGAATTAGCGACGGATAAAATTCTATAGCTAAATAACAAAAATTTAACATTTTATTTAGCTATGGATTAATGATGAATTATAAAAAAATTCAATTAGCTAAGAGCTTTTTAGCGACGAATTAGCTAGAGATTACGGATAAATTTCGTAGCTAATTTCATGTTCTCTTGTAGTATTATTAAGTATTACTCCATCTGTTTTAATTTGTTTGACCTATTTTGACTTGGTACGGAGTTTAAGAAAGTAAAAAAAACTTTTGAAATTTATGATCTTAAATTAAAAATGTGTTAAATATATTAAAATATCATTTAATCTTGTAGTTTTGAATATGTCACGTGGAAAGTTGAAATTAAAGAGTTTTCAAAAAAGAAAAGAGACATTCTTTTTTAAACAGATTAAAAAAAAAAGTAGGCCAAACAATTTGAAATCGAGGAAGTACTAACTTTAAACTTCTAGTTTAGAAACATTTAGAAAAAGAATAACATGTTTTTATATATTGATTTAAAATATTTTCAACTTTAAATTTCTTTCATTACGTATATTATTCTCTTTCCAAAAGAGCACCTACGATGTGTTTAGTCTTAATACACTGACATACGTTTAAATTTGTTAACAAAAAATTTATTTAGACTTAATATATTGATAGTCATTAAATTTTTCAATAAATTTTATTTAGACAGTCGAATTATAACTTATTTCAATCGACAATTTGTATATTTGATAAAATATTTCTATTAGACATTTTCAATTCAAATTTTAAAAAAATATTTGTACGTGTTCTCAAATGTCCATTCGCAGATAAGTTATTCACATAAAATGTATCATCTCTTTTAATTATACACATCAGCCTGACAACCTCAATTAGAAAATATTTGGAGTTTTATGGCTTATTGAGGCGAACACATATAATTAAAAAATATGACATAGTATTAATTTTATGTAGTTAACTTACCTACCTAATAAGCCTTTGAAAACATATGCTAAAGAAAAATTTAAATTTAAATAAAAATAAAAATACTTTATGATTAATTTAATTGAAACAATCCGTAATTTAAACGTCTAAATTCAATCAAACAATCCGTAATTTGAAAGTCTGAAATTTATTGGGCTATTCATCATGTATATTAAGAAATCGTTTGGATTGACTTATTTTAAATATTTTTTTTTAGTTAAAATAGCTTTTAAGTGTTTTTACAATGTTTGAATAAAATAAAAAAAGTACTTTTGAATATTTATTTTAAGCTAAAACAACAAAAAAAGATTAAAAGCAAAAAACTAAAATTTCCAATTGAAAAAAAATAGTTTAACTTACAAAAAACCTATTCAAACCGGCGATGTAACTTCTTTTTCATAATAAGACAGAACAATCGTCAGATGATGGACGTGGCATGTTTTTGAACTAAAACTTATCACATATTAACTTTTAAAAAAGTTAATCCAAATCCTTAAAATATGATTGGATAATATATAGGACAGAGTGAGTAAAAACAAAATATAAAATTTTTAGGATAATTTGTAATTAATTAAATAAATTGTAAGTGCAGGTTGATGCATGCACACCAAAAAGTTCTTACTAAAAAGTTTGAGTTTGACACACCATTTGCATTAATTTTCTAATTCATCACTATGATTAGGTACAAAATATCCACTTAGGGGTTGTTTGGTGTGAGGTATAAGGTATAATAGTTCCGGGATAAAATGCAGGATTATTTTATCTTGTGTTTGGTTGGAGGTATTAGTTAGTCCCGATATTATTTATCCCACCATTTATGCCATAGTGATGGGATAAGTTATCCCATATACATGATGGGATAACTAATCCTGAGATAGCTAATCCCGGAATTAATTATCCCAGGATAACTTGTTTCCAACCAAACGACCCCTTAGGGTACTATTTTTTTCTTTTACTTTTTTAATATATTAGTAGTGGTGCTACTTCTATTGAAGAAATTTAGGTTGTCTTTTTTACTAAATCTTGATAAGGTATTCATGTGCATGCTGACATTGGTGAACTTACGTTGGAAATCATTTTTTTATTGTTTTTAAAAATGATTTAATGTTCTTTTTAAAAAATAAAAAGTAAAAAATTGAGTCATTTTGTCCTAGTAAGCAAGCATTTATTTGACAACCTGTTATAATTACCTAATTGCTGAGACCATCAACATACCATTTTGAACACCACTTTTTTCTTTTTAGTTTACTCAGATATTCGATACTCGCATTAGAATTCGACTAATATGAATTCGTGCGTTGCAGGGATTATTTCTGAGGCCGGTGCTTCTTACTGAATTTTTTTCATACTTAAAACTTGAACAGGAATCCTTTGGCTAAGGTGGAGAGATTCAAATCATCTCATCACAATCGATGTTGATTGAATCTCGTCGGCTTTTATATTTTAGTATTTTAGTATTTTCAATATCTATATATTCAAACGTCAGTAGATATTCAAAGCTTTTTGGAACACATTAAATTTTCGAAAGAAAATAAAAAGTGTACATAGACAAATTCAACTTGAGATATATACAAGAAAAATAGTTAAGTTGCTGATGCTTAACTTAAAACAAGAAAATATGAGCTCATTGGTAATCATAAACCTAAAATAAGATTTAGGGCTACGTTTGAACTTTGAAGTAATTTATTGTATGTGATTTAGATAATTATTCCTTAATTAATTGTTAATAGAGATGATGTGTTTTTGTCCTAGTTTGTTAAAATATTCATCTTTAGATCATAGTTTATGTAAAGTTAAAAAATAATACATCATCTTAGCTACATTGGCTTTTCATGAACAAATTTGATGATCCAGTAATATATATGGCCTCCCTCTTAATATTCGTATTAATTATTATTTCACTATGTGACCCTTGATGTATTCTTTTACTGATTTCCAATAGATTTTAAATATTTTCGTGCTACTAGAAAATAAGGAATTATCGACAAAAAAAATTCGTAGCTAAACAGTAAAAATTTCATGTTAATCTCATTTAGTTATCGATTAGCGATAAATTATAAGAAAATTTAATTAGTTAATTAGGAGCTTATTAATGCCGGATTAACTAGAATTTTCTGGTAAATTTCATAGGTAATTCGATATTTTCTTATAGTAGATCGTGTTATTGAAAGAAAAATATAAAAAGTGAAAGCATGTGAAATGAATAATTTCAGGTACGAATATCTAAATTTTTTTGGATATAATTTATCTTTGGACATAAATTGTAAATGTTGTCATTACGATAAACAAGGATACTAAGAGTTATGTTCTCTCACCGGGTCCTCCGTAAAACATGTTCCTCCCGATTCAATGTTCGTAGCAAAGCTTGCCAGGTCAGTGAAGATATGTTAAGGCCAAAAACCAAGTTCTTCATGGGTTTTTCCAATCAAAACCCACCAATTTCCATTCACTAGATCCTTTTGTTTTCAAAAGAAAATGTCTAATTAGTATCTCGTTTTATATATAGTACCATGGGTATATATAGTACCATATTGAAAAACTTGAAAACAATTTTAGAAAGAGAAATGTAACATATACCCGATCGATGTACATTGAATAGTCCCATATGTTTTTAATATCTCCACGCTGTGAAACTTTATCAAATGGGTATCGCGTTGTTTACAATTACAAATCCAGGACATAGTGTATTGAAGCAATGCATATTACCAGCCTAAAAACACACATAAAATTATATATGAAGTCTTAATAGTTTCATGAACGTAAGATAATAATTGAATGGTATACAGCTTGTTGGTACACTTTCTATTAACTTGCATTATATTTTAGAGGTGCAATATTCAATTCTCTAAACACGAAATAATTTATTTACAAGAAAACGAATACAACAAAATAAGCAATCGATAAACGGTTAAACTTACTCTCCAATCAATTTGTACAACGCCTGACCTGCTTTGAATTTTCAATCGGCATCCACTATGTTGTGGACCTTCAACATAAGGTTTTCATAAAGTCGTTGCCATTCCAGCTCCCCCGAACTTGTTATGCCAATTATTAAGAGTTGAAACTATCGCAACCTTCAATATTTTAACACATTAATTTTTTTTAACTAAATTAAACCTAGCTTAAAAGACAACCAAAAACTAGAAAATTAAAAGTTCATGTACCCTGTATCCTTGTGCTGATAAGAATCTTCTTTTCTGTTCACTGTGATTGCTAGTCTGTGGAAAAGTAATAAATTAAAATATATGAGAATTATAAATGGACTATATATCTTTTTCTTATTTGTTATATTATAAATTGATTTGACATTATCTTACCTTAGCAAATTAAGTATGAAGCACGACATCTTCTGGTGGTGACATAAGTCTTTGTCTGATAAGATCATCTTTTGTAACTCTTTTAATAGGAACTGATCCAAAAGGACAGCCTCGATCGTTTAGCCATATCGTTGATGACTCATTAGTCGTTGAGGTACCTGAAGTTTGCTTTATCCTCAGTAATGTAGGCTTCATCTGTCCATTCAAAACTAAAATTCTATATCAGTATATCCTTGTTAAATGTTGCTAGTAAAATAGAGACCGGAGTGACATACCTTTGGATGAAAATTGTGGTTCTTTAACGATGGATGATCGAATGCATGCTGCTTGTAAAAATCCACACAATCATATATATCCCCATACTTATTCTGCAAATCAAATCTTTATTATGAATAAGTTATTTTGGTAATAACAAGTAAGCAATTGCATACTTGTTATCCAAATTTTAACCCGAAACAAGTACCTTAATTGTTTTGATTGATGGTTTGTTCAAAAGTTCAAGTTGTCTTTCCAACTCTTGGTCCTCTACTTCGGATAGTTTTATTTCTCCTTGAACCTCATTATAACTCAGAAGAAAATATAATACCAACAATGTTTGTTGAATAATACCTCGATTTATCTGCATTGCCTGAATTCAAAGAGAGCATACGCTAATCAGATCTAAAAGTGGAGAAAAATAAAATTCAGTAGTTAGAGAGGAAACAAGTAAATTAAGGTAGATTGATGAAGACTTAAATTAGTTATTATCCAAGTTAATTAAGGGGATATTAATTCCTAAAACTAGCAAAATTATCTTAATCTTATAAAAACTTTCTATTAATGAAGGTTAACTAATGTTCACTTTCAAGTAATCTACAAAATGGATGTACAATGACCACATAAATGATATATTATCACTCTTCTCATTAAAAGATAATCGATCTATCCTGATGACTTTTTCTGTTTAAAAGGTTAATGTTTTTCTTATGAGCTAACAACAACAGTAACATATATACCCAATGTGATTCCATAAATAAGGCCTGGCGAGGATGAGTGTACTCAAATCTTACTCTACGTACCTTGGGTAAGATAGAGAGAATGTATCCAATAAGGTCCTCGACTCAAGAAGTGTTTCTTACGAGCCATATACATTAACCATCAAAACATTCACAAAAATGATCCATAATTCCACAGGTCTAAGTTTGTCTTCCCACTTTAATTAATGGGCCTAAGATTTTCCTTCCCGGCCCAATAAGCTTGTAAGCCCATATTATTCAGCAGACAAGGTCCAACTCAAAATACCAACAGAGCCAAGAATAACAAAGCCCAAAAGTTGTCAACCTTGGGAAAAGAGAAAATTAGATAGAATTTCATTCGGACATCAAAATTATCAAAAGTAGCCCATTTATTCATTTATTACTTTACTCCAATCAACTTTTTTGCTTAAAAAGATACGGGCAATAAGGGGGCAATTTTAAAGGGATAATTTCAAATATGTACAATAAAATAATTAGTTTACAATAAATATAGTCAAGTTTCTTTTACAAAAAATATAGCCCAAAAATGAACTAGCCATAAAAAAAATTTACAAAAAATAGCCGCATGTATATGTTATGTATATGTAATGTATCGATAATGTATAAAAGTTATGTAATGTATCAAAATTGTATAAATAGTGTATAAACGTGTATCGATATTGTATAAAAGTTATGTAATGTATCAAAATTATATAAATAATGTATAAACGTGTATCGATATTGTATAAATGGTGTATAAACATGTATCGATATTGTATAAATAATTATGTAATGTATCGATATCTATTTTTTAAAATAAAGACTAGTATAAAAAAAAACTTTTCTCTACGAACCACCACTCTTATTGGAATCCGGTGAGAATCCACCACCCTACCGGCCTTCACTTATTTTTCCATTTTCCTCCACTACTAAGAAATCAAAATATGATCATTAAATATAAAATCACCTGCAGCAAGCACTGTAAACTAACTTTTAATTCCAGATTTTGTTAATGACTTGAAGAGTTGAGTAAATAATAATTGTAGAAACAATTTTGTGGACTGAGGATGAGTTAGTGAAAATTTCTGAAAGAACTAATAAAAGGATAGTGGGGGTGGAGAAGCATATGAAACTCCTATCACTGATAACAATGGACCTTCGTATATCGGAGTAGGCAGCGATAATGGTGGAGGTGGAGAATTATACTAATAAATTGTGGGGATGGAGGAGATGGTGATGAAGAGGGTGGTGGGGTGGTTCAATGTAAGGAGGTGGTGGGGGGTGAGGGTTATATACAAGGATTTGGGGATGGAGGTGAATGAGGCGGCATAGGTGAATTTGGTGGCGGAGGTGATGAGTATTTGTATACTGGTGGTGGAGGAGGTGGTGAATTTGGTGGCGGAGATGGTGGTGAATTATAATTTTAAGGTGAAGGGGGGTGGAGGTGAGTGAGCAAGCGGCGGAGGAGGCGGAGGAGCAAGCTGCAAGCTACTGTTCTCCCTTTTCTCGTAATTCGTACTGTTTTAGGCCAATTAATGTAATAAATGAGTGATTTTTAAAGTAGGCTATTTTGGATGTAAATAAGTTTGATGGGCTGACATTCTGTCTAATTTTCCCAATTTTAAATCCACTTAGCCAAGTGTAGTGGTGTTTTCAATACCGACTATAGTTCAGGGATGAAAGTAATAATTCACACTAAGTTTAGGGGTGTTTTCAATGCTTTTCTCTTAAATATTTGTCTATTTTGTTGGGTTTATGATGTAAGTTTGTCATGTGTATTTGCATAACAAGTGTATCGGGACTTTTTAATAGTACTGATACATTATTTATATATACATAATTATGTAATGTGTATTTAAGGCCTCGTTTTTCGAATTTGATAGGAAATTAGGAAGTTCCAATACATCATGTAATTATTTTAAACTATTGATATGTTATATAGATACAATAGAAATGTTTGATTAGTTATGTAGTTTTGCATTATTTGTTGGCAAAATTTCATAAACAGCTAAGATTTAGACTTAATTGCGGGGGAGGGGGGGGGGGATGAGGGGGGGTCTATAGCTAAAGTTTGCTAATTACAATTCATAATTACTTTTAAGCAGCCAGGTTAGCGAATATACATATACAAATTTAACTAAAAATCCTAAATATATGTTAGAAAATCTTTTTTAAAATGGAAAACAACAAATCATACAACCTGAAAATTCTAAATATTATTACAAAATCTTTTTAAAAATAGAAAACAACATAAATGTTCATGGGCATCTTCATTTACCATATATTCTCTCTTCAAACTTGCCTTTAATAGTTGAATTGTACATATACTCTCTCATGGACATCTTCATTACCATAAATGCACAAATACAAATATACAAATGTATAGTTTATATTATATGGTTTGGATTGTATATAAAATCACTGCTTTACAAATTGAAATTGTATATACAATTTGACACATATACAACTCTTCCACTATACCTATACCTAATATATATATAATTTGTATCTGTATTTATATATTACAATTGAAACATATATAATTGATGCATATACAACTCTTCTATTATACCTATAAACATATACCTGTAACTAATATATATATACAATTGATACACATACGTTGGATACATATACATGTATCAAACTACCTATGTCTAATATATACACAATAGATACATATACAACTCATCAACAGATTATGGAAGGGGAGACGAGAAAGAGGGCAGAGATTTTGAGTTTGAGTTGAAATTTGGGGATAAAAGGACGTGGGGATGGAATTTGAGTTGAAATCGTGTGTTGGTGATGGTAGCGTGAAATCCGCCTCGATTCCGGTGAGTGGCCGCTTGAGAAGAGTTTGATAAGGGCTAAATACGTTTCTTCAATTGTATATGCTGAACCCATAAAAAATTAGCTACTTATTTTAAACTTAAACTACAAAATGTAATTATATTAAACTTAATTTACACCCTATAATTAAGTTTTTAATGATTCTATAGTGCGTAATTTTTTCGTGTTTTTGTTCCCAAGACCAATAAGCTTGAAAGCCCAGATCATTCAGTACATAAGGTCGGAGTTAAAACCCATAATTAAGTTTTTATTTGATAAGTGAAGAAAGATTTTTGAAAAAATTCATACCGAATGAAAAAAAATTCAGGAGATTAGTTGGTGACGTGGTATTCAAAAAGTTGATTTTTTGGCAGGTCAAAATGATTTTTTTGGAGGGTTTGTATGGTAATAACATTAATATATATAAAGTTTTACAATTAAGAGTTAAAAGAGAATGCGATTTTATCAAAAGCACATTAATGAACATGATTGAATAGAACAATTCTACATAAGTTTATCTCCGTTTGGATCACGAGGTCCGCCATAAAATACATAATGCGGAAATTCTTGAGATCCCCAATATGGTTTATCAATGACATGGTATAATAATTGACTGTCAAGAAATATAGGTGTCTTTTCTGCATTTATTATTTGACCTTTTTCATTGAAAAGTATAAGTGCCCGACAATAAGCATCAAATGTTGAAACTGGAGGTATAGGAAAAAAGCCAGAGCCCATCGGAGGATAAGGTACACCTGGTGGACTGTATATCGCTCCTCCCCACTCAACATTTTCAGCAAAATCATTTGCTAATGCAGTGAAAACTTCTCGAGGCCAATAACCAACTATTTCCTTCTTTTCACCAACTAAAATCCACCAATTTCCTGCTAGATCCTTTAATTTCCAAAACATGTATGTTAGCATTTTCAAAAAAGTTCAAAAAATTTAAAAAAAGATAGGTAAATTGTACCCGTTGGATGTATATAGTAAACTCCCAATTATATTTACCCCCTCGATGTGCAACATTTTCGAATACGGCATCAAGAGCTACATTCTTGTTTGTTAATATAAAGCCAGGACATATTGTGTTGAAGCAATGCGTATTTCCAGCCTAAAAAACGTTAAACAATTAATGAAACATTATCGATTGAGGTGATAGCTAGATTGAAAAAAATTCAAATATCATGAACACAAGATATAAATCATTTAATGAGGTACCTAAGAAAACTTACTTGGAAATGTATAAAAGACCTAGTTTTAGTGTCTCCATATAATGTTGGATCTACCTAAAACAAGAAGTAGAGCTGTTATAACCATTGAAACAATTGCAAGTAAGAAAATAGTTACATTATACAAATAATGTGTTAATCTTACTCTCCAACCAACTTGTATACTATCTGGTCCTTTTTGAATCTTCAATCGGCACCCACTATTTTGTGCACCTTCAACACTAGGATTCCATAGACTAGTTATCATTCCAGCTCCAGCAAACTTGTTACTTGCATCATCTGGAGTTTTAACTATTGCACGCTGAGTATGAAAATTAATCTTTTTTATTAATTAATTACATAGATTATCCAAATTAACATTATGTTTATTCACTTGAAATCTTAAGTGGAACTAAGAAGAATTGGTCAATTTTTGATAAACTTGTAACCAACTAATTCTAAATGGCATTACTTCAAATTCAATATAACACAAAAGAAAATGAAGAAAAAAAATTGATTTTATTTTCATGTACCCTGAATCCTCCTGTTTCCTCAAGAATGTTGTTAGTCTGCATAACAATAATAATAAAATATGTCAGATTTATACATAAAAAGTCTATGAAATAAATTGGTGTAACATTATCTTACATCAACAAAACTGGTTTTCACTTTTATACATTATCTACTTTATGTTGGGATAAAATGAACTACTCAAGAAAGCTGTAAATTGATGTAATATTATCTTACATTCCCAGATGGAGCTTCAGATGTGAAATCTTCTGGTGGTGGCATACATCTTTGTCTAATAAGATCTTCTTTGGTAATTCTTTTGATGAGAACGGTTCCAGAAGGACAACCATTGTTCTCTAACCATGTCCTCGAAATATCAACAGTTGAGTTACTTGGGATTTGCTTTATCATCGAAAATGTGGGTTTCATCTGCAAATTCAAAACTTATTTTAATTTATCTATCTACAATACTATATTCTTATAAAGTTATATACACAAAATTAATGAAAGTAAATATACATACCTCAGGATGAAAATTGTGATTCTTTAACAATGAATGATCAAATGCAGGTTGTTTGTAGAAATCCACACAATCGTATGTATCTCCCCACTTAGTCTATGAACCAAAATATATATGAACTTATAAGGCATCAAATTAATGCTACTTGTGAATACATATAAAATGTTGTATACTAATACGACAAGACCTTTTAATAAAAAATAACCCAAAACATACACCTTAATTGTTTTGACTGCTGGTTTGTTTAATTGTTTAAGTTGCTTTTCCAGTGATAATTCCTCTAGTTTGGATAACTTCGTTTCTCCTTGAACTCCGTCATAACTCAGAAGCAAATATAATACCAACAAAGTTGGTAGAACATTTCTTTGATGAATCAACATACTCTGAATTCATCAAAAAATAAACAAAGATAATCACAGTTCATTCCATGCTTGCAAATATAGTTAATTGTCAAGAAATGAGGAAAACATATTATCTCTATACTATAAACTTATGCAGAATTTAATACTTGCATAACTCATCCCCAAATCAGCTATCAAAACGACCCCTAAATAAATGACTACACAAAAAGAAGTGTCAAATAGGCACCTATGAAGATTTGGATTTTTGTATGAGTTGTGTTTTAATTTGGTGATGAATTCTTCTATGAATTTATAGAAAAATGATGACACTTTCAGATGGTAAGTTTGACTCATAAAGAGAAAGGTGTTTATTTTGTCGAATTTGTTTTGACAAACATTTAATAATTGGATTTTGGTCAAAGTAAAATCAAGTAACCGATATGAAGGGAGAAAGAAATATTAAAAATTGCATTAATAACATTTCCTTATTTGTGTATTGCTGATTCAAGATTGTTTATTTCCCTTTTATGTTAATGTCCTGATATATAGTGGTAGTAGAATAAATTTAAGAATGAATTAATTATACAAAAGATTGTTACCAAGTAACCTTTTTAAAGAGTGTAACCATATGAAAATTCAAACTGAAAAATTGACTTGATTCCACAGTAGTTAATCAAAAAAGAAAAATGAAAATCCAAATAGAAAATGAGATTAATGTCATTAGTGATAGCAAAATGTCAGCATTTGCAAAACATAGTTTGAATAATTAGGGGTCATTCGCAGAAAATGCCTCTATTATGGGATGATGCATAGTTTTTGCTCCTCAAATTTGCGGTTTTTAATTTTGTCCTTCGGCATTTTAAGTAATAAAAAACATGACTGAAAATATCACTAACATCGAAACAACAAACAATTTTTCGTGGAGGCACAATTTTATAGTTTTGCAGCAAAATATTTCACAAGTTATGTCGTAAAAGGCATAACAAGTTATGTTGTACTGTATAACTTCATTGCTACATAATTTATGCCTAGGGAGATAAAAGTTCAGTTTTAAAATTCACAAGTTATGCTGTAAAAGGCATAACAAGTAATGTCATGTATACCGCATAGTTTAACTCCTACCAAACTTATGTGGGATGAGGCAAAAGTTCAATTTCAGAATCCGCCAGCTATGTTCTAAAAGATAAGAATTCCTACAAAATTCATGCCGAGCGAATTAGATCACATAAATACTAAATAACGACTTATGCGGCATAACTTAATTCCCATATAATTTATGTCGAGCGAGATAAAAATTCTCTAAACTTATGCTAGTGAATTAGGTCGTATGTAAAGATACTTTGGTCCACAATTTTGCATTAAATGAGTAGCAGGAGCAAAACTTAAGCCCATCGTATAAAAGAGCAAAACTTATTAATCATTTTACCCTAAGTGGAACATTGCTCTTGTAATTAATTTATTAATTTAATTCTGACATGAACTTAATTGTGTAGTTGTACCTTTTTTACCAGTGAGAAAACTGAAGAATACAAATGGCTAAATGACTCCTTAGAAGTTAGAACTCAAGAAAATCTAAGTACAATGTATTAGGACAAACTCAAAGTTATTTGGTGATGCTTAGAATTCTAAGAAAATAAATATAAGTTTTGCAAGTGGAATTAATTGAGGTAGCCAAAAGCTATGTCTTCAATATTGATGGGAACAACGATTGATGAAATTCATGATTCAAAACTTTTACAGTCCCTTTTGAGATAAAAATAATTCAAAACTCAAAAGTGAAGTAAAGGAGTCGAGTCTATCGAAAACAAATTCTTTACGTCTTAAGGTAGGAGTAAGTTCAGCATACACTTTATTCTTCCATACCCCATTTGTGAAACTGTACTGAGTACGTTGTTTTTGGTGTTGTTAAAAGCTCACATTTTTAAGTTCATGTAAATCCTATTCTTCCCCTTTTTAACGTTTTCTCTAGGGTTCTTGTTTCTTGACTATGCTATTTTTTAAAAAAATGTCCTATTACTCTTGACGCTTTCATCAATAGAAAGATTACATTACTTCACAAGAGAACTGATAATGTTGTATATTTTGTTCAAAGTAAAGAGCTTGTGTTCCATTTTTTCCTGTTTACTTTTCATCAAAGTTGATATTTTGGCAAGTCAAAATGATTTTTTGGGACGGTTTGTATGGTAATAACACATTAATATATACACAATTTTAAAATTTATAAGAGTTGAAGAAAATGTGATTTTATCAAAAGCAAATTAATGAAAATTTGCAAAGATATATCATACTTACAATAATTCTACATATGTTTATCTCCGCTTGGATCATGAGGTCCCCCGTAAAATGCATAATGCAGGAAATCTCCAGATCCCCAATATGGTTTATTATTGACTCGGGTCAAGAAATATAGGTGTTTTTTCTACATTTATTATATCACCATTATTATTATAAAGTATCAGTGCTCGACAATAAGCATCAAGTGTTTGCTCTGGAAGTACAGGAAAAAAGCCAAGCCAGCGCCCATTGGAGGATGAGAATCCTTCGAGGCCAAAAACCAACTTGATCCTGATTTTCACCAAGTAAAAGTCACCAGTTTCTATTTACTAGATCCTTTAATTTCCAAAAGTTGTATGTTAGCATTTTCGAAAGGGTTCAAAAATTTAAGCAATTATTGAAAAACATAATAAATTGTACCCGACTAATGAACACGCTAATCTCCCAATTATATTAAGAACTACATCACTGTTTACTAATATAAAGTCAGGACATAGTGTGTTGAAGCAATGTGTATTTCCAGCCTAGAAAACATTAAACAATTAATGAAACATTATCAATTGAGGTGATAGCTAGATTGAATAATTCAAATATCGTGAACGCAAGATAGAAATCATTTAATGAGGTACGTAAGAAAACTTACTTGAAAATGTATAAAAAGTCTAGTTTTAGTGTCCCCGTATAATGTTGGATCTACCTAAAATAAGAAATAAAGTGGTCATAACTCATCACTATTGAAACTATTGCAAGTAAAAAAATGTTTAAATTATATAAATAATGTGTTAAACTTACTCTCCATCCAACTTGCATACTATCTTGTCCTTTCTGAATCTTCAATCGGCATGCACTACTTTGTGCACCTTCAACACTAGGATTCCATAGACTAGCTAGCATTCCAGCTCCAGCAAATTTGTTACTTGGATCATCTGAAGTTTTAACGATTGCACGTTGAATATGAAAAATGAATTTTTATTAACTCATTACATAAATTATCCAAATTAACTTAATGTTTATTCACTTGAAATCTTAAGTGGAACTTAGAAGAATTGGTCAATTTTTAATAAACACGCAACCAACTTATATATTCTACATGTAATTATTACTTCAAATTGATTTCATATTCATACCGTGTATACTCCTGTTTCCTCAAGATTGCTGTTAATCTGCACAACAGTAATAAAATATGTCAGATTTATACATAAGTTAATTGAAATAAATTAGTGTAACATTATCTTACATCAATAAAAGTGGGCTTCACTTTTATACATTATCTACTATGTTGGGAAAAAATGAACTACTCAAGAAAGCTGTAAATTGATGTAATTTTATCTTACATTCTCAGATGTGAAATCTTCTGGCGGTGGCATACGTCTTTGTCTAATAAGATCATCTTTGGTAACTCTTTTGATGGAAACAGTTCCAGAAGGGCAACAATTATTCTCTAACCATATCCTTGAAATATCAACGGTCGAGTTACTTGGAATTTTCTTTATAGTCGAAAAAGTGGGTTTCATCTGCAAATTCTTAAATTAATCTATCTATAATAGTATATTCTTATAGAGTCGTATACCCAAAAAAGAAACGGAAATGCATATCTTAGGATGAAAATTGTGATTCTTCAATAATAGATGATCAAATGCAGGTTGTTTGTAGAAATTCACACAATCGTATGTATCTCCTCATTTAGTCTATGGACCAAAAAAGTTATAAACTTACGAGCTATCAAATTAATTAATGTTACTTGTGAATACATATAAAATATTGTACAATATTATAATGTCAAGACCTTTTCCATAAATATAACCCAAAACAAAATATCTTAATTGTTTTGACCGCTGGTTTGTTCAAAAGTTTAAGTTGCTTTTCCAATGATAATTCCTCTAGTTTGGACAACTTCATTTCTCCTTGAACTCCGTCATAACTCAGAAGCAAATATAATACCAGCAATGTTGGTAGAACTTTTCTTTGATGAATCAACATATTCTGAATTCATCAAAAATAAAACAAAGATATAATCACATTTCATTTCATGCTTGCAAATATAAAGTATCCGCATATCTCTCTCGGTCTCCCAGGTAGCCTCCTCGACTGGACGGTGCCTCCACTGAACCTTAACAACCGGGATCTCTCGAGACCTCAATCTCCTGACATCTCTGGCCAAAATAGCTGTCGGTTCCTCAACAAAGGCTAAACTCTCATCCAACTGAACTGAATCCCACTGCAACACATGAGACTCATCTGGTACATACCGACGCAGCATCGAAACATGAAATACAGGATGTATAGCTGAAAACATCGGAGGCAAGGCTAGCTGATAGGCAATGCTACCAACCCTCTGCAGAATCTCAAACGGCCCAAATGTACCTGGGGCTAAGCTTGCCCCGCCTACAAAATCTCATCACGCCCTTCATGGGCGATACACGGAGAAACACCAAGTCACCGACGCTAAACTCCAAGGCACGAAGCCTACGATCAGCATAACTCTTCTGCCTGCTCTGAGCTGCCCGAAGTCTGTCCTGAATCACTCAGACTCGGTCTAAGGAATCTCGAAGCAAATCTGTGCTCTGTGGCCCAGCACTAAAACCATCAAACCAACCTACCGGTGATCTGCAATGCCTGCCATACAAAGCCTCAAACGGTGCCATGCCGATACTCGAATGGAAGCTGTTATTATAAGCAAACTCTGCCAAGGAAACAAACTGATCCCAAGAACCTCCAAAGTCAAGAATACAGGCCCGAAGCATGTCCTCCAGAATTTGAATGGTCCTCTCGGACTGGCCATCTGTCTGAGGGTGGAAAGCGGTACTAAGATGAACCTCTGTACCCAAATCTCGCTGAATAGCCCTCCAGAACTGAGATG